>PVJD01000102.1:616692-680790 GCA_004026545.1 Mormoops blainvillei | reverse complement strand
CAACCTTATTTTTGTCATCTGAGAAATGGGATAATGAGAGTCCCACATCTTCTTACGGAGGTATTAGGATAAAATGCACTAATGCACAGAAATGCCTGGCATACGCAGCAGACATACAATTTTAAAACATCAATACATTTATAAGACGTGGTGCTGATCGATTAGGTAGCCAGTTCAGGTCAATGCTGCATTTATCAGAGTATGTATGTTTATGAACGTGCGTTTGGCGGTGGCGGGCGGTGCGATGGGTGTAGGGACAGGCCCCTGATTGTACACTTCTGTCTGTGAGTCTGTTTCTCCTCTTGATTGGTGCCAGACCCGAGCAAGGCTTTTGGAGTTATTTTTCTGTCTCATGCCCACTTTCACTCTACAGTCCCTCTCCAGTGCCCAGCAGAGATGATCCATTAATTAAAAACCACCCTGTTGAAAAAGTACAGACTCACCAGGTCAGGAGTGTCCCTGTGCCTGGGGACATCGAAGCCAAGCGCGGGCTCCAGGGAACAACGCCTCTTGGCCCCACCTTGTATCTCTGGGTGAGCGCAGACTTCCCACGTTAGGCTTAAAACGTGGTGAACTTCTCTGAAAGCCAAGGGTGGGCGGACCGTCTCCTCGGGAGTGGCAAAGGTTCACGCCTGGGACTTCTCTAAACCACCTTTAGGGGTCGGAGCCGAGGGGATGTGGCTGGCACGCCATTTACGTCATGATACACGACTGGTCCTTCCCGCCCCGTTAACGAAGCACAGAGAAAGGACGACTGTTGCCACCATGCAAAGTTGACTTAAAATTATGGGAGCATTTTGGTTTTCATGAATTTTGAGGAGGAAAACTGTGGGCACAAGACCATGGCTGTTTGTTCTGACAAACTGATGGATTAGGTGACACGGTCACAACCCACAGAAACCTGCAGGTCTGGGAACAGAGAGCTTCCAGACGCGCTTAGTGCCTCCTGTCCGAGGGGCCCAACAACAGATGAGGAGAGTCCCACTACTGCTGATCAGAGGCACGTTTGTTTCAGGCAGCCACACAACACCAAGTTCAGGTCTTCCTGGGGGACACAGCCCCACCCTCCCGCCTCCAACCGTTCCTTCTCAGAAGGGATCTGTCTGAAGAAAATGATTAGCTAAAGCACATTTTTTCCCTTTTCCATCAGCATTTCCTGTTCTCTCACCTTAAAACAAGCAAACAAACAAAAGAACCCCCCAAAACAATAAAAAACAGCACTGAGAACTTTTCAACCAAAAGCAGCCATGTGGAGCCCGAGTCGTTGCAGATTTCCACAGGCCCTCCGCTCACATCCTGTCGGGTGCTAAAATCCCACAGCTGTTCTGCTAGGACCACCCAGCTCGCCATGAACCACATCTGACAAAATGATACTGCTTGCTTCCAGAACCCATCACACAGTTATTCTTGGATAAAAGGTAAAGCAGATAGCCAGCCAACTGCTCACTGCTGCAGAAACAAAGCCCATCTAGCCATTTATCAAAGCTCGAGACAACGGTTTGCTTTAAGCACAGACACCTCTCCCATCACGGCCTTAAACGATAACACGATATTATATCAGAAATGACAAATGGCACCGGGGGTCCTAACCTATACACAATCGATACCTGCTCAGAAGTAAGAACCATCTTGAAAATATCGACAGAGGGAACAGCAGTTCTCATAATACTGAAATGTTTTCTTGGTGTTGCGTTAGGACTTGAGGCCAACAATGCTCATTTGGGCATGACATTTTTTCACCGGTGCCGTGTAGCCTCCAGACATGTGGCGAGTGTCAAGTCATTATCACTGTCCTGTATCTATGCTATATTGGATTCTAAGAGGCTCAGGCCAAGGAAATTGATTAGGTAGCTCCCTCTGCAGCTTAAAACTCATTTTGGCTACATGCACGCAAAGGCAGGGCCCCCCGGAATGGTCAGGCCCAATGACAAATGGCAAAAGTGTAATTAGAGAGATTCCGCCCTAGGGGTTTCTCCAGGTCTGGCCCCAAAATGTTTTTTTAAAACCCTAGCATCCCTGCCCACGCCACTCCCCCAGAGGGGGCAGGTTTTCATGTTCAGATTGCAAAGCAGCGACCTACCCTCCCATGATTGATGAGGGACGACTGTGTGTGTGCACTGCCGCCTCCTTCCCCGTGTGGCTGCGCCGAGGCGGATGCCAGGCACAGAAAGACTTGGAAATGGGATAAAAGATTCACAGCGAAGGCTGGTGACAGTGAGGGAAGGCGGTGGGATGCATGCCTGCAGACAGGTGAAAGGAGCCATCTTCAATAATGGGGCCTCCATGGTTTGACATCCTTCCTCCCAAAACAACACAGGTGGTGGGGATGGCAGCCCAGGGCCGCTCAGAAAAAGTGACAGGGATTTGAGTGCCCACGCCGAGTTTTCTTCCTAGAGCTGACCCCTTCACTAGTGGTCCTCGAATCCTCAAACCATTTCCTGCATAGTTTTATAAAAGACAGAGAGGGGTAGGGCTTCCAGCTTAGAGTTTCTGGTTCAGGGTGTTTGCAATGGGGTTTCGAAATTTGTATGATAGAAAATTCTTCAGGTGATTCTGATGTTGAGCCAGGTTTAAAAAAATCAATGGCTTAAAGTGGTGGTGGGCTGGTAAATGTTTAACAGACAGCTCGCCAAAAAAAAGGACTGAATTGTAGCTTTCACTGATTATTTCCATGGTGTAAATATTTCTGCCATGGCCAGTCTTTAGAAACTGCTCAATGGGTTTGAAAGAGGTATACACAGCTCTAGCTAGATAGCAAAAGCTGGCTGAAACATACCACTAGCTTAAATCAAAGGAAGATATGAATAAAGGTAGTAAGTGTACCTGGCAGGGAGAGGTCAAGTTAACGGGGGCTGCTGTGGGGAAGGGAGAACATGACGATCATGTGAAAACAGAGCTGAGCAAACAGAGACCCCTCGTGTTGACCCTGGGTCCTAAGACCGCACATTCTGTGATCGAGTTCAGCTGGGACCACCCTCCAACCTCAGTCATAAGAGCCGTAATAAAAGGATAAATATTGACACTCAATAAATGATTGGGCTCTGATGATAGATATAGAAACACATTATTTAAAAACTCTTAATTAAAGTACTGATTACTAATTAGTGTTAAAACCTTTAGGTGGATGGTAGATGGGGAACTTAACATCCGCTCAGTGAGACAGTGAAGGCATAAAGATTACTTTCCAGGCGCCGGTGGGTAAGTGCCCTGTATAATGGAGCAATCAAGTCGCCATTGTCTTTGTTCAGGGCCTGTGCTGGACGTCACTAATTTTGGGACAGATTATGTGTTTTTAGATGTATTGCAATGGCGCCTACAGTTCTGCTGTATTCTGGAAACAGGTCCATCTGGATCCCATGGGGTTTTACGTGTCACCTGTGCAGGGGATGGAGGAACAAGGTAAATGACAGTGACAAGGGAGACCATCTTCAGGACAACTGGCTCCATCTCTTTTACAATTTGGGGCCATAAAGAAGACACTATGACAGATTAAAGCAAATTTATGGAACAAAACAGCTGGATATAACATGTGATGCTGAATTTGATAGCAGTGTGATTAGCTCATTTGAAGAGAACTTTTTTGTGCAACTGGAAAAATATGAATATGGCCTGGGTATTAAAAAGATAAAAATTACTGAAATGAAAAAATAGACATTGTTGACTGAAAACAATAGGTTATGTAATAGCATGTATATTATGATCTCATGTTATTTAACTCTACGTCTTTGCACAGAGGGTGCTCTGCAGGTTTGCACAAGAGTGGCAATCTCTGGGTAATTGAGAAGAAGATGTTTTTATTTCCTTATTTCTGTTCGTCTATTTCCTAAAGTTTTACAATTCATGTGTTTTGCTCCCATCATTTTTTAAAAAGGTTAGTTTTAAAAAAGAAATAAAATGCTCAGAAAAACAAGTATTGATCTCTGAAAACTATTAATATGAAGCTATCTTAAAATTCAGAAAAAATGAGTAAAATAAATTCATCTCAGGAACCTGGATTGGTTCTGTTTTGTTTACAAACATGAACTACAGGGTTCTGCACATAGTAGGTATTCAGTGAATTCTGGTGGCGGAATCTAATCCATCAAACGTTTCAAATTCTGTAGAGCACGGCAGAGCTGGGTGCTTGGGATGGGCGGAATCAAAGTGAAGAGAAGTAGAAAGATAATTTATTTGGCAGATGCTGCATTGTAAAGTCACAGTGCCACAGGGAGGGGGGACCGGAGGTAAAAATGACAAGACAGAAAGGCAAAAGAGAGTGAGTAGGAGGTGTTGTGACCCGTTCAGGGGGTGGAGGGCCTGAGAAGGGGCTGGTTGGTGGTTCTTAGCTCTGAATGTCTTCTCGATAGTGTAGAGCAGGAATGCTCTACCTTTTTCACTGCATGGCAGACATAAACTAATTACAAAATTCTGTGGCACGCAAAAAAAAAATATATATATATATATATATGTGCCGATTAGCCAAAAAATAGGTATAATTTTGATTCATTTATATCACATGGTTATTGTTGTGTTGGCTCGTGTCATATTTTTATTTGACAATCTCAGGGAAAAGAGGTCAGTGCCGCTGACTGGTCAGGTAGCACAGGGTTTAAAAACGCTTGTGAAACGCTGGTGTACGGAATAGTTCCACTGCCCTCAAGGACTCCCGTCATCTTTCTCAGGCTAACCCACCTCAGGACAATGGGGGTGACTGGAACCTTGCACACCCCCAAATCATTCCTGGAGGTGGGTGAAACCGCAGGGTGGCCTTTTCATCACCTCTTCATTTCTCTCAGGTGACTGACACATTCTGGCTACTCTCACCCCTCTGTGTGAAGGCGGAGACCTAGAAAGATAACACCTTGCTGTTGCCTCAAGACCCAAGGTAGTGACAGTGGCTTTAAGGTCAGGAAACCGGGTCCCTGGCAGGTCAGGCACTGATCTTCAGTTCAGTGTCCATTTCTGCACAGCTAAGGCATTCTGGATAACTTGCGAGTGATTATTTTTCCAGAGAACACGCGAGGGAGCTGAGTGCGCATGTGTGTGTGTGCGCACACGCGGGGCTGTGCACGAGGACTCTGCGCACACCCAGGTCAGAGTCTGGAGCCCTGACAAGGTAAGACTCATCTCCTACAACGGAAGAAAGCATTTTTGGTCTCCCCCTCCCCTACCCCAAATCCCCGAGCACTCACTCTTTTGACAAAAGAGACTTGGGTTTCCAACTACTGTGTGCGTGGATTACGGTAAACGTTGCAGGCGGAGGGATGGCCGATGCGGCCGTGGACCTGAGAATTAAGGCGCCGAGTGTGTCTCTGCACGCTCTGCTTTTCCAATCAGTCTTCAAAGAGGCCCTTGTGCATTGGGAGACCTGGCATGTTCACTAGAGAAGCACGCATCTCGAGGACCTTTTCCACAATGTCCTTGACACTTTTCCACATGATTGCAAAGGGTGAAAAGGGATGGGTCGGGAGAATGCCCTGTTTCAGCGGGTGTTTTGTCTCCCAGCCAGGGGAAGGGCCACTTTCCTCAGCCGCCAGGAACCCAGTACATACTGTTCTCTGAGTAATGTTGAAAAATGAGTTTGAAACTCGTTGCTCGCACGCCTCTTGTTTCGAATGCCAAGTTCAAGGAGAGGCGGCGGGGGGAACAGCCCACTTCTCCTGACTTGGGAGGGTTTTGAAGTTCCATCGTAGCTAGGTAATCCAGAAAAAGGCACGAGTGAACGCCATTAAATGTCAGCAAATAATACTTTACGGCCAAATTTGGGGGTTATCTTGAGTACATTTAGGCTCTATCCCTTGTCAGAGAGAGAGACAAGGGCAGACTGACGGGTAGAGAGATGGACTCTTACATGTAAACTACCCAGGAACAAAGGCAGGTCATCCTGCCCCCAGGTATGTCATTCTGAGTTGGCTGTTTTTTATCCTGATTTATCAAAGGGGAAAAGAGGGTCTCAAGATACCAAAAGTGAGAGAAATTCTTTGGCAAAGGTGAACCACATTAATTGTTAGCAACGGTTAAATAACTAGTCAGTTTAATAATTTAACCCCATTAAGTATTTAGTGAATAATCTGCAACCATTTGCTTCATGTCTGTTAGACTGGGGACTCCATGAGGGCTAGCATGGCCAGCCTGTTTTGCATTTTTTTTTAGCCATGTTTTGTTAAATTTGATTTCTATGATCAGCAACACAGGCTGCCTCAGGATAGCTGTCAACTCCTAACTAAAAGCAGTGACCGCCACTCCGCGTGCCTCGGGCTTCTGATCTGTCAGAGGCCCGCTGCTCTACGTCGGTAAGCTCAGTGAGCTTCCAGACACCTTTTTCTTTCCAATGTTACCTGTTTTCAAGAGAGATGCTACGCTGCTATTGACTTCCCTTGATCTGTTAGAAACAAAAGTTAGAAAGAAACAGACCTTCCTTCGGTCACTCACTTAGGGTCACGCTGTACAGAGCAGCGATTCTGCCCAGGTGCTATACTTGGAGTTGGGCTCTGCCTCGGCTGCAAAAGAACCACCCCATCCCTACCCTGGGGCATCCACCATCTGGTTGGGGAAACAGCCGAGAAACAAGCAAACCCATCTACAAACAAAGGAACATTTCAGATACTGCCTTGCACTGGGAAAGGATGAAACTGGTGAGGGGAGGGGTTCTTGAGCTCAATGGTCTGTGGAGGCCTCGTAAGCAGGTGATGGGTTAAGCAATGCCAAGGTAACAGAGGATGAGTCAAAACACACAGAAGTGCAAAGACCCAGGAGCAGCCCAGCTCAGAGGGCTTGTGAGAAGGAGGAGGCCGAGAGGAGCTGGGGCATACACTGTGGCGTGGGGGAGGCGCTAGGAAATAAGAGAGAAGAGCAGTCAGAGGCCAGCTGGGGACTGAGCTACGGGCCACAGGCAGCCACTGCGACATTTGATAACCAGAGTGTGGAATCTGGTTTCGGTTTTCTACAGGATCAAAACCCTGATTCCTACAAGTTATACGTCGGACCCAAGCAAGGCAACTCCTTGTCCCGAATCCAACATCCCTGAATAGCACGTAGGAGGAGGACACTGGCCATCGTATGGCCTCCGTAGGAGAATTTTTAAAGCTACAAAGTCTCCTTTGTTGCTTTATTTACCCTGAGCAGGCAAGACTGAACCCAAATCTGTAACAGCTGCCCTGGTGTGATCCAGGAGAAAAGCTGTATTTTTACCCCAAGCTTAAGCAAATTAATTTGTAAAACTTGAATGAAACCCAAGTTGGCTGACAGTGACCAAGGCTTCGCAATCTCTTGGTGGCTTCTTCTGCTGTAGGGTATCTCCCCGGGAACGGTCGCTTCAGACTAAGCAAACCATCCCTCCAGGGAAAATGCCATCATTCTTAAAATTAGAACAAAGTTTGAATGAAGTAATAAATTCTCCCCATATGCAAAAGTGTAACAAAAGATGGAATTTGGTAATGGGCTCTTTCTGCTGATGTGCTAACGAGATACAGCATACAATTCTATCAACAGGCTCCGTGGAGGGTCCGACCTCTAGCTTCCATTAGAGCAGCTCTGAAGGCAGCCAAGTAATTAATGGGAAAAGTGCTGGATGCCACATAAACCTCACCCAGTCATTTTCAGAATGGATCCAAATTCTGTAAGTGCCAGTTTATGCTTCTATAAGATGCATCTGGTGAAATCTGTATTTTCTTTTCAGAAGGTGTTTCTATTACGGTTAGTCTGAACATCATGTGATAGTACCGTTGCTAGGGTAACTCCACTTTTTTTTTTTAAAAAAGAGAACAACAGAGTAAATAAGCATGTAAATCGACTTTGGTGCTATGTAAATTCTAGTGAATCAGTTATCGTTACCTTGACGATGAAAAAAAACTGGCATTTATCTTCTCTGGCCCCCAGTCTGATGCGGTTTGAACTGAAGTGGATAAGGTATTGGTGTGGAAGTGCCAACTGCTCTATGCTTCACAGGAGAGGGAGGCCGGACGGTGGCGCCATGTCAGAAAAATCGGGCGGGGGAGGGAGGGGCGAAGGCCTGGGTGTTCCACCAGGGGTCTGTCTGTTCTGAGCCGTCACAGAGAGTGCCGGCTCGGTGGGGTCCCTGAGCTCCGGGCCAGTCAGGGCGCTTGTCTGCCATTCAGGGTGTCTGGGCCCCAGACAAATGCGCAACACCACTCATGGGCTTCCTGTTCGGTGCGAGTTACTGGTGCAGCCCACGTGATTAAGCCGTGATGACGAGAAAGAAAGCTGGGTGAACGTTTCTAAGTATTTTCCACATTCCCCATCTAGAGGGCTAAGAACTCCTCCACCCAGTTTCTGTTTTATACTCAAGGTTGGCAGTGGGGACCAGGGCTGGGAGTGGCGTGAGTAAGTTTGGAAGAATGACTTGGACAAGCGAATGAGGAAAAGACGTGCACATGGAAATCCCTTCTGAGGAAAGAGGTTCTCTTGGCAATAAGAAAACATCAGCATTTCCATGAGTAAGGGCACTGAGATCAGAAAATATCTCAAAGAGAAAGATTTAGGACAGGGATGAAGGTACCAAACAGAAAACTGTCTGCCCAGCTGGCAGGGTTTTGACTTCTCTCCCCCTTCCGAAGAGCACTCTAAAAGCTCAGTTTGTGCTTTTAATGAATGAATGCCTTGAATTGCAATGCAAAGTGCCTATGAAAACTTTTGATCTAAAATTATTCGTTTACAGAGTACACGTGACAGGAATTCCTATAGGAGAAAAATTTTAAAAAGGGGGTGTATCTCCAAAACCCAAATTTATAGCAAAGTCTGCATCTATCATTTGGTGCCTGGATGCTATGATTATGTGGACAGATAAAAAAATATTACAAAAGCCAAGCCCAAATTAAGTCCTGTTTTGCTCTATCTTCTTATAAAGTGAGGCTGATGACTCAGGGAGGACTATCTCCTTAATGGAGGCTGCGGGATTTTATCAAACCTCATAAAATATGATTGCATTCCCTCCACTCTGAAATCACCTTATTTAAATTTTCACATGAAATACGGAGGCAATTTGCAATTTGTCTGCACACTGAATATGCCAGGGTTCTCACTCACTCTCGCCCCGCCCCGCCCCCAGACGAAGCTTTGGCTACCTCTCCAGCGTGCCTTACTATCAAGGGGGTCTTCAAACTGAGGACGCTACAAAGGAGAGGAGTCAGGGCCGAAAAGGAACAAAGAACCTGCAAACAGGGGTGGTGCGGCCTCATGCGGTTAGCCCTGTGGTTCCTTCCGTCTCTCTGAGAGACCGGCAGAGAAATCGACAGCTCATTGCAGATCCACCAGGGCCGTACTGCCTCCCTGTTGAACTGAGGCATGCACGGATCACACGGTGGAGGATTGCCTGAGCACTTGTAGGGGCTCCGAGTGCCACGGCAGAAGGTCCCGGGGCACTGCTGGCTGCTCCATCCAAGAGACGACGGGGCCTTTCTAGAAGGGGAACAGCAGGGTAGCACGGAAATGGAAGGGAGAAGAGGTTAATTTACGGAAATTATCCTGGTCATGTAACAGTGGGACGGGTCTAGCAGAGCTTTAAGAGACGACCGGTAATGCGCGTAGAATCTGACTTTCAATAGGTCAATGAGACAATGACAGTGAGCAGGAGTCAGGCAACTTTTAGTAACAAAAGCTTACATTTCCAGAGCATTTATAATGCACCAGGTACTACAGGAAGGCACAAAGCAGTGGGGCAGGTGCTGTGTCCCCCGTGGGACAGATGAGGAAATAGAGGCTCAGAGAGTTTCAGTCCAAAATCAGTTAGAAGCAGTGGGGCTGACTCCTACTGGGGACACCATAGAGTCAGTGCTTAGGGACCCATAAAAATATTTTTACTCCTGGTAAAATCAGAAGGAAAAACAAACTTTGAAATAAAAGACTGTGTTTAACTATAGGCTATTTATATATTCGTCTTTGCATAGTATATCATATATGTATATATATTTATATTCATGGAGAAAGGGTCCCTAAAGGGAACGGTACTGTTGAGTCCACAGAAGTCATAATGCAGCCCTCAGGGAAAGGGCCGGCACAAAAGGTCAAGTCCAAAGCCTTGCTTCCCAAAGTGCGTCAGCACCATGGACGCTCCTTGAATGCGCGGAATCTCAGACCCACCCGCGACGGCTGAATCGGAACCTGCAGGTCAGTGAGATTCCCCAGGTGATTCCAAGCAAAATACAGTTTGAGATGCACTTGACCGAACCCTCACCCAGCAGTTCACACTGGCTCTTCATCCTCACCTCGACCCCAGCAGCGCTACCCCCCACGGACACCGGGAGCGGCGCTGAGCTTCCGCAGAGCTAGTCCCTGCAATGGCTTCCCGTGTCCTCTTTCTCACGCTAAGGCAGGCAGCCTAGAGAAATGCATAAAGCAAGACACTCCTCTAACAGGAATGTAATCGTGAGACAATAAGGTAGGCGACCTTGCGAATATTTTGTCACCTTAACGTAAGCCCTAGGAAATAACTGGGGAGTTCTGTACGGGCAGCGGGTGTCAAGGACAGTAATCAACGCCATATGAGAGGTGCGCAGCTTGGAAGGCTTGCTTGGTTTTTCATCGTAATGATACTCTCTCCAGCAACCCCCCAGGAGAAGGGCTGTGAGAAACCTGCTCTCTAGATCCCTGCACTGGGGGTTAGGGGGAACTGAGGCCAGAGGCCCACTGCGCCTGACAGGTCTGTCTCTGGTGCCTGCTGGCTACAGAGGTGCAGTGACTTGAGTGGGTGAAGGCAAGTCCCCTGAGGTCTTTTGGGAAGAAGCTGGGGGTGGGGGTGGAAATGAAAAGGTTAAAGAGGAAAGGAGCATGCGGAGAAAAACTGGGTGAAAAGGTGGAGAGAAAAGCCTGGAAGGGAGAAGACAACCTTGTCAATAAAGAGTGATGACTAATTACAGCAGGTAACCCACCTGTTGGAAAGACCATGGTGGGCGGGGGTCTTTCACTCTTTCTAGTGAATGCCGGGTATCCGGATTAAAGTGCGCGCGTGTCTTTCATAGAACATGGAATAATCTGAAGTTACCCTGTGTCCTGCTTTCTTTCTTTTTACTGTGTCTTCCTTGCCAGAAAATGATGTCTCTGAGAATAGGGTGCTATTCTGCTCACAAGAGGGTTCCTCTCCCACGACAAGCACATCATACATGCTCCATGTAACCAGCCGGAGGGCTGTACCCAAGGTTGGGGACATACGTCGGTGTGTGAACCCCTCTAACCAAGTCCACAGACTGGGGACCACGGATGTGAATTTAAGGAATCTGGGTGAGCTGACGTTTTTTCTCATTCTGGCACCAATTCCCAATTCACTGCATGGCCTGGAGCAGCCACTGCCCACCCCCCCCACCCCCCCACCCCGCCTCACGTGTGGGACAGGGTGGGAGGGCTGACCTGCCTTCCCTCGCAAGGTTCTATCAGAAGGAGAAGAGGTAATGAATGTGCACGTGCTCTGGAGGTAAGAGCATGCTCCCCAAAGAAAGGGAGTGACATGAGAGTATAGATGGCATCTTCCCGTGGCCCTGGGCCACTTCTGACTGCAGCATCACACCAAAGCCACCAAGGACCACGGCAGCAGAAGCGAAAACCCAGGTCACCGTCGCATGGCGGAGAGCCACCCACAAGGCACTATTACCATGCCTCATTCAGAGATCAGCAAGAGGAAGCTTGCCGATGAAGGGACATTGGTAAAATAAAGGGAGACCATGATGCAAAAGGACACTTTCCATTCGGACCCTTAGAAACAGATGCTCTGCGGTTTCCGGTTCCTCTTTCTCATTTTTCTTCCACTGTTGTTCCGTTTTCCTCCTTCCCCCTCCCCGCTTTCCTATAGCTGTGCCATTTTTGTTCGGGACTGAAACAACAGCTGCTATTCTATAACGGAGGAAGACGCTCCGTCTCTCTTACCCCATGGCCATCAGGCTAATAGCTTCTGCTCAGTCTTGCATGTAAGACATGCTGATCATTTGAGGGGTTCTGCTTGGTGCTTGAGGAGACGGGGGCGTGTGGACTGTTTATCAAAGATTTGTAGGAGCTTCATGAGCTGACTGACGCCAACTGGCACAATTTCCCTCCAGTCCCTGCTGGCGCCAGATGTCTGTGATGGTCACTCACCTCGTGCCCCTGCAACTTCCCCCTTCTCTTGACATAAAAGAAGCCCAAAGTCTGCACTTTGTTAACAAAGAATGGAGGTGTCACCTTCTAGGTCGATAAGACTTTCGCTACTCCAAACTTTGACTTTTTGAGATTTGGCCTTTGAAAGCATCAGGCACAGGGACTTTGGACAAGTGAGGGTACTGCTATGGATCTAAGTGTTACTCTGAGAACACACACCCCCTGCTCCGGCCCCTGGAGCTCAACCCACCCAAATCCATGTTGCGTTTCCTGAAAGAGAAGAAACTCATGCATCGTGACAGCTAATCTTCGAGTGCCAGGCTAACATGAAGCTTTATGCCAGTCTGCTAAGGCGAGTCTTGACGTCCCCATTGTATAGGTGAAGGAGGCCTATGGGCATGCGGCTGGTGCAGACAGAACTTGAAAACAAGTCCAGCCTGCCAACAACCACGGTCCCCGAACTCCCCACCCCACCTTTAGTGGCTGCGGATCTTGGAAGGGCTGCTTTTCAAAATGGCAAGACTTAGGACTGAATTCCCAGTTCCCAAACGCCAGTGGGGCTTGTGAAAGGTTCTCCTTAGACTTGGAACTCTAGGCAAGAAAACTCTTACTTTTTTGACTTGATTTTATTTATAGATTTAAATATTAACATGATTCCATCTTACTCTCCATCAGCATCTTCTCCCTCGGTCTGTTCGGTTTCCTCCTCTCTGCCGGGCGGGAGCACTGCGCTGTCCTCGGCCCTAAGGTTCGCTTTGGCCCTGGCCTGTTGGTGTCTTGGTGCCTTCATTCTAAAGCCATGAGTGCTATTAGAACACACGGAGAAAGCTACCCTTGGCTCCAGTGTCTGGAGATGTCTCCCTCTCTTCTTCTTCTTTTCTGAATTTGCCTCGTGGTCAGAACCCTATTCTCATAGGCTGGTGTGTGTGTGTGTGTGTGTGAGCCTGTAATGTGAAGTTTTACTTAAGACTGTAAGTACTACATGGACTTCAGGGGGGAAGAAAAGCACACTATACGGCAATAAAGCAGAAAGAAAAAAAATTCGGACTGTTTCTACCACACAACCTGCTTCTTCCACTCCTTAAGCACTCACTAGTTAGAGCCTCTCATGTGTCTTTCCAGAACATGTTCGGGTATTTACAGAAACACCTACTTATTTGCCTACTTATCCATCCAACCCCTTCTCCATCACACAAATGTTTGGCACGTTGTTGCTTTTTTCATTAACATTAAACTTAGATGATTGGTCCATACTGGAATATAGGACATTGCTTTATTATTGTTTTAAAATCTACCTAGTGTTCCATCGTGTGGATCTGCCATAACTTGTTTGACCACTGCTCTGTTGATAGACACTTATGTGACTTTATTTTGCTTTATTTTATTTTGTCCAAAGCATTTACTTCTGCCCTCTCACTTACCTCTGTTTTCAACTAGACTATAAGCTTCGTGAAGGCAGAGACTGTATTTAATACCAGTCACAGTTACAGTTTATACGCCCCTATGCTAAACACAGTGCTCACTGACCAAATACACCGGCTCACTGAATCTTCACAACATCCATGAGGCAGTTCCTGCTATCACCCCGTTGTACAAAAGAGGACACTGAGGCTCCCAGGGGACGGGCGACTCGGCTGAGGTTACACTAAGACCAAGTGGATTCAAGCCCCTGGAGTCCAGCTGCAGAGCCCGGCTCTCCCTCCTCCTCGGAACTTGCCAGGTGGGTCAACCCTGTCACCCCCGCAGGTTTGGCAGTGTCCCTCATGCTCTGATTAAGAGCACCCGCTGGCACGTAAAGTCTGGAGTCAGCCATCCAGGGCTCAGAGCCTACCTCTGCCTCTTTCTCTCTGCGAAGACTTAGCACTTACCAGAATGTTCTGTTGCCTCAATTTCCCCCTCTGTTAAATAGAGATAATGGTCAAACTTATCTCACAGGATTGTTGTGGGGATCTAACAATCTACCCAGTCAGGAGGAAGCACAAAGTAAATTTTACAAATTATTCAAACCTAGATCCCGGAGTAAAGACCCCAAAGATACTTGCCTAGTAGACTAATTCAGCACAGGAATTTCCTCTTTCCTCTCTTACTTCTTCCTCAATTATCTATAGAGCAGCCTACAGTTTAGTGGGTACCAGGTATGAACTGCTGACTAGCTAGAATTTTCCTACGATACCTTTGGAATATTTTAAATCTGAAAAAACAAAACAAAATAAACAACAGCCAGAATTCAGAGAAAGCAGGCGGCTGGCACACCGGAGAAGAAACAAAAAGGAAAAAAATTCTCAAAAGACTTTTATGAATTGATTGTGTGTAGCATATGCTTGAAATTGAACTGAGAGAAACACTTAAATTCTTGTGCTATTGGGATTTATACTTTAATTCACTAAACCTAACCAAATTGATATGGTTCAGAGTTTAAAGTAGAGAGAGATGTCTTTACAATTCTTCATTTCTAAAATGACCCTCTTATGCTAGCCAAAGTAAGACAGGAAACTGGCATTCCTGGCCAGATAAAGATAGGCATAAGACAATTTTTTTTTCCTTGAAAATTATAATGGTTTTTAAGGCTTCATATTTTTGTGGTCCCTTTTTTGTTTCCCCTTATTTGTTCATATGAGGCAGAATGACTTACAATCTAACTGTAAATTTGTCCTTTAGACTGCAGTTTTCATCTGCAAGGAAAATCCCTTTTCGTATTAATGATTTGTATCATTTGTAGTAATAATACCTTTCTCTTTTTGTTTAAAAAAATAATAATGATAGTAATAAAAAAGCACAGACTTTCCTCTCCCTATCAGTCTATCAGGAAATAAATGAGGAAAACATATATTTTGATGCCATATTTTAGCCTGAGAATATCAACAGAATTATTTTTATTATATATAGAACATATAGTTTACACATATAGCTCAGAATCAATTAATTTAAAGTAATAATTTGTACAAACACCCTCACAAAATTTTAAAGGATATTAAACACCCTGTTTTATAAACATAACACTTAATTTAGGGAAAAAAAAACATTTAGAAGGTAATGCATTTAGGATAAGTGCAGAACACATGAAAATAATAAATGAAATTTTCCCAGTTTAGAAAATGAATGTAATTAATTAACATTTAAATTACATTTTTAATTGCAATCATGCCCTCCCAGGGGACTCATAAGGGACCATAATTGCAATTAAAAGCATGTGGATTAGATAATAAAACAATGCACACTGTCTGAAATGTGCGATTTAAAATGGAAAACAGACATTGTTATCGGCACATCTAACTTAATTGTAGCCATAAAGCAAATGTGCTGTACAAAATAAAATTCACATACGGGAACATTTAATTCTGGAGTCTCTTAAAGGGGACACGCTTGAGAGCACATTTTATGACAGGTTCTGTTGGAAACAGCCCTTCAAGGCTTTCGGATCGAGGGCTGGTGCCTTAATGTTTTTGCATTAATAAAAGCAAAGCCGAATGTTCCTGTTGAAACACACAGATACATTTAAGTAAGAGATAAAACTCAATGTCTAAATTTAAGCTGTGGTGCATAATTCTATTAGCTGGACAGACTGTAAGGTCATGTAATTTTGAAACTATGTTTCTTTTTCTTTTTAACTTTCGGTTTTTAAAATTATCTTTCCCTCTGTTGCAGAGGATCCTCACGAAAGGGACTAGAGAAAGGAGAGCCAGAGAGATGTGTGGTTGGTATGGTTCCAGCTGGCTGAGACACGCCTGCATCGCTACCCCGGCACTTCGACGTCCAATACCCTTCACCTTGAGGAAGCCAAACCAACGCTCTTCTCTTAGATAAAGGTCTCCTGCTTCAACAGCATGAATACTCACCATTATTTGATCATAAACCTTTTAAATGCCATACGGATGGGTATTTTCCATCGGCAGTACATTTGGCAACGTCTAGAGACATTATCTGATTGCTTAACATGGGGGAGGGGATGGTGCTGGCATCCAATGGGTAGAAGTCAGGGCTGCTGCTAAACATCCTATGACACGTGGGACAGTCCCCCATAACAGGGAATTATCTAGTTTAACAACGTCTGGGTTGAGAAAACCTGGTTCACACTGAAGAGAGGAGAGAGACGGGGGGAGAAAGAGAGAGAGAGAGAAAGGGAGAGGGAGAGCGAATGAGAGAGAAAATGAGTTCAGCCAATCTTGAAAACAAGGAAAGTACATGCTTGTTCCTACTGGTAAGTGCAGATCCTGAGCAAATTTGCTGGACTGACCACACTGTGTTTCCATTTAAATACAAAAAGAAAGAAATGATGCCAAATTCTTTCAATTAACAGCGATCACACTGTGGCGTATGCCTGCTACGAAACACAGAGCCGTGTCCTAAGAGGAGCTAGTCGAAATCTTTCCAATGGCCTTGCAGCCGCTACCGGCTGGCTGTCTTCTGTGCTTCAGTTTAGATGTCAATTGCATTTGCTTACGTAAGAGAAACAGCGACTGTTTACAGTACAATTGTTAGCATGAAATGAGAAGTAGCCTAATTCTAGAAAGGCAGTGTAATAATAGCAAGACGAAGGTCTAGACTTTGGGGCTGGATGGACCTGCACCAAAAGCCTGGCTCTGCATTTCTGCACCACGAGGCACTGTTTGAGCTGGTGCCCCTCTGCAAGCCTCAGTTTCCACACCTGCTTTGCAATTACAGTATCCTGCCATCCATGGAGGGATGAAGATCACAAAAAAATGAGCACGGATGGGAACAGACACACTTATACAGACATTCACAGTATAGTTTTGTTTATATATATATATTGTACAATGCACACATATGTAACTATATGTACAAGTACCTTTATACAACTATAGCATACAATGTATATATAAGCATGTATCTGGGCAAAATTTATTAAGTGATATGCAAGTTCCCATGAACATAGAAGCGATTCTTAAGACTTAAGTTGTTGACACCTGGGAGAACTGATGTAAACTGAATTCTGTTTAAAAAGGGGAGGGGATCTTATAGCTACTTCCTTCCTACATGAACATATGTATGCACAACTCACCGCATTCTACAGGCTCATTCACACAACAGCTTTTCAAAAGGTCCCTGTCAGGAAACACACTCGCCTGACGGTGAAGTTGAAAAGAGAGTCAGAAAAGGGGTGTTTTAGGTAGATGATAAAAACCTTTGAACTTGATCCCAGGACAAGTAGGATCACAGATTCTTAAAGCCTATTTACAGATCCCTAAAATCAGAAATTATGGATGGGAAGAGGAGAGACTTCACAAGTCTGATGCTAGGCACATTTAGGGAAAACTGTGCTTTAATAAACGCTGTTTATTTGTGGTTCTAGAAACAAGAAAAAATAGGATTTTGACCACTATTTAATAAGCCAAAAATCTGGTATCTGGGACTGTGGCAGAGGAAATGTCATCCTGTATGACACATCCTGTATCCTTTTCCTCTTCCTCTAGGAAGACTACATTTCCCAGTTTCCTCCAGGTTTGGTTTTGCCCATGTGACCTGCATTCTGACCAATGAAATGTGGGCATAAGTATGTATCACTTCCGGGGCTTGTCCACAAGGTGTCCACACCTTCTTTAGTGATTTTGGAAGCTAAAATCCAGATGTTCCAGATGGTATAGCTATCCTATAAAGAAGGTCACACCCGAGTTACCAGTTGGAAGGGACCAGGATAGACACTGTGTGCATGAAAAATAAACATTCACTGTGTTAGGCCACTGAGATTTTGGCGTTGTCTGTTAGAGTGGTTACCCTTAACTGTTGTAATTGATACAGAGAGAAAAAAAACAAAAATATGTTTCAGAGTATGTCACTGAATCTGTACAAATTCAAGCAGTTTTTCCAATGTCATCATATTTTTTTCTAAGGCAGTCTTTAAATAGCCATAGATGCTATTTTTAGCTTCAGCGTTGGTATATTTGAGTGTATTTTTATTCTTTTGGAGTTACACCAAGAATAGATTCCATTCTCAGTAAACTGAAATATTTGACTAGGCCAGTTATTCTTAAATGGGGTTGGGCAGATTTTGTCTCCAGGGGACGTTTGTCAATGTCTGGAGACATTTTTGGCTGTCAGGAGGTGGGGGTGGGGTGCTACTGGCATCTAGAGGCTAGAGGCTAAATACTTTATGATGCATAGGGCACCCCTCGCAGCGAAGGATTATCCAGCCCAAAATGTCTAGGGTGGCAAGGTCGAGAAACTCTAAACCAAATCCAACATACGCTTGATCTTGGGGACTAAGACTTGCTTGTCTTCTGCACAGAATCGCAAACCCATTATATCCAAACGGACAGTGGCCAGCTGCTGCCAGACAAGACCAACAGTCAAACAAATCAGACTGCCCCTTCCTGGCAAGCCGACTATTCTGCCACATTCTGTCCGATGTGGCAGTCAGTTTGTCAGAAAGACAAACAGAAATGTTCCAGGGACTTTCTGAAACCTGGACATGAAGAAACAGCTTGAAGGACCCAGTCATTCACATGTTCAACTTTGTCTTCCTCATTCCAAAGTCAGTGTTGCTGTCACCAGGCCTGGCAAAAATCACACTCGGAAAGTCGTAACTTGACACTACCCTCTCCATCCTCGCGGGAGGTGCGGCACCCTATCAAGTGAGAGAGCGCCCTGAGGTGCTGCAGAGACTGGCTCCCAGCCACCCCCTCCCCGCCTGTTCTTCCCCCTCAAATACACAAGCTCTTCACAGAGAACAATTTTAGATTGCAGTGCTTAAGGGATTATGAATTAAAATGACACCCAGCTGATACAATTTGAGAAACACCAAGAAGTCCCTTATGAAACATACACATACAGTTACTCCCTAACATTCTATACCAGGACACAAGGTCTGATTTCAAAGTCCAAGAGGTACAGCCTGGTGACAGAGAGTGAGCTGTGGGGTCAGGCAAATCTAAGTTTCCCCACTTTCTATCTGTGGTTTTCGGCAAGCTATTAAACATGTCTGAGGGCCTGTGTCTTCACCTGTATGGGGAAAACAATGTCTACTTCATGTGTTTGCGTGAGGATTGAAGAGAAAATGTACATACACTGCTCGATTCAGTGCCCATGGTAAGTGGGGGTACGTGCTTACTGACAGGCAATAAACGCTCTCCTCCCTAGAGGACAGAGGCATTTGCCACTGGGCTCTTCCCCCCTCTGCCCTCCTCTTCCCAGCTCGCCCACACTCTGTGCTCCGGCCACCATGCTTTTGTCCCTGAAAGAGTAAAGCCAACTCACTGTTACCCCAGGACCTTTGCATGTGCTGTTCTTTCTGTTTCAATGCTCACCCTTCTTCCTCCAGATATCTGTAAGACCGAATTCTTGTCAGCATTCTGGTCTTGGCCTAATTGATGCCTTTCTCTGGCCTCTGTCTCTGATGCTGTTCCCTACCACCATTTTTGGTCACTCACCATTTACACTGTTGGCTTTCTTTTCTTTGTAATACTCATCACCATTTGAAACGATCGTCGCCACACGTTACTTGTCCGTTGATTTTATCCTACCCCTGATGTAAACTGCGTGCAGACAAGGAACTTGCCTTATTCAATGCCTGCAGGCACCACGTTTACAGTGTTTCACACACAGTTGGTCTTCAAGGAACATTTCTTGAATAAACTGAACTAAAACTGACTTGGTCAACAGAACTTGTTGAAACTGTCCCAACACCTCTTCTAATAACAAAACCAGGGACGGGGCCAGTAGCATGACCTCTAAGATTTTGGTAATATCCTCAAAGGGCAGCGACTTCTGGATTTTACTGCACGCCATTCTGAGCAAACCCTCATCTTGTATTAATTTCTGATTAATCACTGCAGGCAGATTAAGTCTTTAGGTTGGGGACTGGGACCACTGAACACGTGCCACCACATGAAATGAGAACGCTCATGACGCATTTCCATTTCCAGGCCAGAGCACAGAAGGACGGGGACGTGGTGCGGGCCAATCAGAGAAAGGCTCAGTGTCTGTGCGCCCCCGCAGTGGTTTCTGGTTCCGGTGGCGTGCGAGCCTGCATGTGACCATGCATGGGCAGTCAAGGGCGACTCTGAGGGCTATCTAATTATGTTTCAGATTGGGCCAACCTGCTCTGCCACTATGTCACTTGCACCATGAAATGGATTTGCGACACAAACTACGCCTTAACTAGGCAGCCTCCATTCTTGCTGATCCCATTAGTTGCCCAATTGGGCAAGACGAGGTTTTAATTGCATGCCAGAAGCTTTATTTTTCTGCCCCAGGCAAACAGTTAACCACATTAGTATACCACTGACACATTAGAAGTTGGTCAGCAAGGAAAAGTGGAAGAGCCACTTTTGGAGAGAACTGGGGTACCTGTCAGTTTCTAGCATTTCCCCCCTAGCATCTGTAGCTACCTGAGGGGAAAAAATTTCAACCACCACCACGACAGTGTGACAAGGTGTAAATAATACATGGTGTTGACACCCCACAGCTTCACTGTGTGATGTAGGATATGCAGAAGGACAAGTCTTGAAGCCACATGGTTCAAATATGGGCAGCGCCATGTACTAGCTATTTCCTCAGTTTCCTCATGTGTCAAATGGAAAAAAAATTAATAGCGCCATCCTCTTGGGGATGTTATGATGATTAAATGAAAATGAAACGTTACAAGGAAAACTTTGGATTGAAATTCTGACACTTACTAGGTACACTGTCAGTGTCAATTATTATTATAACTTTTATCCATCCATCCAGTCATCTACCCATCTGTCCATCAGTCTGTCCATCCACCACTCTGATCATCCACCATCCATCCACCCCAGGCTCTGCAACAATTCTTATTGTTTGGGAGACCACTAGGTAGAGATAT
The DNA here is from genome assembly GCA_004026545.1 of Mormoops blainvillei. Taxonomy (NCBI): domain Eukaryota; kingdom Metazoa; phylum Chordata; class Mammalia; order Chiroptera; family Mormoopidae; genus Mormoops; species Mormoops blainvillei. The sequence goes on along the minus strand of PVJD01000102.1, from coordinate 659,930 downwards.
TAGAGATATCAGGGATGAAAGAGAAGGGGTGATTATGTAACCATCCATCAATCCACACATCCCTCTAGCCTTATCCTCCTACCTCATGTAACATATTTTACGGAATGCCATATAGAGATGATGTTACTGTGATTTAAATGCCATCCCCACAGGAAGTTCAATCACGGCAATGAAGACGGAAGAGGGGAAGTTGTTGGGCAGGTGGACACTTCAGTGTCTCCAGCTTCTTCCTTCTAATAGAAGGTTAGTCCTTCATTTAACCTTTCAGACTATGCAGTCCAGTATTGTAACCCCATGTGGCTATTTACATTTAAACAAAATAAAATAAAACTTTCATCATGTCAGTTGCACTAGCCACATGTTAAGTGCTCAGCAGTCACTGGTGGCCAGTGGTGGTTGCAGTAGACGGTGCAGATAAATAACACTATTGTCATAACAGAAAGCCTCTTGGACACAACTGCTTCAGAGGGACATTTGCTTCTCTCACTATTTCAATCCTTATTGTTTCTTCAGGAAGAGAGCTTGATCATGGAAATTACTTATTCCTCTTAATGTCTACAAAGCAATGAAACACTCTGCCTATCACATTACCAATAACCAAACAAAAGTGTTGGAAGTGACATCGCAATACACTTTCCATATGTTGTTTATTAATGATGGATCAGTAAGTCCATCCATCCTCAAGAGGATGTGATCAGGGGACAAGGGTAAAATTAAGTGGAAATTCTTACACTTTTCTGGTGATAGCGTATTGATTTTTCCCCACTGAGAAGCAGTTGTACAATAAGGATTAAGAAAAATACAAATATTCTCACCCTTTGAGCCAGTAACATAGCTGGTTTCTAGCCCTTACTGATCCCAATCTATTTTAAGATAATAGCTGTAAATACAGAAGGAGCTTTATATAAAAAGATGTTCACCACAGTGGTGTTTATAAAGGCAGAAAAATTGGAATAAGGTAAATGTGCTACAGTAGAGGAATGATTAAATAAATAATGGTACGTGTAATTGATGTTGTTACATAAACAGAATTGTTACAAATCAAATGTAATAAACTGGTTTTATACTTAAGAAGGAATTAAAAGGGGAACTAATCAGAAGACAAAATTCTGTTTGTTATCTACTGCTGTGTGACAAATCCGCCCCCCACCCCCACTTCTGCAGCCAGCAACAGCAAACGTGTCCTGTCTCACAGTTTCCGCGTTTTCGGAGTCTAGACGTAGCTTAGCTGAGCGTCCAGGGTCTCTCACAGGTCTGCAGTCAAACCACTGCTTGGGGCTGGGGGATCTGCTTCTAAGTTCACCAGTGTGGTTTTGAGAAGTGATTGTTCATGGACTGATGAAAGGCACCTCCTTTTATAACCTCATCTTGGAAGTGACATTGCAATACACTTTCCATATACTGTTTATTAGCGATGAATCAGTAAGCCCATCCATCCTCAAGGGGACGTGATCACACGAGGGCAGGGATCCCAGTGGGCACGGGTCATCCATGCCACCGTGGAGGCTGCTTTTCACAAAGATCAAGTGTACTATGAACTTTACCACACCATTTGACGCACTAGAAAGGACTGGCTTCAAGATCTAAAAGACGGAGGGAGAGAGGTGGACAGGCAGATGACAGAATGAAGCCTTCCTACAGCTCTCTCTTAATGATAAGACTATGGGGTCATTTTCTTCCATATTCTTTTACTGTTTTCCAATAACGAACATTTGTTTTCATAATTACTATGATGGAAACACTCAATAAATGTTATTTAATTGAAAAAAAGAAACTCTGTTAAGAATACGCAGGTGCGACAGTATTAACTGATGGCATTTTAAAGTCACTTCTAACTCTGAAATCAACTTTTATATTCCTTTAAAAAAAAAAAAGAATCTGATGTTCTGCAGTTCATAGTTAGTTGTGTTAGGTAAGATCATCAGAATCTAAATCTCTTCTCCATACTCCCTCCTTCCTGGAGCTCCACTCCTCCCCTCCCATGTACCCTCCTGCCAAATTCCCGGAGCACCTATATTTTAACGTCTACCAGGGCAAGGGAGCCAGGATTGATGGCTCTGCCGCTGGGTCCCAGGCTGACACTGGCAACAGAGGGTAACTGATGCTTAGCGCTTGACGTAACTTTCTGATGACTGAAACCTGATTCCATCCACCAATCCCCAGTGGCTGATCTCATCTCTTTACCATCAGAGAAACTGAAGCAGAGTTACCAGGAAAGATAAAAAGAGAAGCCGAGGGGGCCACATCTCAACACAGAGAGAATAAGCTCTTCTTTGATCCTTTGTCCAAAGAACATTCCGGATTCTCACAAACGGGACGGCTGAACCCAAAATATTGCTGCAGTCAGTCCTCCCTCTGCCCCCGGCCAAATTATGCTGAGCAGTCCACGCAGTTCTTCAGAGAAAACACCAAGTTTATTATTTTTTCCTTCAGTTATGACTCTGAGGCTAATCTTTTATTTATAAAAGTTGAGCAGAAAAGAATAATGCAATTGACAAAACACTCTTGAAAGTGTTAGAAATAAACAACAGCAACAGAATGAACATTAATTGAGTGTTTTGAGCCAGGAGCTGGAGGCAGGACAGGGCTTGGGGCCACACTACCTCCCTAAGCTTCAGCTCACTCATCCGCCAATAGGTAATAATTGTGCCCCCTCACCGAGGGTTGGCGGAGATCAAAGACAATGACCCACAGTGGGAAAACAGTGCCTGAGATACAATGACTGTTTATTAAAGTGTGATCTTTCTCTGCCATAACTCCAACACTATCACTCATTTGCTTAAAATCCCATCATAGCTTCCTATTACAGAGCATGAAATTGAAACTCCTCACTATGAGTACAAAGCCCTAATCGGTTTCCCTCTCATGGCCACCATATCCCAGCTCGCTGGTCTTCTCTCCTTCCTTGCGGTCCCATCTTACTCCCATCCTAGGACCTAAACCACTCTTTCTGCAGACACTTGTCTGGCTGGTCCTTTCTCAATACTGAGCTCTATTGTCAAATACCGCCTCATCAGAAAGCCTTCTATAACCTCCTTCCTTCCCGGCCACGCCCTGTTCTGCCCACGCCCCCTCTTCCCCACCCATGAAATTAACCAGGGTTAGTTTCCCTTGCTTGTAATCAGAGAAGTCTAATGCATTCAGGTAGTGATTTTCTTAAGAAAATATTTTGTTTGTTCTTTGCCTCCTTGCAAGCCCAGCTGCATTTGTTAATGTTTCCATGACTTTTAGTCTTCAATTCTGTCCCTGATCTGCGTTTACTTTAGTGGAAACCTTCAACTGGCTTGTTAGCACCTTAGAAAGAACTAGATTAAGGGTGAGGGATAAGTGATGAAGAGGTGAATTTGAAGACGATGGGGCCCACAGTGCGTGTGGTCAAAGAGCTCCCAGGGATGTCGTTTGCACAATGGTTAGTCTCAAAAGGGTACGCTTGATATGCCCCTTGTGAGTGTTTTGTGGCTGCTGCAATGCTGTGTCAGAATCTGAAAACAGGGGAGACCCTCGGACACAGCAGGGGTACTACGCATGACCAGTGATTAGAGCTAGCACAGCCCTAAGGGAGTTGGTGCTGACTCCCGAACCCAGAGAGACGAAAGGTCATCTCTCAAGAAGGCATCGCCCTCATAATCCCTTTCAATGTTACCCTCTTTCTTAGGAGAGAGGGTAACTCTTAAACACGGGCTTCTGAGCCCCCATCTGGCAGAAGCACCTGCCCTCCTGTCTCCCCCTCACCTGCTCATTGTTCTCCAAATACCCAGCACCTTGCTTTGAATGTGCCTACCACACTCTCTCCTACCACAGGGCCTTTGCGTATGCTGGTCCCTCCTCCTAGGATGATGGTCTCCTTTTTATCCACTCTTTCAGTTTGTACCTAACGATACGTTCTCAGGAAAGCCCCTCTGACCTCCCTGGCTAGCAGCTGCCCTCCTCCGTGCTGCATTCTTATGAACATTACGTGCTCCACTACTTGGTCCTTTCACAGGTTTGCTTCTATAATTATTTGATTAACAGCTGCCTCTGTCCCCAGAGTGTGAGCTCTGTTCTGGCAGGAAGGTGTCAGATTTTGCTCAGCATGGGACCTGCTGCTGCAATCACAGGTACTGGCTTAGTGTGGTGTAGACAGTCAATAAGTGTTTGTTAAATGAATGAAAAAATCGAATGAATAAATTTACTTTCCGTACGGACTGAAAGAGTGAAGCCATAATAGAAATTCATATTTTGAACGACAGTCAACGTACCGACTTTAAAGCCCCTGACATGTGTGTAACTCCTGATTTTTAAAATTATTCATTCCAGAAGCATTTCCTTTTTTCCCGCAGGGCTGCCTTGACCCAGGGTGCCTGCAGCCCCTCTGCCACCGCAGTCCCCCTCTCTGCGTCTCGGTGCCCCAGTGTGCCGAATGGGAGCGGCCACCCCAACAGGGCATGGCGGGGAAGATGAGGAAACCGAAGGACCCGGAAGCGAACCGCCCTGGTTCGCGTTAATCACACCTGCTTTTAGGTCTACTTTCTACCTGTGCCTTGTCATACCAAGCTCTCCTTTTAGGTTATGATACATAGTTACTTTCGAAAAATTAATGTTTGAAGGGGAAAAGAGTGCGTCAACAGAATATTTTAAGGTTAAAGTAAGACTGTTTTGAGACTTGTGTGGTGGAGAGGCCACAGGCGCTCTGTGTCAGGGCGCCCGCGTGAGAAGGACCTGCAAGACACCCAGGAGGGCAGTGGGGGTGGCTTAACGTGGGTGCCAGGGGAAATGGAGGGAAGTGGCCTGTCCCTTGAGTGGCAGGAGTTCCTTGAGGCCCAGGGCCTTGTCATACCTGGGGATTTCCATGGCCCAACACACCAGCAGGCATCTAGAAGGTTCTTGGGAAACGGATGTTGAGAGAGTAAAAGCAGCAGTCATTTTCTGGGGACATTTAGAACATGTTTCAGAGAGCGGCGCCCTTTCATTGGCAAGCTCGAACTTCAAACATTCACCCATAGTCCCCTCATTTCTCACAACTGCCACCACTCCCAGCACAGCCTGAGCCCTTCCCCGTTCTCACCTGGGCTGTGGCCATACCCCCAGCCCACTCGCCCGCGCCCGCTCATCCCTTCCTGGGGCCCGCTCGCCAGCCAGCATGCTGCCAGGCTTTTCACACGTGAGTCAGAAAATGCTCCTCCCCAGCCTTTGAAAAGAATGCAAAGTCCTTTCCCGGGGCCTGACCTCTGGTGACGTCACCCCTCCCCCCACCCCTCCGCTCCAGCCACGGGCCGGGGGTCATCCAGAGCCCACAGCGACGTCAGGGCCTTGGCTCTTGCTGCTGCTTCAGCCTGGGGCCTCAAATGCCGCTCCGATATCCACACAGCTCACTTCCTCACTTCCTCCAGGCCTTGTCCCAACATCACCTCCTCAGCTGAGGCCGTCCCTGGGGGCCCCATCCCCACCCCAGTCCCTCCCTCGGTGTCTCTCTTCCCCACAGCCGCTATTACCTGGTATCCATTTGCTTATGGCCTGACTCCTCCCACCCTTTTGCATCAGGTCTCTCATTAGAATATAAGCTCCCTGAGGGCAGGAATCTGTTTGTTCCTCACCGCTACAATCCGAATGCCTAGTCGGCAGGCACTAGCTGCGTTCAAGTGTACGTGTAGTGAGTAAATAAATGAGGGCAGATCACCTAGGAATCATCCATTTATCTCCCCCTCTCTCCAAAAGCAGAAGCCAATCTGCCTCATTATCAAAGGCAGAATAAATATGTTGACATGTATGATTATGGATAATACTAGTTTCACTTGGTAGAACCCGGCAAAATGTAACCAGTACTTCCTATAGCACAGGTAAGGTTTTCATGAGAACGATAATTTCTTTAAGAACATCAGCTCAGTGTTTGGGGGTGGGGGGCAAGCTTGTTCAACAGTCTTAGTGAAATAAATCTATAGAGAATTCTAGAATACTACAAAAGAAGGTAATTCTTTTCAAGCCCACCAGAGACATAGATAAAAGGTAGAATTCTTAAACACAATCAGCATGTTTTATACCCATAAGGATCTAAGCCGGAAAAAATTGCTCCTAGAAACACTAAATTTTGAGCAAAATGGGGAAATTAGCTTCTTTTCTCACAGAGGTGGGATTCTAGCAGTACTGAAAATTGAGGGAAGGCAGATTTTGGGAGGAGTTTCAAAGGGCACGCACCAAAAGCTGCCCAGGTGTAACTCTTTCCTGTCTCACAGAATTTACGCGGAATTAGATGGTATCCAGCAATGGAAAGGAAGTTTAGAGATCTTAACTTCTCTGAGGCTGATAGAAGTTGGAAGATGATATTTGTCCTTGGAAGTGGGAAAGACTCTCCGGTCATTTCAACAGCTTTCAGTTTCTCCTACTTATGGAAATGTTATCTTACAATCTTTGGCCGCCTCTAGAACATACCCTGTTTGGGAGACAGAATAGGCCAAAAAAAAAAAAAAAAATCAAGGAATCAGTATGAATTCAGCACAGCGAGACAATCCCTGCACTGGCTCATTCCTCCTGAAACGCAGGACAAATCAGCAATTCTTTTTCTCCTGGGCGGCACCAGCCTGGTCCTCCCTCTGAATCATGGGATTTTGCATTTAGTGATGAGACCCTGGGTTTTATTTAGTCTTAGCATTTGCTTCCTGGGTGACCTTGGGAAAAATCACTAAACTTGTCTGAGCTTCTGCGTTGACTAAAGGGGAGTGGTGAGCTAGGCTCTGCCTTTTCCACGAGGTTATCATGAGGTTTACGTGAGATGTTACGCACAAACGTGTGCCTCTTCTGGAAAGTGTGGTTCGAGTTTGAAGGCAGCGGGGGCTGTGGTGGGGACTGGAAGCACCGGTGCCTGTGTGAGCCAGGCCAGTCAGATCAAAGAGAGAGGCCGCTGCGTTGGGACCCTTCTGTGCAGATGCTCACATTTTGCATATAGAAGTGTAAAAACATTCTTTTCTTGCACAGAGACTCAAGTTTTCTTTAATTTTGCTTAAAACACACAGCCCTCTTGAACTAGGTTTTGTTGGTCATCGTTGATAGGGATATGGGTAGAGAAACATGACATAATGTTCAGACTACGAGAGCAATAAAAACGACAACAGATACGTGGATCCGGCCAATCAGGGACCGTAAGGACATGAAGCTGTGGCGGGCAGAGCACACACACGCTCAGCCAGAGCCACCTGTTCCCATGGGAAAACGGGGCTCAGGGACCACATTTCCTAACTTGAAGAGAAGCCAGGCACATAGAGCCATAGGAAAGGTCTTCCAGTGTTTAATTAATAGCCAACTTACTGAAGTTCTAGAAAACACTGGAGACATAGCTAGGATCAGTATTGTCTTGTGGGCTACACATTTGTGGTCCAGACAACCTGTGGTTTAATGTTGTCTCCTAAACCAAAGGATCATGGTTAATGATCTTCTTGGGCCCACACAGCATCTCTCTGGACACTCGAATCCCACCTGCTCAGTGAGGTTTTAATGCCCTTTGCCACTTTTCCTGGGCCCAGGTCCTGAGCAGGTGGTCATTTTCAGAGTGAGCGCTTCCCCATGGCGGAAAGACGCTGCATATTCCGCTACCTCGGTCTCCACGGATTGGATCCCGCACCCTGCTTCCCTTGCCTGCAGCCTGGGAGGCTGACTCGGGGTCAGATCAACGAGATCCTATGTCCCCTGACTGCCTCTTGGGTGTGTCCAAAGAGGACGGCAGGGTGGAAGGAGAGGGAGGTGGGCACATACGATTCCCCGCCACCTGGGGCAGGTAGCCATGAGCAATGTGCTCCTCTTCTGAGAGGGAAGCTCCTATCTGTACAGCTAGACCATCACCAGGTTCTCGAAACTGCTTTCTCCTTTCCCTTCTGTCACTAGTCTCAGGTCATGGACATGTCCCTTGTTGGTTTCTCACAAACCATTTCTACCTTCTAACTGTCCTCCCATTACCCAGTAGAGTGTGTCAGATGTCTCCTGCCCAGTCACCAGCTGATACAACCATATTTCCCACCGCCAATCATCTGAACGTAGCACCTTGGGATGGACAGTAGGGGTCCAACTCCAAATCCGAGCCATAGGCGGACTTGCCAAGCAGGCCATCAGTAAATAGTTACCAGAAAAAGAGATTAAGCTTTATTTAGTCACGGAAACCTTCAAAAAATCAATACACGTTCAAACACCTCTCTTAGAAGAAACAAAAGTCTAATACAGATTAACTAAAATTTTTTCCAACTTGAATCTAGGCAGTAAGTGCTTTTTTTTTTTTTTTTAATAGAGAAGGTAAGGTTTATGCACCATAATTTTGGGAGGGGCAGAGGAGCCACAGGAATGTCAATGATAAAACAAGGATAATACAAGCAAAGCTGAGCTGTTAAATGCTCATTATTCACCAGTTTCTATGTCACGCTCTCCACACACATTGTTTCCTTACTGCGCACGACAACGTTCTGACGCAGTTACATTTCTACATCCATTTTGGAGATGAGGAAATTGAGGTTTAGAGATGCTAAATGATGTCACACATGAAACAAGTGACTGGAGTAGGACTCAACCACAGGCCTCATAATTACCGCTTGATTTTGGCGTATTCGGTTTCAAAGAAACGAGTGGTCAACGAGTGTAAGTATTGATTGACTTCATCATCTATTTCAGAAATTAATACCTGAACCAAAAATGCCTGGGCCACATTCTGTCTGGCTCCCTTGAGTAGGGTTTGTGTCAACAGAGGTTGGGGACGGAAGGTGGCAGTTTCTGACATTCCCAGCAGAGGACACCGCACTGTGAGGATCTCATTTTAAAAAGGTATGCTGACGAAAATGATGTTAAAAACGATCTATTCTGGGCCTTTGCACATGCTCTTTGCTTTACCTGGAATGTCCTCTCCTCCTCTCCCTGACATCATCCTACCACCTGTTCTACCTGTCCCTCTCTCCACACCTGAGAACCTTCTTGGGGCAGCCTTTCCTGCCCGCGCAAGAAGGGCTGGGCGCATCAGTCTCCTCTGGGACCTCACCGCCCCTCACAGCATCACATTGTATCATAAACATCATTACACACGTGACCACGTTGTGTGCAAACACTCGCCCACTCGGGTGTCTCCCCCGTGCTGTGAGCTTCCTGAATTTCAGAGCCGCGCTTTCAAAATCATTTCACACACACTTTCCCGTCCCAAACAATCAAAGATTGAACCCACAGGAGCCAGAGACACTGGATTCAGGTGTCACCTATATAATATATCAGCAGAGGGATCTTGGCCAGTCAACTCGTGAGACCTTTGTAGGAGCTGATGAACTACGGAGACCTTGTCTTGTCTGGGCTGCTAGGGTTAATAAATGATCATTTAGTTGCCACCAGTTAAACACTGTGAGATGGCACATCTGGACTTCTAGCTTCTCTCAAAAGAGCAGAAGGCTGGTCACCCTGGGTCTACGTTCCCTGTGTAGCAACCAGCAGAGCAACAGCCATTGCATTACGGTCAGGGTCAGGGTCAGGGTCAGGGGCAGGGTTGGACTGGGGCTAGGGATGGGGTTAGAGGTAGGGTTAGGGGAAGGGCTGAACTAGGGTTAGGTTAGCATTAGTGTCAGAGTTCAGGTCGGATTAGGGTTAGGGTTCAGGCTGCATTAGTGTCAGGTCAGGGTTCAAGTCAATGTGTTCCCTACAGATGGAGCATGAGCTCCCTCCCCAGGTCAGAACGGGTTCCCTGTCTCACCTGAATTTACGATGCCTTGAAGGCTACGTTGGTCACTGTCGAGAAAGTGAAAAACAATGCTGCCAATCTCGTCATGGCGCATGAAAGACGGAGGGTGCTTCCTGGTCGCCTGTGTGTTGTATTTGAAAACAGGGGCAGCTCGGCATCTTGGGCCATGGTTCTTAGACTGCATGGAAGCTAGAGTTTGCCAGCCGTGGACCTTATGACGGTCCACACCTTCTGCAGCGCCCCTGGGCTCTAATTTTATTTTAGGTAGAAATGAACTTGTGTTTTGTTCCAACCTTCTGATACGGAATCACATTTTATAGAACCATCAATTTTAAATGATTCATATGTGCATATATCATTATATATTATGATATATTATTGTGATAGATGATCTACCTAGCTCTCTCTCTCTATATATATATACAAATATATATATATATATCGTGATTTATCTCACATTATTCCAAGGTATAATTACCAACAGTTTCCATATGAATTACCTATGACCAACATTAAACTTATAAAGTAACTAGAAGTTTATCAGAAAAGCCATAAATTATAAAAATATTTGCACTAGCCCAGAATCCTTCATCTAGATTGAAAAATCCTAAAATCCAAATAAACCAAGGTTTGTTTTTTACCATATTTTATTCAGCAGAAAAATCATACCTGAACTTGAGACATTTTAAAACTTAAAAAAAAAAGTCTCACTAGTAACTAATGTTTCATCGCAGGATTATTTATATTTTTAAGTATCGCTATTCTGCCTTCACCGGGAGTGTTATTTTGTGTATGGTAAATGTATCATGTTCTCTGTCTAAATTCTGAAAAGTTACCAATTGCAAACTGCAGCCGCCCCAGAGATGTGGGACCTGTGGACATGCGTAAAAGAGGACACCAGCCCTCCCGGCTGTGTGAAAGGCTACAGTCGAAAGTCACGTCGGGCTTTCCCTCGGCTTTTGTGAGAGCCATTACGTGAGGCTTGAAGACACACATTATTTCTGCGTTTTGCCCTTTCTGGATTCATCTGTGTGACCATGTGCAAGTATAATTGGCCATCGTTGCTGAATTGGGATGGCTCCTAACACACTCGGCTCCTAATTCTCTCCTTTGGCTCTAACCACAGAGGGAGAAATAATGATAGAAAAAGCACACTCCCATGCTCTTCTGTTTTAACAGGAGTGTGCTGTCAGGAGAGAGTGATATGATAAGGCCTTAAATAAATTGATGCTCGAACAATGTGTTGAGAATGGGAAAGGTAACATTTAATAAGCATGTTAGGGTAATTAGTTAAGTCACTTGTCAATTAACTAGATTACCTAAGAGCTAATTTGTCTGTCCGAGCAGCAGGCTTTGTGGAAAAGCAGCGAAGGAAAACTTATTTTGAAAGGATGGCCTCCCCACATAAGCATACATAAGTCAGTCCAAGTTTAAGTGTGTCTGTTGGCCTCATGCTGCGGTGATGAAAATCTCAGTTTTCTTATTTGTTTTTAAATGAAGCCTCTTCTTTTTGTGTCTTTCTGTTCCCTCCTCCCTCTTTCCTTTCCTTCCACTTTCTCCCCCCATCCCTTCCCACTCCCCCCTCCCTCCCTGTAGCTGATTTTACCTGAGGGCAGAGGTCAGAAAGTCTTCCTATAAACCAGCCAGTAAATATTTCAGGTCTCATAGGACCAGAGGCAAAATTGAAGATGTGCAAGTGCTTATTTAACAAGAAAACAAATTTCCACCAAAATTTTAAAAACCTTTAAAATACGTAAAATTCACTCTTAGTTCCCTGGTTTACAAGACAGGTGATGCGGGTAATGTTGACTTTGACCCCGGCTGCAATTTGCTGACCCCTGCTTTCGGTCATCATTAAGTAGTTCGTTTCCTAAATTAGCACGACGACAGTGGTGACCCAGGGGCTCAAAAATCACAGGGGCCACGTCCGCCCCTCACCCTCCCAATCAGAAGCTAAGAGCGTAGCCTCCGGAACCCAACCCCCTGGATCAGAATCCCAGCTTTGTCAATAAATGTCCCACCCTGGCCAAGTTCCTGGACCCCTCTGTGCTCCGGTGGCACCGTCTCTGAAATAGAAGTGCCCTTCTCATAGGAGCGCAACAAAGATTACAGTGAGCCTATAAGTAAAATGCTCTGCACAGTGCCTGGCATATAGTCAGGACTATGTAAATGTCAACTTATTTTTATCACTTTGATAATGCAGGGAGTAGAGGGAGGACACTTCCCATGGCAAAGCAATGATAAGCAAGAGCCTGTTCTCTGATCCCCGGAGATCCATTTGGTGGCAGACTTGATGCCAAGAGGAGAGGAGCTGTAAGGAGATATTCTTGGGCATTTTCCGAGTGTGCTTCTGCAAACAGGATGCTGTAAATGTCTCTTTGGAGAGGGAGCCTGCCAGTAGGTCTCAGTTTTGCCTCATGATTTATTGGGAGCCTCTGCTTTTGTTCAAATAGGTTTTCCTGCCTCAGCTCTTCAACGATTGTGTTGCGAGCCATGGCCCATGCAGTGCGAGTCTGTCTCAGTGCCCTACATAATGTGCGATGCGAGGAAATGTTGTTAAAAGAGGTTTCCTGTTTCGGTTTCCTCGTTGGCACCGCGAGCCATGCGGACTCTCTAAAGGGCTTATTTAGCATGCACATACTAAATCCGAACTTGAGCGGGGCCCTGCATTCACAGTTCCAGAACTTGAAATGCCCCTGGCAGAAACTTCTCTCTTTCCTCTCCCTCTTTCTCTCGCTCCCTTTTGATGTTTCCTCTCTCTTTTAGCCTGTCCTTGACAGTAAGTGCAATCACATCACACACAGCTTTCTTTGGAAAGCCCCCTTTTTAATGATCTGGCAGCCGGTAGACACTGAGGCCTTCCAGAAAAAAATTTCAATCCCTCTTCCCACAGCTTCCGCAAGCCCTGGTGATAAATGACACCTCTCATTCTGTCACAGACAAGGAGCACAGACGGGGGACGTCAGTGATGTATGGCCCACCAGAACAGGAAATCAACTTTTTTTTCGAGGGGGAAAAAAAAAACCTAAAAGAGCTGACCAGGACATTGTCAGGGTCCTGCTCCGAAGACCTCGCCAAAGAGACAGACTGAGACGCCGAGAAACTTGTAGTTTAGGGAAACAAAGCGTATGAGAGGAAAACAAGGAGAAATAGGTAGTTATGGAGAAACTGGCGTACGACAGCCACAGACTGCTGGGGCATTGTTTATTTCTTTGTGGTGTCCGGGATATTAGCCAAATTTTCACCTACTCCCGTGATATATGGAGGGAAAGGTTGATCCCTGCTCTGGGAGAATTCTATTTTTCTTCTGGAGCCTCAGGAAAAAAAAAAAGTGAGTCAAGATTTGTTTGTCAAGCCTAAATTACTAAGTTTTACACTGTCCCCAATGAAAAGCAATAAAATTCCCAGTGCCCCGCCCTGGCCCCACAACCCTGCAAACAAAGATTGTCCCCTAGTGATTAACAACTGTGCCTTTTTATGCTGATGGCTATCACAGGGAAGAGCAAGAAGTGGCTTCTTTTTCTTTATTTTTTTCTTGTTTTGTATCACACTCCCCTCTCCTTGCCCCCTTGAGAGCCACACATATTGAATTAAACACCTCCCCCCACCACATTTTTTTCCCTGTTGAGAAACTTCTGTATTTAGATCAACTTGGGGTGCTGATTTCCAAAGCAAACTCAGTCACATCATCAAATTAAACCTGAGCACCTACTGGGTGTCAGGTCTGTACTAGACCCGGAATAGAACACTGAAAAATAAATGGCTGCATCCTTTCCATGCAGGATTTCTCCAGCTCGGTGCTGTTGACACTGGGGTCCGATAACTCTCTGCTGGGGCCGTCCTGTGAACTGAAGGGTGTTTAGCAGTGCCCCTGGCCTCTAACACCGGATGCGGGTAGCGTCCCCATTCCACCTCCACATCGCTCAGTTGTGACCATAAAAAATGTTCCCAGACAGTGCCGGGTGCCTCCTGGAAACGAAACTGCCCCCTGTTGAGAACCACTCTTCTGGAAGTTTGAAATCAAACCTCTGAAGAAAAATAACCCTCATGGGATTGGTGGGGAAGAACTGAAGTTGGTTGGTAATTAAATGCTAAATAGTGTGACACAGAAATTACAAGCTGTAGGAATTTAGGGATTTTTCCCAAAGAGACATTTGTATTTACCAGGGTAGTGCAAAAGGCCCTATTTAAGCCGTGTAACAAAAAGTAAGTCTTGTTATGAGACACAAAACCACCGTATCTTCTGTGCATGCCTTGTGCATAGAAATGACTTCGCATGTTGACAGGCCAAAGCAAATTTAAAAAAAAACGGAAAGAAATCTTAGTTTTGGATAAATCACATCAATACTGGTGGGAGATGGCAACTAACAATCAAAAATCTCTTTTCTTTTCCAACGATATTATTACAACTTTGATAATTACCATTTATTCAACAATGTTAGTCAACCTTTGCGAACATTTAAGGTTCTAAATTGGATCGAAGAAGGTACGACTAAACGTAAACTCTTGCGCTTATGCCTTCCCTGTAGATGAGAGCAAAGAAATCGTTACACGCAAATCTTCTGGAAGAGTTTATACGATGATGTCGAAAACGTTCTTTGACTTACTCAATAAACCGTGGGTTGAAAAGGAAGCTGAGCCCAGTTTCTAGATACCATATAAAATATATAAGGTTTTGACCCATCAGCTGTTACCAAGAGACATCAAAATTAATTTAGAAGACAGATATAAGGCCAATAATGGGAATCATACTGGAAGGTTAAAAAATATATACAGATATAGACTATTATATATATATATATAAATATATATGGCATATAAATATATATATATAGTGTGTGTGTGTATAAAAAGTGGAGTTGAGATCACAAAGAATAAAAATTTTTTAAAAAGCCATGTAAAAAGAAAAGATCTCAATGAATTAAGAAGAATTAGAGGCCACTATGAAATGCAGCTGCTTCCGTCAATCAGATAAAGCCCTGCGGATGCCTTACACACGCTAGCTGTGTGATCTGCAGAAATACAAGGTAAACAATATAGGTTGTCATTACTGTTATCAATATAGTTACCAAAACTACTTTCATAAGGATGTTAAAAATGAGAGTACCTACCCTTTTTCCACCCCCCTGCCTCCCTGCAGACCAGCTGGTAGAGTATGATCTTCACTGGTTTGGATTCTATCTTGGTCAACCTAAGACAGACCATATTCTTTGTTCACACAACACTGCCTTGCCTATCAACAGGAATCCTAATAAAATTTTATGCTGTTATAGGACTTTTCTGTCTCATCCTCACCTCCTGGTCTTGCATCATGTTGAGGGCAATTACACATTTATTTATTACACATTCCCAAATATAAAACCGCGAAAACTGTACCAAAGACAGCAGCTTTTCAATCATCCATCACGACACACCAGTTTCAGAAGACAATCCCCGCACCACATCCTGAAGGTCATTACTCACGCTCGAAAGCTCATTTCAAAGGCCTCCTTCATCTCCTGATATCGTTAGATAGTGTGCGCACCAAAGTGCTGCTTGGGGATCTCAATAACTCCGCGTGCTCTCTCTCAGAGCATGATTAGTGGGAGGGGTGGGCGCCAATTTAGGCTGTGTCTACACAATATGCCAAAACAGCCCGCAGAGAAATGAAACCGTCCATCACACGGCCGGTGGATTTAGTTACATGACGCCCAACTGCCTTGACTCACTCAACGTCCCTCCCACCCTGCCCCCCGCGCCGCCCTGACTGAGGGCTCGAGTTAGTTCTGAGTGCCTGGGGGTGGGTCTGCTTCGCAGGCCAGATTTGAAACGGACTGCAGAGGTGACATGCTCTCCGCCGCCTGGCAGCGCTCAGACTCTGGGCCCCCCTGCACAGGCCTTGCGTGCTCACCGTGCTCTTGATGGACCAATACAGTTGAGCACCTGGATCCACCTTTTCCTGAAGCTTCATGATCTTCTCCTATACTTTTTCAGTGGCGTGAGCCAATATGCTTTCTCCCAACTCCGAAGCGCTCACTTAAACCAGATAGTACTCCAGGTGCTTTGTACTGGTCACCCTCCTTCGTTCGTGACGACAGTCCGGGGAGGCAGGTGCTGCCATTAGTTACACTAAACTTTGATGACAGTGCCCGCACTATACTTGCAAGGCAGGTGCCGCTCCTCACCCAGCAGGCCTCATGGGGACGCCGGTGCTTCCCTGGCTGAGGGCAACTGTCTGCCTCACACAGAGGGCAGGCTGAAAACGCTGGCGAGGAATGTGCCAGGGGAAGCCATCAGCTGTGGCGGGGGGAGGTTTGGTGGGAAAGTGTCCCAGCACCTTCCGAACCGTGTTCGGGACGACTCCGGAGAGCGTGTCCTTTACTGGCTCCCACGCACCCCAGCAGCATCCAGCTCTGGCTGCCCCAGTGAGAACCTGCTAGATGCTTGTTCTTCACTGATATCCCCCTCCCCCTCCCTTGGCTTACTTCTCCATTCCCATCGGTGTGTCCAAGGACCAACAACCAAATCAAGCATTTGTACTCAGATCCTTCCCAGTCTCCTCCTGCGGGGAACACACACGAAGACGGCACATGTGCACAGGTCGGAGAGCAAATGCAGGCGCATCAAACGACCTTGCCCGAGAGAACTGAGCTGTCCTGCTATTCCCCTGCCAGTGCGGGGGCCTCTGTCAGCCCCGGTCCTCCCCTCGACTCCTTTCCTTCCAAAGTGGGTACAGCTCTTGGCCATCTCTGCCTCCACCGTGTGCCTGGTTGGACCTGTGGTGAGACCCAGGCGTGAGGCCGCTTGGCCCCTGGGATGTCACAAATATCGTAACTCTTGACTCTGTTCCCTTTGGACTTTGTCTATTAGGAGGCTCAGGTCCAAACTTTTGCTCCAGGTTTAGTCACATACATTCCTGTGAAATTCCTTTTCTCCCAGCTTCATTGTATTGTTTCAACGAAGTTTGCTTTTGCTGTCGTTTTTTCTCTCATCCTTTTAAAACCATTATAACATATGTAAATTATATATTCCATATATAACGTTATATAATACATGGTCATGTGTTAAAATATTATATATCAATGCATGTTGTATTATATATAATGTAATATTACATATGTAATATCTAACTCATCTTTTATACATTCACCATCGTTTAGTACCACAAGCCTTGAGCGGACACATTGGTCCACACAGTCTCAGCGTATGGGCGGTCTAGTATTGTATTTGGAGCACAGTTTGAAAGTCAGTTCTTGCAGGTTCCCATCTCAGTTCTGCAATTTAGGGGTCACTGGGCAAGTTACTTAATGTCTGCGCCTCACCAGTGTAACAGGGCCCCTGTAGGGTTAAAGGACTTAAAAAATATAAAGTGATTAGGACAGTAACTGGCACGTAGAAAGCGTGGCACGGGTTAGCTGTGATCACGACAAGGCAAATCTGAATCTACATTATCACAATTATTTCTGTGAAGGGCGTTTCTCTGGGCCATGAGCAGTTGGTCATACAGAAAATCAAGGCCAAGTTTACTATCCAGCTGCCAGCCTAAACTTCACAGAAGTTTCCATGAGGAAACTATGACTATCCGATGTCAGTAAATGTGGAGGAGTTTGGTCAAGGGAGTGGGCCCCTGGTGAGGCCTGTCAGGCGTGGGGAGATGTGTCGAGGGCCTTCTTTCCAAGAGGCCCTTGGGCTTAAATGGTAGATGTGTTTTCAATTCTAATAATATTCACAAATGCCTCATCTGGTAAACAGCACTTAAGCAAGAAATTGGATTGGGGAGAAGAGCGCCCAGACACTCGTCTTGAGTGTTACAAAGCGGCGGGTCACGTCAGCGCCGGGTGGAGGCAACGGCACCCAATGAGATCTGACATAATTCAAGCAATGCGATGTGACAAGACACCAGCAAGTAAGCAAAAAACACTCTATTTTTGGCCCAAACGCTCATTATCATCTTACGTGCAGAAGCGCTGATCTGTGATAGTACTAAGTGGGGCGACTCTCTTTTTTTCATCCTATTGCTGTTACTGGCTTGCGGCTGGCTTTAGAGAACCTTTCACTGGTCCAGCCTCTCTCTGGTTTTCTGAATTTTTAATCTTTTGAATGCTTTCTCCAAGGGGGTAGGTCACAACCCCGATGGGCTAGCACGGGGGCTGCCGACATATAACAATGCTGCAGAGTGAAATAAAAGAATTACACAAGGCAGGGTGCTGCCTGGAACTTCACGGGGACATTTGAACAATTATTTTAATGCTGCCTCGCTCTATTCCTCCTTCTTTAGGTAGCAAGACCTCACTTGAACTCTAGAACATCTTTCCCCTTAGTCTTAATATCTGGGCTGTAGGTGTGGTTTTCCACGTGAGTCAGACCTAGCCAATCAGAACATGGCCTACCTCTGAGCACAGTAATTGGTTAAAGAATGGCCATGTGACCTGATCAGGACCAGTGAGATCTAACAAGCCCCCCTTTACCCTGAGCATTTGTTAGAGAAGTGAGTGGTATTCTTTTCTCCTGGGTCTGAACCCAGAAGCCCTTTGGCGGCCACTCTAGGATTTCTGAGGGTGACGTTAATACAGAGGAAGGCAGACTTCTGGTCAAGATGGCAGCATAGGTAAACACAGCTTGCCTTCTCACACAGCCACATCAAAATTACAACTAAACTATAGAATAACCATTGCTCAGAACCATCAGAAATAGAGCTGAATGGAAGTGTGACAACTATGGAATTAAGCAACCACATCTATCCAGACTGGTAGGTGTGGCGGAGACATGGAACAGGCTGGTCCCACGTCAATGGGTGGTATATAAAAATTCAGGAGGGGTATCTTGGGAATGAGGAGTCCCAGCCCCACACCAGGCCCTCAGCCCAGGGTTCCTGTGACAGGAGAATAAGTCTCCATAACTTCTGGCTGCAAAAACCCACAGGGATTGAGTCAGTGGAAGAAACTGCTTGAGTCTCGAGAAGTTCCTCTTAAAGAACCCACACATGGACTTACTCAGACTCAGTCCCGCTGAGCTCCAGCACTGGGGTGAGAGCTTGAAAGGCACCAGTGGCATATAGGGAGGGATTGAAGTGTCTGGCATTAACGTGAGAGCTGGGGAACAGTTTTCTCCCAGATAGAAAGGTGGGCAGAGGTCACTGTCCCTTTTCTAAACCATCTCCCATAAAGTCACAGAGCCTGAAGCCTGGTGCCATATCTGAGACTCCATCAACCTGGCCCTGGAGATCCCCTAAGGCCCCATCCCACCTAAACTGTTAACAGTAACTTTTCCGTATGAATGGTTGGTCTTGGCTCATGTTTCACAATTTCCTAAATCCTCTCAAACAAGCAACAGCCAGCCCCAGTGAGCCCCCACTCCCAGACCTCTTGCTATGTGCCCCTTGGCCCAGTAGTAGCAGCAGCCAGCCTAGTTCACAGTTTGGCTTTGCCTGGGAACCTCCAAGCCCAGCACAAGTAGCAGCCACCTCAGATTGCATTACAGCTCATTCAGCGTGGTCCCAGGCAGCACACAGGTGGGGGCTGACCTTGGTTGCACCACCCAGGAAACCCCAGAGCCTATGCACCCAGTGGACACTGACCATGTTGGAGCAACACCACCCTGTGCCCACACAGCTGATCCTCCACAGAGAGCAGAGGTTGGTGGTCAGTGGTCAGAGCCAGTCCTTGCAGCTGATTGGCCTGAATAAGTCCCTCCCACTGATTTGTCAACAGCAAGCAAGGCTCTACTACAAGAGGAGTGTGTGCTCAGCCCACATGAAGGGTGCACCTTGAGAATCCAGCTTGTGTGATAGGGGAGGCTGTGCCACTGGACCCTACAAGACACCTACTACCTTAGGCCACACTACCAAGATATGGAGTCAAAGCAGCTCTACCTAATAACATAGAAACAAACATAGGGAGATTTCTAGAATAAGGAGACAAAGAAACATGACTCAAATGAAAGAACAGATTAAAATGCTAGAAAAAGAACTAAATAAAATGGAGATAAACAATCTATCAGATGCAGAGTTCAAAACACTGGTTCCAATGCTGCTCAAGGAACTTAGTGAGGACCTGAAGCACAAAAAAGGTCCCCTTAGAAACAAAGGATATGCTAAGGGAAATAAAGACCAATTTACAGAGAAACAACAGTAGAGTGCATAAAGCCAAGAATCAAATCAATGATTTGGAACTTAAGGAAGCAAAAAAACCAATCAGAACTGCAAGAAGAAAAAAAGAGTCCAAAAAAACAAGGAGGGTGTAGGGAGCATCTAGGACAACTTCAAGTTTTCCAACATTAGCATCACACGGGTTCCAGGAGGAGAAGAGGAAGAGCAAACAATTAGAAATCTATTCGAAAAAATAATGAAAGAAAACTTCCCTGAATTGGTGAAGGAAATAGACATACAAGTCCAGGAAGCACAAAGTCCCAAACAAGATGGATGCAAAGAGGCTCAGTCCAAGACACATCATAATTAAAATGCTAAAGGTTAAAGATAAAGAAAGAATCTTAAAAGCAGCAAGAGAAAAGCAGTTAGTTACCTACAGGGGAATTCCAATAAGATTGTCAGTTGATTTCTCAAAAGAAAGTTTGCAGGCTACAAAGGATTGGCAAGAAATATTCAAAGTCATGAAAAGCAGGGACCTACAACCAAGACTGCTCTACCCAGCAAAGCTATCATTTAGAATCAAAGGGCAGATAAAGAGCTTTCCAGACAAGAAAAAATGAAAGGAGTTCATCATCACCAAATCATTATTATAAGAAATATTAAAGGGGCATATTTAAGAAAAAGAAGATCAACACTATGAATGATAAAAAGGGAGTAAACACATACCTATCAACAACTGAATCTAAAAACAAACTATGCAAACAGGAAGAACAGAGACAGAATCATGGATATGGGGAATATTTTGATGGTTGCCAGATGGGAGGAGGGTGCAGGGGAATGCATGAGAGGTGAGGGGATTAAGAAGTACAAATAGGTAATTACAGAATAGCCATGGGGATGTAAAGTACAGTATAGGAAATGGAGTAGCCAAAGATCCTATATGCATGACCCACAGACAACTGCCTGAGGGAATGGGAAGTGCTGGGTAGAGGGGGGCAAAGGAGGAAAAAATGGGACAACTGTGATAGCATAATCGATACAATATAATTACCACCACCCCCCGCCCCCATCCACGCAAATACAGGGGAAGGCAAACCTTAAAAAGACTGTGAAAGAATTATTTCATCTCTTGGACCAAACCAGGCCTGAGGGTAACCAACCCTGTACAATTCAATCACATGAGACAATTCGCCATCTTTTCGTTCCTTTTTCTTTTGCATTAAGCCACTCAGAGGTAAGTTTACTGCCACTAGCAACAGAAAAAGAAATCTTGAGTCAGAGATGGCATTGAAAAGGACACAAAAGATGACTGTGATCTTAAAACTTCCAGGTAGACCCTTCCCCATCACATGCATGTATCTGCTACCCTAAGATATTGCTGAAGCCCCCAGGTTTGCAGCTGGTGCCCGGTGGCTGTCATGTGAAGGGCCATCCCCACGTTTGGCTCCCGTCAACACTCCTTCTGGCGATGGCAGTGCTGTCTTGCTCAGCCCTTAGCTCCGGTGGCAGAAACACTTCTTTCTGCTGACACACTGATAGGCTAAATGAGTAAGTGCAGAGCGTGGGGAGGTCATGGAGAAGTTAACTGAAGGGATTACAAGGGGCAGTAGACACACTTCTCCAGCAAGGGGCCGGAGAGGTGGGGAAA
The DNA here is from genome assembly GCA_004026545.1 of Mormoops blainvillei. Classification (NCBI taxonomy): domain Eukaryota; kingdom Metazoa; phylum Chordata; class Mammalia; order Chiroptera; family Mormoopidae; genus Mormoops; species Mormoops blainvillei. Next base: position 638,546 of record PVJD01000102.1, on the reverse strand, counting down.
ACAGGGCAAGAGACACTCGGGCCCCGGGGCCCTCGGCCGCCCACGGCTCGCAGTCCTGACAGTTGACTTCTAAACAGTTAAATATGAAACTGTCAACAAGGCCTTGTCTTAATAACCAAACTTGAGGCCTTTTATCCCGGAAGATTTATGAAGTAATTTTAAAGAGATCCAAGCAAACATCTGTCAATAAATTGAATGCCGGCTACAGGATTTACAAGCAAGACAAGAATTTCTCATTAAGTGCACATTAACACGGTGGGGATCATAAATGGGAGGAGGCCCGGATGCGGGGTCTCTGCAGCTGTCATTCGAACACTATCTAAGAACTAATGAGGAAGTGATGGAAGGGCCCTAATGATGCCTCGGGCTCCCAGCCCTCGCCGGGCTCAACGGGCCTGCACTGAGCAGATGACTCTAGGGAGGCTGGGTGCTGGCCCGGGCTGGCTCCTTGGACCCCGTTCTGCTGTCTGCTTCCGGGCGGCAGGTCTCCATGCCCACCATGGGGACAAGGGAGGCACCCTCATGCTTCACTGCGCTGTCGCCCCCAGTGGAATTAAGCTCCCAGAAGCCCCCCCGGTGGTTAACTGTGAATGGTCCCAAAGACATGCTCAACAAATATTTCCATACCACCTACTGTGCTAAATAAATAACTTTCCCACGGGGTGAGGCGGAAGCCTCTGGACACTTCTGTTGGGTGGAAACACGCCTTTGACATGTAGAAAGACAAGGCTTCATCACTGACAGCTGGCTGTGGCAAAGAGGGGGTTTCGGAAAGATCCTGGAGGGTCAGCCAGGTGTTCCACATGCTCCCCCAAGACACCCCGCTCCTCAGCCTGAGTCTTCCCAGGATGCTTTGCCCTGAAGGTTCTCTCTGCCCCCAGAGCAAAGCACCGGTCAGAGCCACCAACAGAAGCGCAGGGGTTGATTAGGTTGGAAACGTGCACAGGTCACTGGGAAGCTAGTCAGGGTCATGAGGCGGGACGCATGTGGTTCGGCGCCTGGCAAACCCAGGTAACTCAGCTGGGAGGGGACAGGACGAGGAACTGGGCCAGGAGGCCCCTGGCTTGGGGTCTGAGGTCAAAGCCACTCTTTGTCTTTGGTTTTCTTTATAACACCCATACGGTAATATTATGTTATATTAACATATCGTAAAATATCATATTATAGCTACATATTATATAGATTTGTGTATTTTTTCTTTTATCTTTGTCTGCCTTGCCACTGGAATAAACTCTTTCTGAGAGCAACGGCTGTCGGTCGTGTTCATCACAGGGTCCTAGAGCCCAGAACAGCACCAGGCAAGGCCCTGTCTGGACGGGGCTCCCCACCTTCTCCAGGCTGACCAGGGCCATGTAGAATCAGATGACTCAGTAAATATTTGTTGAATGACTAAATGAACTAATAATGAATGAATAACTAGGAACCCTGAGATCCAACGAGGCCCCGAAATGGCCAAGTGAAGACTACGTGCTTGTGTGAAAATGAAAAGCATGAGAGTAGATAGTTTTTGTAGCAAGGGTTCTAAAATGATAAAATGCTGAGGAAAATGCAAAAAAGAAAAAAAGAAAAAAGCTTCCGAGGGCCCCTAGAGCCAAGAGGTAAGGTTGAGTGTGAATCGCAAGAAACAGTCAAACGGATGAATGACTGGAAATAAAATTTATGTCAAGAATCGGAACAAGAGGGTCAGGTTTTGCACGTGACATGTATTGTCATCAGGAAGGTAAATATAATGATAAAGTGATTATAACTTATAATAGCGTCTTTGAGGCCCGGCCATGTGCCCTCCACTTGGCTAAGCCCGCTCTTCGGCGCCCAGACTGCGTTTTTGGCCGCTGTGCACTTGCGGGTGCGACGGGAAGCACAGTGCTGGCCGGGAGTCAGATGCGTTTGTGTGGAGTGGACAGTGGGAGTTCAGGGGATGAAGGAAAGTACTCCAGTCTGGCAAATGGTGCCACCGCAGACAGGGCGGAGCAAACAGAGTGGAAGACTTGGTCCAAGACAGGCCCTTGCTTGGACCGGGCCTCCCCCGGACACCGCAGCCTGCTTCCTCTCATTGCACGGTCCCTATCTGCAGGGACGAATTGAGATGGTCCGTCAGCCCAATAGCTGGAACAGTCAGACCCCGTCTATCCAAGAAGTACCGGGCACCACTACGTGCCGGGCCCTCTCCTCGGGGTGGGTACTGCAGGGAACAAAACCGGCTCAGTCTCTGTCCTAGTGAAGCCAGGAATCTGGGAGGAGGAGAAGAGGTGAAGCAAAGCCACTGTAACAACTCTTACAAGTGTCACAAGAAGGCATCTGTGCCGCCGTGCCGCCATTTGCGAAGGGTAAATGTCACAGAATGAAGAAGAAAAGATCACTGCAGCCAAGGAGCTGGAGAAACATTCAACACAACTTGCTGAGACCTGCTCTGCCAGGGGGACATGAACTGTGATCCCTTCCTCCTGGCAGGTGAGCTGTGTGGGAAAACTCACGCTTCTGCGGAGCCCCTCCCACCAGAGAAGGAGTCTGCTTCGATGTTCTCGGCTACTGAGTTCTAAATTTACGCCACAGTGGCACCCCTTCTGGGCACCATGCCCGTCTCTGGCTGGTGGAGACGTGGGGTTTAGGCTCAGCTCTATGGGGTTCAGTAGTTCTGAGGGTGAAAGGAAACCCCTGTTTAAACAGCTAGACCACCAGGCGCTGAAAGCATGGGAGAGCAGGGGCACAGAGGCCTCGCTGGGTTGTACCTGAGGGACTCGGAGAGGAGCTCAGAGGCTGGCACATGTCGCCTGGGTTTTGAAGGTTGTATAGAAGTCTGCCCCGTAGAAAAACACAATCCAGACAAAGGAAACACTATTTGGGAGGAGGGCACAGGGAAAAGAAAATGCACGAATACGAGAGCCTTAATGCTTTTGGAAAATGCGAAGCGTTTGACGTAACTAAAAGTGAGGGGGAGGTTCTCGGTAGGGGAAGCTGGGGGGGCAAGGGAACAGGCAGGCGGTGAAGCTGCCCTTCGCTGTTTGGAGGAAACCAGCTGCAGCGTAAACGTCCTCAACGATGGGCTAAGGAGTTGGCACGCTGTATCTCTGCCAGGGTTTTCCAAACTTCGGTCACTGCACACCACCTCCACAGGTTTTGCCAGAGCTAGTCATTGATCTAGGGCTTTTTAAAGCATCCCGCTTAAAACAAAACAAAACATAGTTTATTAAATTTATTTGAAAAGGAGGGTATAAAGTCAACATCATGAATGGAAAATCAGGACCACCATGAATAAGATATAACTCAAAACAAATTTGTTACTGTTCAAATAAAACGCGTCCGTTTGTGTATGTCCCCCAAATCATCACACACTACAGTTCTAGAAACACTGTGTGGAACTCTGAGACCTAGAGCATTTTAAGAAATACATGATGAGATCATAGCTGCTTTATAAAGATATTTCCGTAGCCAATAAGAAGAATGGGTTGGAGGGTTGGAGCACCGAGACCCCAGACAGTGATGAGTTTAACATACCCGAAAGGCGGCGCAGGCCTGGATGGGGCCGCGTGGCGCGGGGGAAGCCACTGCAGAGGGAGAGCCAGCGAGGTTTAATAAAGGCAGACTAGGTGGGTGTGGGGGAGAGGGAGGACGGCGGCTGTGATGGCCCGGGCCAGCTCCTTGACGGAGGGGCAGGTCCTAACAGCCATCTATAAAGTGACTGTTTCTCTCCGAGCATTTCGCACGAGCTAGACTCTCGAGCTCCCTCCCTAAAGCACAGAGCACAGTTATATAAGCTCCAGGGCTGAGTTCTCGGTGACAGAGCCAGCGAGGTCCCTCCTGTGGAAAACTACTCCACGCACAGCACAGCGTTTAGGGTTAAAAGAGAGGAAGAAAAAAGAAACGCGACTGTGTATCCGTTGGTCTGCCCTGTTGCAGAAGCCCCCGAGCTAATGGAAGAAAACCCTCCTCTGGCAGCTCTCCCTGTATTTTGTAAATCTAATTCTTTGATTTTTTTAAGCTATGGAAATGTTATCATCAATGATAAAGGCAAACAAATAATCACCAGGCCATAACCACCTCGGGAAATTACAGTAGGTAATTCGTTCACCTCACAATATTTACATTTTTAGGAACCCCAAGCCCCATTGTCCCACACTTGGTGATATGGGGCGACATACAAGGGGTGAACTGTCCCCACATGCCCCTACCCCCCCAAAATAATCTCAACCAGGTAAGTCTGTTTCACTTCCATTTTGCTGCTGTACATAAAAACTGAGCACCTTCACTCAACGAGAACGAAGGAGAAAAGAAAACCCCAGCAGTCCTTTTAATCAGCAAGAAAGGAAAATGAGGAGGGAAAAATTCAAACATTTTTTTCATCCTCTTTCTTTCTCAGTGGATTTTTTTCGCGTAATGGTGTAATGTGATGCTTTTCTTTGGGTAAAGCAATTTGCATCACTTAAAGGAATGAAAGGAAACTATGATATCAAGTTTATCTAAACTACTGAGTGAAAAGAGACTTGAAGCTCTAACTAAAGCCAAGAGAAGCATAGGCTTCTGGAAAGTTCCAGTGATTGGGAGGGAGGCTGGGTAGGAAACATCTTTGGAGACCACAGTACAGCCAAGGGGCCTCAGGGTCGGGCTCTTGAAAACAGGGGGAGGCGTGCCTGCCGCCTCAGGTTTGGGGAGAGTTTAGGGTGGTGGGCGGGGAGTGTCCAGCACACTGCCTGGCGGGCAGGAAGCAGCCAATAGCTGGTGCAGGGGCGTTTGTTGCTTTTATTACTCTTGGCAGACCATCTGCTGCTTGGGCGCGAATTAATTTTAAGTTCCCCCAATGATTAGCTCCCCGTCCCTTGACTGCCTCGGTGGTAAAATTCATGCACTGATATCAAGTCTCTACCTAACCCTCGAATACTAGACTTGGAATCCGAAAGCAAACGCCCTGAAGGAGCTGCAGGAGTGCTGCTGGGAAGACTTCACCTCCGGGAGCAAGGGCAAGCAGACGGCAGCGCGTCCACACAATGGACTGCTCCTCAGCACCGACTGGCGAGCCACTCTCCACAACAAGCTGGAGCAGGAAGGCATTGTGAGGCATGAAAGACGCCAGTCCCAACAGGTTCATTACGGAGGCTTCTATCTATAGACATTATCAAAAAGACAGATCTATGCGAAAGAGTGCAGGGCAGCAGGGGACAGAGAGGAGGGGCAGAGGGAGGGCGTGACTATGGAGGGGAGGAGGAGGATGCTTTTGAAACGACTGGACCGTTCTCTAGGCTAATTTTGGTGGTCATAACACACATCTATCCATGAATTAAAATTCTAGAATTGTATACTGTCAGAAAAGTCCATTTTACTGTACAAGAATTTAAAACATAAAAAAAGCATCCAAATATAAATATCGAATCTTCCTTCTTAGAAGATGCATTCCATTTCACACACACAGACCAAAAACCAAAAACACCCCACATACGCTACGCCATAACTCGCTTGCGCACGCGGGCGCGCGCGTGTGTGTGTGTGAGAGAGAGAACCTGAGACGAAGAGGGCAGTGATCACAGAACACACGGTAAAGACCTGGCGGAGGCCCCTCCTAGTTGTTGGTTTGTATTATGGGGGGGGGGGGGGGGGAGGGTGCATGGGGCAGGCAGGTGAGTGTGGGGTGGAAGCAGGAACGGGAGAGTCAAGTGTTAGAAAACGGAAAAATGAGCTACTAAAATACAAAAGAGGCACCTGCATTTTGATCTTATTTGTGTAAAATTATGCGCCTACGCATGTGCACAGAGACAGGGTTAGAGAGATGGCTCAGCGGCTGCAGAGCTGTGAGCCTGGCCGTGCTGTGTCAGCGCGTGGGAAAAGCGGGCTTCGGAGCCACGGGCAGAGGACGCGTCTCCTCCAGAAGATGCAGACGGGCCAGCTCCTAATGCCGAGATGCACGAGCAAGCTCTTCTCTTTTGACTTCAGTTTGTAAAGTCCTCAACTGCCAGATAATCTTTACGAAGGCATGTTATGCTCCAGGTGAAACTAACACTGGGGATTCTGCAGGGTCAGGGGGAAAAAAAGGAAGTTGTTCTCTTTGGTACAAGACCTTTCCATTTAATATCGCAACATGGTTTGCTAACATGAATTGGCTAATCCACCCAAACGCTCCTTGTGGACAATTTCAGAGAAAAGATAACAATGTGCCCCACTTGCCAGGCAGAGATGAGGATGGCAGTACAGTGCGTGCATTGTTAGCATGTTCTGGGGTGTCCGGGGTGCCTCTTTGTATGTTATTTCACATAGTTCACATATTAGCCTGCTTACGAGTCACACCCGCTTAATAGGAGTGAAAACAGAGACTCGCTGCCGGCCACAGCTGACCTTCTATATGAGTAGAATGTTTTTAATTTTTCAAAGTGTTTTCATGGGAGGAGTTTGTGCCTCCAGATAAAGGACTTGCTCATGAAAAATGTGGCCTAATTTTTTAAGAAAAATAGAAACAGATCTATCAAAGAATGCAAGGACAACATTCTTATACGAGCTCTTATGAGGACAGACTGTTCAAATCTATTTGTTCTAGCAGTCACAGGGGTTAGGCCGGGCAGACCTTGGGGTCCTGAAAATGCCCTGCCGCCACTGTCGGGAATGTGGATAAGGGTAAATCAGGAATGCAGAGTGTTACTGGCTTCGATACAGAATCTACACAGTTAGGACAATTCTCCCAATACTATATTTGGCAATGTGATAGGCTTTATTGGAATGGCTAGCTATTCAGTTGGTTTTTATTGGTTTTCCTCAGAACATGGACTTTAGGTAGACCTCAATATAAGTAAAAATGTAAAAATACAATTTATAAATAGAGCTCTCCAATAGAGCTGTGTTCAGGATGTAACTCCTCGCCTGCGTGTAGCACCTCAGTCTTCGTTGGTCTGATCTGCTCTGAACAGAAGTCGGTGTTGTGCTTTGTACATGGCGTGTCTCCATTCTATCCCCGGGGCAAGACTGTCGACTTCGGCAGCGGCCACGAGGAACAGATACCGACAGATGCGAACAGATATGACTTGGGGAGATACTGGAGCTGGCTCTAGCTGGGTACATCACCCTCATGGCTGTCCACGGAGCTGCTGAGCCGTGGGGACACTGAGATTAATTACAGGAAATGGAGGCACATCAAAGGCAAGGAAGTAGCAGATCAGAGCTTCTGGCTGAAGGGACCAGGTTGAGAAACAAATGGGGGTCATGTCAAAGTCAACAATGACAGTGGTCAAGGCAGGCTGAAACGAAGCCCAGCTGGAAGAAGGTGACATCTAAGGGCTCCCAGGGTGGGCGCTGGTCAACGGATTCTGGGACTGGACTCACACCCTGGAGGGAAGTGAAAGGCCAGGCAAGCGATGCCGTGAGTGGCATAAAAACCATAGACCGCTGCTTTTATGACATCACCAAGCGCTGGCAGGGGTAGGGAGAGAGAGGAAGGAGAAGGCGCAGGAGAGAGGCACACACCCAATGAAAGAAGAAAGAGAGTGGAAAGAGAATAAGAGAGGAAGGGTAAGAAAAGCGATGAGTCAAAAAAAAACCTTAAAATGAATTTCAGGGATAAATGAGCGTGAACACAAAATCCTGATAAACAGTGTATGTGGGGACAGGCTCCCAAAACATGGATTCTGTACACAAGGAGTGTCCTAGTGAGTGAATTTGTTTAAGTCATGCCGGGCTTGGCACCCGATGATAAACTGTCATCATACACACACCTTAAGCAAGATGAGGCAGGTCCCGTGGGGAGGACAGTCGTCAGGGGAACAGAGAGAAAAAGGCCATAGGGAGAAACGGAATATGTAGAAGTAGAGAGAAGAGAGAGAAATGAGGGGACTCTGTTTTTTCTAGAGATTCAAGGTCAGGGAGGGGAATTTCTTTACTTGAGGATAATGACAACTCATCATGGGTAGAAGGCGTAACAGAAGTCACCTCAGTTTCGGAGACACGTAAGCAAGTCCACCCCTGCCTTCGATCTCAAGCTGCGGCCATTGTCGAGGGGTAGGCCCCTCTCTCAGAATGCGGGACACTGACGGCAAGACGTTTGAGCCACGGTTATGTTGCTACCACTCCATCATGAGCTTAGCAGAACGAGGGCCACCCAGGTCCCACTTATCACCCCGCTCTCCCAGAACTGAGAGAATGCGGAGGCCAGGGAGCAAGACAAGGGTGACTCCCACTCAAGCCTGGAGGCCGCTCCAGCCACCACAAGCCCGTCCCTTATCTCTTGATTTTCACTCGCTCCCCCTCTCTCTTTCCCTGGGCTCTTTCTTCATCTCTCCCTGCTTTTCACCCACACTTGCTCCCTCTCTGTTTTTCTCTTCAAGATGCAGCACAGCCCCTGGAAGACGGATGTTGCCAGTGTGGTTCCTGGTTTTTAGGGTCATGCAAGTGCCAGTGGGTGAAGAGGAACAGATTAACATGCAACTCTGATGAAAGGCTTCGGATGTCACTACCCACTAATGTCAGCCTATTGTTTTAGCAGCTACAAATTACCAGGAAAAGGAAAGTTAGTGCCACCCGCCCCCCATTCTTTTCCCAAATCCAGAAACCTCAAGGGGCTTCTTAAAAAGTCACCACAGAAGGACTGCAGGGGGAACGCGGAGTGTGGGAAAGCGCAAAACATGGGCAAACAGAACTAGACCTGCTTGGCGCCCCAACTCTCTTGCCTCCTGGGGAAGCCATCCGTAATGATGGGGCGGATTTGATGGGAGACTCATCAGAGGGCCCGCTGCTGCTGGCTTTTAACTGATTTTTGCATAGCAGGTATTTTTGCAAACAAGACACAGAGAATGGCCTCCAGCTACATTGCAAGGAGTCCCTGAAGAGCAAACCCTCAGAGGGGAGAATCACTGAAGAAGAAAATGAAGATGACAAGGCTGTTGCTTCTTAATAAACATGATCACATTTTCAGCATGCATTATTTATTACTTTTCTTTCGCTGATTTATTGTCCTAAAACATGTAATCTAATGGGGAGAGGAGCACGCGCATGCCAACGCAGATGTCCTGGTGACTATCTTGTGTTTCACAAAAAAGCAAAACCCGTAATAACCCCGCGTGCTCGGGGCTCCGTTTGATGACAGTCTGGTTTCCCTTCTGCTCTGTCCCATCTCCTTGTTTTTTTCCTCCTCTTTGCAAGATGTGTAAATAGAATAAAATCATTCTCGTCGAGGGCGGTAATATTATTCCCTGCTTAGGAAGCATGATCTTCATATCAGGGGCTTACTGCTACTTATCCAGCGTGAAGAAGAGGGCGTTTCCTCACTTTGCATTCACAGACATGGAGGCTCAGTCCCTGAGTGACTTGGGTGAAGTCACACAGCTAGAAATTGCTGAGCTGGGATTAGAACTTGGGTGCCTGGCTGCTGAGAGCAAGTTTTAATGGACGAATCACACTGTCTTTGTGCACAGCAGCCAAGTCGGAGAGTGTGGGGCCCGGGTTCCCACCAGGGTACTCCGAGCCCAGGGCCTGAGAGCTCTACGCACCACGCTGCTCTTCAACGAACAAATTCCTCTGAAATCCATCAGCTCTGTGACTTAAGAAGAAGAAAGTTAACTTTTAGCTCTAGCTCTCCCTTGCCCCATAAGTTTCTTCTTCTTTCACCTTTATGGAGACAAAGTTCGCTTACAAGACACTCAGCCACTTCTTGAGGCTTGCATGGACTTTCACGCCCAGCGTCCCGTGTTGAGAAATTACCCACCACCACGTATACAGCCACTAGCAGTGAGGGAGCGCCAAGCACCCTGCTCCCTTCCCCTTGATGGGTATTAATAAGAGACAGGATGTCACATCTCTAAGAACGCCTTCTGGTGGCTTCCGTTCCAAGAAGGAAATGAATATGAAGTTAGCGCAGAGCTTTTCTGGTACTGTTGACATGGGGTCAGTGACACAAGATATCCAGGGGCACCCGCTGTGTCAGGTCAGGGATTTGTGCCGAAACGCAAGAGGCAAGCAGAAGAGTGCCAGGACCAGAGCTGGGGTGGGGGGCGAACTGGTCGCCCCCAGAGGGCCGTGGCCCCCGGAGGTGACGGCGTGTGTCACAAAACTGCACTGGGGACAATGATGGCAAAGCCTGGACCTTAAATGCTGACCTTCCTGCATTGCGTGTGTTTTTCTGACTATAACGACATATCACGTTCCATGTAGAAAACATGGAAGTGATACAAAAATATAAAGACAAGACCTATGATAAGTCATATCATGATAATATAACCACATTGCATAATAATGCATATATATCACCTTAATCACTTTATCTGTAGTTACATCTAATTCCAGTCATGCTATAAGCTATGCGCAGATATTGGATATCACAGAATCATGCTATCCGTACCATTTTATAACATGCCCTTTGTGTACCCTATTTAATATACTGAGAACTTCCTGCTTTCTGAGCAGGGATTTTTAAGAGTGGGTGACAATCCGCTGTGTAGTTTTACCACTTTTTAAAATGATCAACCTCTTCTTGTTGGACACTGCAGTTGTTTCTAATTTTCCCCCACATTATAAATACTTCGCTAGATATAATTTTTACAAATATGTTAGTGGACATGCTACTAAATTTCTAAAAATTGAATTACTGTGTCACGGGCCATGGTCACTTCAAAGGCACCTGATATATCACCTAAATGTTCCCCAGAGGCTGTCACTAATTTGAACTTCCTCCTGGGCAATGTGAAAGGGCTCACGCTTGATTCTCTTGAACTTCCCAATACTGGATATTAACATAAAAATACATTAATGATTTGATAGCCAAAATAATAATATTAGTAGTAATAATGATGGTACTTTGTGGTTTAAACTGCATTTCCTCAGTAACCAGCTAAGATACATTAATATACATACATACACTGACATTTTGAGCAATCTACTGTCTTAAAACAGGAGCAAAACAAAGAAACAACAACGGTAATAAACATGAACTCCCATGGCCCTGGTGGACAAAGTGAATACTGACGAGGAAACCAGTAAGAAAAGCAATACCCCCAGGCAGAAGTGGGGTCGTGGGTGGCCGGCTGATGCTAAAATTACTGTCTCTCTGTGTCTACGCAGTTAGCTCATAAGCTCCTAGCTCTGAGAACGCGTGTCCTAAATGGAATGGGGGCTATTCCTTCAACGGAAGAATGTGTTTTCCTTAAGTTCCCTGTCCCCTTCCCCCCTCCCTTATCAAATTCAGGAAGATGCCTCAGCTATTCGGCCATACGGGTAAAATGTACATTTTCTTCAGGTTCATTTGCGAATCAGGCTCAAGACGCAGTCCTCCATCTGGGTTACCTACAACACATGTCAGGAGTGAAGCCAGGTGACCAGCCCCAAAAGAGCCACGGAGTGGCACTGATCATAACACTCATTTGCAGACCAAAGGACAGAGACCATAGTGGAAAAGTGGAAAAAGGCTGTCTAATCTGCGTGATCACGAATGTGCAGTTTCCCTTCACTGTGAGGCAATGTGGGGGCTTGGGGTTTCAGTCTTGCCTCTGTCTCTGTGACTGTGGGCAAGTCGTTTTGCCCTCTGAGCCTCCCTTTCTTCCTTGTCATTAGTGATGTTGTGGTAAATATTCTCTCCTTCACAATGTTGATGTGAGTGTAAATGAACTAAGGATGCTGAGCCCTGGGCACGTGGTTGGCAGGTGGGAAGCCCTCAGTAAAATGTCAGTCTCCTCTGATCTTTCCCCGGTCAGTTCTTTGTCATCAAGTAGGTCTCAGCTCCAACATCACCACCCTACCTAAAGTAGCCTCTTCTTTCTGGTTGCCCTCTACCTCATTCCACTGTTTTGGGTATTTGATTGTTTCCTTTATACCATTCAGCACTATCTTGCAATAAGCTAATCTGATTTTATATTTGTTCTCTGAATCCCTCAGTTGAATGCAATTTATCTGAGAGTTAGAATCTTTTCTGTCTCATTAAATATACATTTTTAGTACCTGGCACAGAGATTGACACTTAGTAGGCAAATAAAAAGTTTCTGCAAAGGCTAAAGAAACCATCATCGAAATGAAAAGGGAACCGGCTATGTGGGGGAACATATTTGCCAATGACACATCGGACGAGGGCTTAATCTCCAAAATATATAAAGAACTCATGCAACTCAGCACCAGGGAGGCAAATAATCCGATTAAAAAATGGGCAAAGGACCTAAACAGGCACTTCTCCAAGGAGGACACAGAGATGGCCCACAGGCACATGAAAGGATGCTCAGCATCACTAGCCGTCAGAGGGATGCAAATTGAAACCACATTGAGATACCACCTCACACCTGTCAGAATGGCTGTCATTGATAAATCGACAAAACAACAAGTACTGGCGAGGATGTGGGGAAAGGGAGCCCTCATGCACTGTTGGTGGGAATGCAGACTGGGGTAGCCACTGTGGAAAGCAGTATGGAATTTCCTCAAAAAATTAAAAACGAAACTGCATTATGACCCAGCGATTCCACTGCTGGGATTAAACCATATTTCACCATGTATAAGACGTTCCCATGTACAACGTGCACCCACGGTTTTGTGTGCATTATACACGGGATTATTGTAGCCATTATTATTCCCACGGTATGGAATCATTGTACCCATGTATAACGCGCACCCTTATCTGACCCTCCAAGATGCGAGCAAAGAGTGCGTATTACACACGGCAAAATCCAGCGCCCTAAGAATTCTGAATCACCAGTTCTCATGAATGTGTGCACCTCTATGTTCACAGCAGCACAATTTACAATAGCCAAGTGTTGGAAACAGCCCAAGGGCTCATCAGTAAATGAGTGGATCAAAAAACTGTGGTACATTTACACAATGGAATACTATGCGGCAGGAAGGAAGAAGGAACCCCTACCTTTTGTGGACGGAAGCGGAGACTATTATGCTGAGTGAAATAAGCTAGTCGGCAAAAGATAAATACCATATGATCTCACTTATAACTGGAATCTAATGAACAAAAATAAACAAATGAAAAAAACAAACAAACCAGAGACATGGAAACGTGGAACAGATTGATAGCTAAAGGAGGGGAGGTGGGGGCGGGGAAGGAGGAAGGAAGGGGAAGGGATCAGTCAAAGAACACGTAGGAATGACTCATGGACATGGACAATGGAGAGGGGATTGACTGCAGGAGAGAGGGGTGGGCTGAGTCGAGGGCGACAAAAGCAAAAAAAAAAAAGACAACTGTAATAGAATAAACAATAGAAAAAGAAAAAAATGAATCATAAATGGTCACTTGCATAGGGTTACATACATGCATCTATACCACCAGTAGTCGGTTGGCTAATTCCTACTTATTCTCGCTCTCTTTCTTCCTGCCTCCCTCCCTCATCTTCACCTTCCTTCTTTTTTTTTTTTCCCCTCACCAAATAATTATTGAGCCAACCTCTATGACAAACGCTGGTGATACATCCCCGAACAAGACAGGGTCTCCTGAAGGGGACCCAATTCAGATTTCTCTCCTCCTCTCCCCGTTGCCTTCTCCCTCCTGATGGGTCCTTCGGATTCCAGCTGTGTGCCCGCGGGGGCGCACACAGCCCGTTCTGATGCCGATTCTCTGGGGCTCCCGCCGGGCGGCTGCAGTGAGCACTCCGGTCTCCACTGCCTGCGGACTTCCGGCTTTGACTGTATTTTACTTTTCTGTAAAATATGCTATTTTGTTTCGAGATCTGCTGCTGTCCACCAAAAATACAACTCTGTTACTAACCCTGCCAGCTCCTGAATGATACCTTTGTGGACACTAAAAACAATTTAATGGCATGTCACAATAGCAATTCACTCTGTTAATAGCCCCGCTCAATAATACTATATTGCATAAACCTCCTCCAGTCGTCTGACAAATAATTCACCTTTACTCACTCCGCAGTAAGCTCCATTTCACTAACAAATATATTTCTCCCCAAACCTACAAATACTCTCAGCATCTCGGGCCTGTGACAATGGCTATTTTTTTTTGGATGAGGTCAGTGGTGTCATGTTTCCATTTCCCCTTGCTGGCTTGGTCCCAATGACAATCTTTTTCCACACAGGACATCAAATTAGGGGACAGCGGCGTTCCCTAGGTCTCGCTCACATCCCGGAGGACAGACCCTTCCTCCCACACAGCCGCGGGAAGCCTTCTCTGCGGTCATCCTCTCTGGCCAACATAGTCTGTGTTTATGCATGTGCTATAGAAGCCACATGCAAGGAACTCTCACCTCCCTGAGAACTTGCATTCTTTTGGTTTATTATTTCTTCAAAATGGCTCCTTTAGAGGCAGCAGGCACAGGGGGTCTTGACCTGAGACCCCACAGGCCTTAAGGGTTCCATGAGTTCAGGCATTTCGTGAAGGTGAATTAATTTTTTTTTTTTTTTTTTTGCGAACCTTTACTTGAAACTTAGCACTTCCTCAACCATAAGAGTAAATGCAGGCCCCAAAGCAGGGGACCTGTGACTTTAACACTAGTACAAATCAACATGTTGTCACATCGCCTTACAGCTACTGCAGAAATAAGGCACTATCACGGACATTTATTACTACTTCAAGATAATAGTATAATAGTTACTAGGCCTCCTGACGGACAGCATTATCTAATATATTTACAATGCAGTGCATTTGTAACTACATCATCATCTGTTTGAAAATATTCTGATAAGTGCATTTTTCTCTAGTTGGGTTTTTAGGGGTCATCTTTATATTTTTATTTCATGCATGTTCAAATAGTGTGCCGATGAGGAACCCTTAAGGACCCTCCAGATCATGAAGGGGTCAGTGAGGGACACTGCCAGAGCATGAGATGGGCAAGGCAGGCACGCACGGGCTCCGATCTTGATAACTCAGTAACAACAACAACAAAGCAAACCCTGCTGTAGGGCTTGCCACGTGCCAGGCATTGCTCTAAATGTTTTGAGCACGTTAAATTCGTTTCCTCTTTCTAACCACTCTGTGAGATCTGCCCTCTCATTTTCCTCCACTTTGCCAAAAAGGAGTCTGCGACTCGGACACGCTGTCACCTGCCCGAGGTCACTCAGAGGGTACGTGGGGAAGCCCAGCTCGGAAGCCAGGACAGAGCGCCCTTCTCCTCGCTCTCTGGGGCCGCTTGGTGTCAGTAACACCAGCAACGGGTGCTTTGTACGCAACACCCACTTTGTCTTCAAAGTGACCCCATCGCGTACGTATTACAAGGATTGCTGTCCTCCGTTTTCAGATGAGGAGACTGAGGTTAAAGAGGAGCTCGGTAAACTGCCCTAAGTGATACAGCTTGGAAGCGAGGTACTGCAGCACGACTCTAGTGTGAGGCCTGTTTGTGTAAATAAAGTTTTATTGGCAACAGCCACGCCCATTTGTAAACACACCATCTTTGGCTGCTTTTGTGAAACAACGGCAGAGCTGAGTCGCCGCTGCGGAGACCGAATGGCACGTAAAGCCCTAAATTATTTGCTGTCTGGCTCTTTACAAAGTTGGCAGATTCTGCTCTTAGCCCTCATGAGCTGGGTCAGCTCCTGGCAGTGCTTGTCGCTCACTGGCTGGCAACGTGGCCCCAAGCAAGGAAGTCACCTAAACCCTCAGTGTCTTGAGCTGTAAAATGGACACAGAGCAGTAGGACCAGTCTCCGGGTGGTTGCGAAGATGAAATGCATGGAAAGCGTTGAGTACATTTCCTGACGTGTGACAGAAGTTCAGGAAACTCACTATGATGACAATTACTTCCATTTGAATCTGTGATGAGGCCCTCACGTCGTATTCTAAAAAGCTTAATGGCCCAGAAAGCCAAGCTGGCAACCTGTGGTCACATCAACCCACAGAGGGAACTCTTCCTGATGTGGGGTTTGCAATTCGTTCTTTGAAAACGTCGTCTGCCTCTCAGGACAGCACTGCCCATCAGTGCCGCTCAGCCAGCTTTTTCATTATGTACGAAATTCAGCCCCCCAACGGGTGCTGGTGCCTGGAATGAAACCTGGGTCACCAGTCACCCAAGACGCAATAGCCTCATTGCAAATGAGCGTGAGGGTTTGAAGCCCTGGGGTAAGCAAACAATGTCAAGCAAAAGAGACCCCTGGGGAGGGGAAGGGGCCAGCCCAGGAAAGATGTGGAATGACATAAAATAGGCTTTTTTCAGAAGGAAAGAATGCCAACCCTATCTCCTAGCAAGCTGCTTCTCAGGGAAACACTGGCTGATGCTAAAAAGGAGTTGTCTTCCCCAAGCTCTGTCAACAGAGGCAAAGAGAAAATTAAGATGATTACATATGTTTAGGGAAAATTAGAGTGTTTTGGCTTGAAGTTTGCTTTCTCTATCAACCATATTAAGCAGGCAATTACTCAACACTCCATTTGGCCTGGAAGATGCTGCCTGAACATGGAGAACCCTTTCTATAAGCTCCTTTTAAACATTAAGGCGGCAGAATCACGTGCTTAGGAGCACAGCATTGGAGTCAAGCATGCGTGGGTTCGAAGCTCAGCCCCCTTCCTTCCAGGCTCAATTCTCTCAGTTTAGGTTTCTGATTCAGAGAATGGGATAGTATTTGTATTCTGGGTCCCCTATTTCAGACCTGTTAGCTGACCTTAGCCAGCGATCTGTATTGCGTCCCCGCTTCTGACTTCCAGGATGGCACATGACTTACGCTGTCTACCGAGATGTTAGATGTTATCCAACGTGATGTAAAACAGAAAACTGAAAATGGTTTACATGACCCGGCTTGCTCACTTTTCCCCTCTGCCACCGCTACCAGAAGGAACTACGTGGGCTAGCCTGCTGGGTGGGGAGGGATCCCTGGGACGGGGCCCAAGTCATCCTGGCCAGCACAGCACGCCAGTCCCCAAGCATGTGAGTGAACCGGCCAAGATCAGCTGACCCCAGATTTCTAAATGGGGCCAGCTGACATTGGCACCGCCTAGTCCCCATCAGTTGGCCCCCGACAGGCTGGTGAGCTAAATAAATGTGTATTGCTTTATGTCACTGAGGTTTGGGGGCATTTGTTATGCAGTATTTTCCTGTCAAGAGATAACTGATACAGATGATATTTACTTCACGGGTTTGTCTTGAAAAATAAAGAAGATAACCTAGCAAGACTCTAGCACAAAGCTGGTGTCCCACAAGCAGAGGTGGTTGGAGGTGCTAGAATTATCAAGGTAATGGGATACTTCCCTGAGAGATTAACTCGTGTCTTGTCTTTCATATGGTTATGTAGTTATAGGTTGTGTTCACTGCCTCAGGGAAGGGATGTGGCCGAAAGGAATGTAGACATACCCTCCACCTCTCCTTGGCTTTCATCTGCAAAAGCCTAACCCCCCCTAGAGAAACTAGGAGGATTTGTAACAGAAGCAAATGAAAAAGAATTTGGCCAGATCAGAGAGTTCAGAGTGGGTCTTCCTCTCCCCTCCCTTCCCGGTTCCCATCTCAGATAAAGAAGAGCGAACTCTTGGGCAGTGAGGATAGAAAGGGGAGGAAGGAAAGGTGTTAGGCTCCAAGTGAAAGCCTCCTTCTTGGGGATTCATGGCTCTGACGGGTCTGGGCAGCCAGGATACCAGAGATAGCCCTGCAGAAAGACCTCTGTGGAGTCACAGAGGGCTCCATGACTGTGTGACAGAAATGTCACGGTAACCCAAGAGGCTATCCATTCTCCCAGAGAGCTGCTCCTCTCATCCTGTCAAACATCTGGGGCTGGTAGAGGGTCAGGACTGCCAGCTCAACTTTAGAAGGCTAGGCTGTAACAAATTGAAGTTAGAATGTGCTGCTGCCTTGGCTGAAAATGGAAATGAACTTGGGCTCTGAACGATGGAAGTGACATTCCTTGAAGATCTTTAGTTCATTGCCCTAAGACTCAGACTCACGAGATGATGACGATGGGATGGTTGTTGATCAGGGAAATAACCACTTTTAAGATCCAAATACCACCTACATTGCCAAGAGAGGCAGAGTTTGTGCAACTGAAGTAGAAGACATGTTAAGTAATGTGTTATCAGTAAATCACCTCCCCTTCGACAGGTCACATCCTAGGAGGGACTGTGGGGACATAATGCGGTTCAGGACAGGCTCCATTCCCCTCACCTGGTGACCGGCTGCCCAGACCCCAGGAGAACACCCTTCTCAAAGTCACGCTCAGGCTGTCTTCAGGCTGTATCTGGCCAGGAAATGTATTTTCTTTGGCTTGCTCAAGGTTTGTACACTTACAAAATGTTATCAACCTTTAAAAAGTCAAGAAATACCACCTGCTTCCAAGGGGTCTGGCTTCTCTCAGTAAGAAATAAAAAAAACAAATTAAGTCAGTATCTCTTATGGAATCCTAAACTGGACCAGGGAGCAGATGCTTCCTCTAGGCAGAGTGTATTCTTCAGTTTACCACAGTCCCCACCATTCCCTATAGTCTTGCCAATTAAATGTGGAGTGACAACTGCCAGTTATCATTTTCCTTGTTCTTGAATCTCGCAGGGTAGACGAAAACTTCTCTGTACCCATGATGTTTTCAAAGGTGAAAAGTAAACGCTAGACAAAGTGTTCTGCGCATTTCTAGCCCTCTACCTCATTTACGTTTTCTGACTAGATTTTGGGTATTTGATGGTGTGACTCTAAATATAACCCTCAAAATAATTTGGTAACAAGGTGTACAGGATTTCAGAAGAGAGAAAAGTTGAGGTAGAATCCACCGTATTCATAAACACCGTCACACAGTACACATGCACACACACATGCACACACCTAGGGAGTAATAGTTAATGAACCACTCGTGAACAGTATTGCTTTTCTCTGTCTGAAGTATTTTTAATTTTCCCCCAATAGGAGTACCCCGTATGTGTTTTTTAAGGAGTCCTACATATTTGCTGGGGGCAGGGGTGGGGGTGGGTGGAAGTCTATCGCCGGAACTTTAGTAAGATTCCGAAAAGACAGCAAAAACGTCGTAGCAAATAGAGGAAAAAGAGGCCATTTGTAAAAGAATACTATTTGTATCGAATATCATGAAAAAGTAAGTGCATCATGACAATTTTGTACATCTTCTATGATTTGATTGTCAGTAATGAAGCCCACAGGAGAGTGATAAATGTGTGCAGGAAAAGTATCTATTTCACTTATGTGGCAAATTATGCAACTCAGGGCTTGATAGCACTTGGCAAAATACAAATGTATTTGAATGGAATTCAAATTGTTGCTCTTTGCCTAAGACACAGGAAATATCACCAGGGGTCCTGTCTCTGGATTTTTATAAGAGGTAAGAGTTTAAGTAATAGTAGCAGTAATACAAAATTACCTTTAAACACTGAAAACATTTTTACTTTGTTACAGGGTGTAATTTCCACTTTTTTCCTCTAATGGCTCATATACAGAAAATGATATACTAATGCAATTTTTCAAATTTAGTTACCTTTTTTTGTGTTCTAAAATTATATGTTCTCGTCATTTGCCCTGTTTGTCAGTCTCCAGAATCCATTTATTTTCCCCGTTCTTACAGTTCCATAATTTATCTTCTTGTCATAGAACTTTCATAAACTTTTTTTTTTAAAGATACAAATACTTGCAATAAACCCGGACTAAAAATGCTTCCAGTTCAACTTTTGAAATCTTTCAATTACGCTGTGAATGATTATCACGCCTTGCTGGTGTTGCTGTGCTGTGAAATTTCTCGTGGACTGACATCTTACAAGGCGAGGGGGAAAATTACTTGAAAAGAGACTCACTTCAAACCGTTTATATTTCTTTGCCTCTTCACGTTTGAATCTGTAGATTTACATTCATGCTCGTACCATGCAGAGAAGAGGAAAAGGGAATGACGGAAAGAGAACTGTGGCTGTGGTAGTTGGAGACTCTATTCAGTCGGACTTCAATGATCTAAAAGGGGGGTGCGACTGGGGGAGAATTATGTTTTTGTGAGCCTTTGGATGTCAGAGGCAGACCTAAAGAGGACTGTGTAACTAGACAGGCTTATGAAAAATAAGACAAAACAAAACTCAGTGGCCTCAAACAATTGGAAGTGCTCAGGATTAAACTTGGAGCGACTTGGCTACTCCTTCACTGTCATAAGGGGACCCTCAGCAGACAGCATGTAAACAAGCAGACGGTCAGCAAGCTAACCTGTGAGGCTGAAGGTATGAACGAGAGCTTCGACGAGCCTGGGACCTACGCCATCCAGTGGGACTACAGAGCTCACCACACATGGAACTCAAAATTTTCTAGCTGCCATGTTATACAATAGTAACAAGTAAAATTAATTTTGATAATGTATCTTATGGAACCCAATCTATCCAAAATGTTGTCATTTTTACATGTAATTAATATAACAAGTTATTGATGAGCTCTTTCATATTCTTTCTTTCCACACTGTTTTGAAATTCCAGGTGTACTTAGCACTTAACGCCCATCTTGCTGAGATTAGCCAAGGGCTCAGTAACTGTGTGGGTTCGGGGTTATGCACTGGGCGGTGCATTTCCAGTTTGTCTCCCCCAGACTGGGTTTAGGGCTCCTGACAAGAGCTCCCACAAAACTTCCTGTCTGTCTCCACAGCACTCACCAACATGTCTCACAGTGGCTTGTTTGGTTTTGTTGTTTTCGTTTGCTTAAATTTGGTGATAAATTGGCAACAGATCCATTTCGCTCTCTGTTGTAATACTAATTTCTGAAACACGGTGCTCAATAAACATAATTAAATGAATGAACGGATGCGCATTGTTTTGCGGAGAGGTAAATGGTTTGGGGGGAGAATCTAGGTGCCGGGGAGTCTACGGGCACCCCGGAGAGCCCTTCCTGGTGCAGCTATGTCACGGCTGTCCTGGGTGGGAGCTGCTGACAGTTCACGGCTGACCCCTCTGGAGAACTGTCCTCAGGCTGACAGGTGCCACCCTACCTGGGAGGCTGGCACTTCCCTAACATGCACAACCAATGATGGAGGGACACTGGGCTACGAAAGTCCATCTTCCTGGCCTCAAAGGAGGAAAGCTCCACTGAGGTTCATGCTCCAGAGTCCTCTGTCCTTTGTCCTTTGTCTGCGGTTCAAATGAGAGTCAAACTTTACTGCGACCTCATCTTTCCTTAGCCTTGTTCTGTGGTCCCTTACTCCCTGACAACTGTTTCTGAGACCACTCCCCCAGTAAATCACTGGTACCCAAACCCTAGCCTCAGGCTCTGCTTCCAGTAAACCAAACAATAGCATCTCCGTCCTCATCCTCCTTTCCCCCCCTCCTCCGCCCCTTCTTCTTGTTGTATTTGAACTCTTCATCCTCCTACCCCACCGCTTTAAAATTTAAAACCATTTCTTACTTGCAATGTCTTTCCACACTGTTTTTCCTTACTAAGCCCCAAACCATCACCATGTCGCTCTGTAAGAACCACTTAACGGCCACAGCAGAAGCCTTCGAAGGCACCTGGCTTTCCTGCTTGGGTATTTCTCTTGCCCCATGAAACCCGAGTCAGACAGCTGCGAGCAACAGCAGGACCCACGGACGCACGATTCTACAATTCTCGCGAGTGATCATTCTGTCACTTCTCCACGTGGCCCGCTGTAACGCGCGTGCCTCATGACTTCATGAAAATAGGTACTTCTCATGCCATCGGGCTGGCACTTGGGAATTGGGAGGCAGGTGGATTGAGGGGAATCCTGGACAGACTGGATTAAACGGAGAGAACCATATTGAATTAGTTCGTGGCTTGGCCAAAACGTGAGATCAAAGAGGACCGTGGAATCCAGGTGGCACCCCAAGTGTTTGCTTTTCGTCATGGTTATGGCTTTTTAAAAAATGACTAACTGGTGACATTACGTTTCAGGGCCTTTACACTTGCTGGTTCCCCTTCTGAGAATACTTTTCTCCTAAATATTTGCATGGCTGGCTCCCACGTATCACTTGGTTCTCAGCTCAGTCTAAAACTACTTCCTTCTCCTTGTGTTATTCTCTAACATCACACACACACACACACACACACACACACACACACACACTCCCCC
>PVJD01000102.1:520552-616592 GCA_004026545.1 Mormoops blainvillei | reverse complement strand
CCCACTCCCAGTCCTTCCTGGGAGCAGGAGGTGCCGTCTGCTGCCTGCGCCAATGTCATTGCTCGGCAATCTCAAGGCGGACCTGATGAGATCTACGGGCTGTGTGCCTGTATCCCTTCAAAATCCACAGGTCAAAGCCCAAACCCTCAATGGTGCGGTATCAGGGGGTGACTAGGTCCTGAGGCTGGAGCCCCATGATGGGATTAGTGTCTCTACAGTAAGAGACACCAGAGAGCTGTCTCTGTCTTTCAATCTGCTGTGTGAGGAAACCAGAGAGAGTTGTCACCAGAGCCAGCCACGCTGGCACCCTGAGCTCAGAACTCCAGCCTCTAGAACAGCGAGAAATAAATTTCTGATGTATAAGCCACTTGTCTGTGAGACTCCTGTCACGGCCGCCCCAGCTAACAAGACATGAGGCAAGTACACGCAGCTGCATGTCAGCCTTTTCATGGGCGGTCTTGGGAAAAGCACTTAAAACCATATGCTAAAACCTCCGGGATGTGGCCCAGCGGCCTCGGCTGTGGGGTCAGAAGCTCTCGAAGCGGGAACCTGGTCTCCAGTCACAGCCTAACTTGCCCAAATTCCAGCCAGAAACAGAGATGCTGGCTGTTTATTCCCGGCTGGGAACAGACCGGGGAGCTGCCCGGCATGTCTGCCCTCGAGGCAGGTGATCATAGAGGAGCTTGTCTTTCTCCTTCCTGCCCCGGGGTAGGTGGAGGGTGACAGTGAGGAGAGTGGGGGCTTCAGGAGCCAAGGTAGAGCTGGGAGGAGGGAAGAGTCAGAAGACAGAGGGGCCGTGGCGGGGCAGTGGGGGGACACACGTGTGACTATGTCTGGGAGGGTGCACGTCACTCACCATTTCAGCAACAGCGATATCAGTTTGTGCTTGAAATTTATTCATTCATCCACTAGTTCATTCACCCAGCAGACAGTTATTGACCACCTGCTCTTTGCCAGATGTTTGCATCGGCTTTCTCCATCACGGGGAAGTCATACACTGATTTTTGGGCTTTCTCCTACTGGCCTTTGGAATAACAAAACTGCGCATGTTAAAGGACCTAGGAAAGAAATGGATGTGTCCTGGAAGTTTAGTGATTCATTCAACAAACATTCCTGGCATGACTGCCTGAGCCAGAAGCCAGGCCTGCGGAGCCATGTAAAGGGCGAGGAAGCCACAAATGGACAAACAGCTGTGGCGTCTCAGCTGATGGAGCGCCTGCTCCGGTGGAGCAGATGAGCCTCGGTCACAGAGCCACGGGAAGGAAAACGCAAAACTGCCCCTGGGATGCGCGCTCTGTCGGACAGCCTTGCAGTCAAGGCGAGCGATCGCGAGGGGGCTGGCCCGTTATGGGGGCCAGTGGGGGTCGCTGGAGTCACGGTCTTACAAAGGAGCAAGGGTCAACCAGGAGCAATTAGGGGGTGGGAGAGGGGTCCATCTGTGGAGAGACCCCGTTCCACAGCTGCGGTGGATGCCCCTCACACCACGTTGTGTGTGTCAGTTGTCCCTGAAATTGCTCAGCGAAGCCTGGGGACTAGTTGGGCAAATAGCACGTGCACTGGCCGCGGAGCTGGTGGGGGAGAGGGTCCGAGGCCCGTGGCACCCCAAGAACTGCCAGGTGACACGTGAAGCCGGATCGAGAGGAGTGAGGAAGAGCCCGGGCACTCCAAGTGGGTGGACTATGGGAAGCCACTGATGTTTCAATTTTTATTTATTTTTTATTACTATGTATTGGTTTCAGGTGTACAGCTTCGTGTTTAGACAATCATGTACTTTATATAGTGTTCCCCTCGGCATTTCCAGTACCTCAGCCACCAGCATTTTTATTTGAAAGAGACCCCCATTGAAAAGGGAGCCTCCGGGTTACCCACGTCGGCGAGAACGGCTTACCTTTGCAATACGGCGAGCACACAACCAAATGCCAGGGCAGCTCCCACCCTTCCCTGCGTGTTCACTGCTCTCTTGCCATTTTTAAAAAGTATTGAACACACTGACACGATGCAATGGAACCTGTTCGCAGCAGTCACTTCTTGGTGCCTACGGAATCTCTGGTTCCGATGAGAGCCACCGGAGAGAGGCAGCATTAGTTCTATGCCCTGGAGGCGAAAATGGAGGCTCAGGAAGTTGGCAAGTACGAGGAAGAGGGAGGATACTACGCAAGCTGAGTCCCTGCAGTGCCCACCTCACGATGGCTCGGGGTCCCCTTGACCGAGACAACAGCAACCCCCGTTGGTTCCCCATGGCTGGACTGCACCCCTCCCCCACTCCTGCATATGTTCATTGGTTCCTTTCTTTCTCGTTCTTTCCACATGAACCCAGACTTCTTGATCTTATTCTCAAAGCTCCTGCGTGATCTGGCCCGTGTTTCCGACGCAGATCTATCTACTGTTGCTGCCCCCTCAGTCACGCCCCTCCGGCCCCTCCAGCAGCTCTGCACCTGCAACTCTCTCGCCTGGGACATGCTTTGCCTCAGCCTCTTGTGACTCATCTCCTCACTTCATTCTGCTCTGATCACCTAACTGAAATAGTTGCAAGCCCCACCCTTCCTTCCTACTCTATTTCGTTGTCTCGCATTACTTTTTTACTGTCATGGCATCAAGTAGTGCCTAAAATTTAGGCCTCCCTCTTCTAGAAGGTACAATTCACAAGCACAAACACCTTGTTTGTGTTTCCAAACAGAGCACGGGGTTTGGCCAGCTCAGGGCCTCCGTCAGTGTTTGCTGAGTGAATAATCGAATGAATGAGGAAGCCTGGTACGATCACGGAGACACGGAAATGCAGATCTGGCCCCTGCAGGGACACATCATCCTGACACAAACCACTGAGAATTAATATCACCCACATGCGAGGCAGACGCTTTAGTGTGTGAAACCCAACTCAGCCCTCTTCCTGCCTCCCAGATCCAGACTTGAAATTGCCGGGCACAATTTTAACATGTTGGTAACTCTTACTCAGTGAGCACGTGCATTGTCGCGCTTCTGAATTCGCTGCGGGCAAATAAACACACGCCCCAGGCACAAAGTAATTTAAACAGGAGACCTAAACAACCACACCTCTCTTCTACGTTCCCTACCTCCACTCGGGGGAGCTCGGTGGGAGTGGGGCTTGTGTAGACCCCAGGACTGCCTGCGTCTGGGCCCGAGCGGCTCTTTGGGGAAGGCCGGGAACAGCGAAAAGACTACAGAGTTGACACGCCAAGAAGTGTTCATGGAGATGCAGACTTCACAGCCACACTTTCTGACATGCTGGCCCAGGTGTCGCACAAATCTAATGTGGCCACATGGCCGTGGGAACAGCAGAGTGGCAGCTGCTATTCACCGCGGCTTGCTGTCTACTTGCCCACCTGCTGTGATCGCCTCATTTCATCTTCATAACATGCCCCTGAGTGGGGCGAGGGGTGAGGGGTAGGGGTAGGGGGAGGGGAGGGTTCTAGTGCTATTTCTGGTTTATAGACGAGGGGCTGGAGTTCAGAGGTTTCATGACATAGCCCAGGTCTGACAACTACTAAGACTCAAGGCCAGGTACCACACAGGTGTGCCTGGTTCCAAAGCCTGGCTTCTGAGTGCCTGTCGGAGCTCATCCCTTCACGGGAGCTTCGTGAGTGCCTGTCCCAAGACCACAGGTAGGTCGCTTTGAATGACCCTAGGCATAAATTTATAAGAGATTGCGGGGGGGCGGGAAGAGAGACCTGGTTCAAAGGGAGCCAAGGGTGCATCCCCTACTCAAGAAATGTCTATGGACCTCGTGTTGTCTATCAGGCAGTGTGTTGAGTGTTGAAGAGCCATTGTTGGATGAGAACCAGGTAATACATGCAGTCCCGGGTCAGTTCATGGAATGCGGACACTCCTGGGGGAGGCTGCTTCACACAAACACTAATACTTGCCAATTTGTGACAGGAGGAGGAGCACGGTATTGAAAGCGTTCAAGAGAGGGGATTAGCCTGTTCCCAAGGACTGCCACGTTTTGCCATTGTTCAAAAACACACTCCAAGTCAACTCTAGGGCACATTTTTTCCTGAGTATTATGGCACTTTCTGGGTGCAGAGGAGTTTTTTACTTACCTCTTAGATATTCTGAACCTCTCTTTATGACTTCTAAACAGTTATATTTACCAAGAGACTTCTATTATCTGAGTGTCGCGAATGCACGCGTGGCCCTGTCGGACATATGCCGGCGAACGGAGCAGGCAGGCGGCAGTCGGGTGCATTTTCGATACATGAGTGGCTTATAAATAAACATTCGATACACCAAACAGAGATAAACAAACAATAAATAAGTGGATTTAATATGGTTAGATACGCACAACTATTTCAGGGAGATAAATAGCAAACGGATAAAGGCTAGCCGGGTACGCAGGGCAAGAAATAAACAAATTCTGGAAAGGAAGAAGAGGAAAAAAATGTAAGAAAATTCCCTTCCAGGAATTGCTGATAATGTCAGCATCACTCTTTACCGCGGCCTCAGTGTACGTTGAGTCCGCTCATCTGTTGTGGGCTATTCTCCACCGCCAGATGCAATACCAGAGGGAACTTGCAGACCAACTATTTCTGTTTCCCTGACTCCTGACTTCTGCGGGCCGCCCCCCTCCAAGGGCTTATCGAATATGCAGTCTCACTGCAAGCTGACACTCTTAGACTTTGAGTAAATCTCAAACTTGCAAGCTATGGAACTTGCAAAGTCGACGACGGTGCCTTCCACCCCGGCCCCTCCCTTTCCCAGTCCCAAATATGGCGGTGACAGTGCCAATAGCTTGGAAGAAGGCTATTAATGAAGACGAGGTTATTTTCAAGCGCATTCATGTGACCTCAGCCGGTGGGGATTTAGGTTCTGTTAAAAATGAATTTCCTGTTAGGATGACCCCTAATCTGAATATGATTTCAAGGGCGACTGTTAGGAGAAAGAGAAGAGGTAGAAAGGACAAGCAATGGCCGAGAGATGTGCTTTGCTGGCAGCAGGCCTAGGGCAGTGCTGGGGCACCGGGCCCTGCTCTCGGAAGGGGCTCTGTGGTCGCCGCCTCTACGATTTCAACTTTGAATTTGAGTTTTGTGAGTGGAGGGCACTGGGACATGGCACATGCGCGTGGGGGTCGGAGCCCTGGCTCACGGGCGTTGCTACCGTCTCTGCAAAGGGATCCCAGCCACTCCCTGCCTGCCTTCTGCTTGCCGGGTCCTGCCTGGCTTCCTCCTCCACGGTGCGGCCCTGTTACTGCCTCCCATCTCTTGCCATGACTCTCAGCTCCTGGCGGGGGCCTGGGTTCCGGTGGGGGGGGGGCTCAGGCTCAGGCTTTGCAGCATCTCAGGGTGGGACCAGGTGCTGCTGGCTCTCCCATCGGCAGCACCCCTGATCCAAGTGACGAGCTCACCCAGTGCAGAGGGTATGATCATTTGGGGGTTGCCTGTTCACCATGGGTTGGGTGGTGGATGTGAGAGAAGAGGAGATGGCGTTCTGTGGCCCTGGCCTGGGACTGGCAGTTTCATTTTGCACTGGACCCTGAAAACTGTGTAGTTTTCCTTGGTTTAAGGAAATGAAGTTTAACTATTTGGGGCTGTGAATTTCATTCACTTTTCCTTGAAATAGTGTCTGGGGCCACCACGGGGGCTGTGCACAAGTGCTCCCATTTGCTACTCTGCGGACATGTGCTAGGGCTGCACTCTGCCGGCCCCTGAATCTGGTGGGAGGCGGCCACCGATCTGCTTTCACGCTCCCGAGGGAGCTTTCGGTGCCGACGTGCATTTTCTTTCTCTTTGCCACGTTTCAAAGGGTGGCTACTTTATCAGTCTGGGCCCAGAATGTCAATGACGAGGGTCAGAGCCCCTGGCATGTGTATGGAATAAACCTTTGTTATTTTAAGCCACAGAGATTTGAGCGTCGTTAGCAAAACCTAGGCTCCGCTGATGGACAGCCTCTCTACATGGAGCGGTCCTTCCCAGCACACCTCTGGAAGCTAACAGATGCTTAGTATACGTTTATTGAATGGCTGACTGACCTATTGCTGGTCAAATCCAAGTCTTATGTAGATATATTCCTTCTCATGCAGGGGACCGTGCCAGATGATGTCCCCGTATCGCAAACCATCACCTTGATTCCTTTACTTCTCTGCTTGACCTCATACTTCTCTTTGGACTCTTTACCTCCTTCACAGACTCCCCTTTTTCCTTCCTCTTTCCTTTATTTCTGATTTCTCTTTAGTCTCCCTCTGAGAGACAGCTTTTTGAAAACCACAAGTCTGTGGGCGGCTTCTAAAACTGCAACTCAGATCCACTCTTTGGCTTTCCATCTCATACCTTCAACTGTGCACAACCTATTTAGGTGCACTGACATCTATTTAGATGTCAGTTGGCGTCTGACTCAACACACCCAAAATGGGCCACAGCATCACCTTCCAGAACCATCCACGACTCCCCAAGTCTCTGCCTCCATCTCAACCCTCAGCGTCTTTCTGTAGCTTTATTTTAGGTTTTGCATCTGCTTTCAAAAATTGAATTTTAGTTTCATCTGTCCCCACACTCTCCTCTGCAGTATCTTTTGGACTCACTGTGGTCTCAGTTTCCACACCTCACCACCGTATTTCCGGTCTCCTGTATCTCACGTCTTAACAGTTCTAACGGGTATCGACCTGCCTTCCTTGCTTCCAACATCAGATTTTATATTTTTTATTACGTAACTAGATCCTTCTTATAGAACAATGATTCTCAACCAGCATGCCACCAAGTATTGATTAATGCATGCTTTATTTTTTTCTCCTTTAGAACTCTGGATCCGAACACTCAGATGGAACATTAAGTTCCAAAGGTCACGCTCTAAGGTCTAGAGAAGGGCAGAACTGTGCTGAGTCAGAACAGCAAGCCTGGACCAGGGCACGTCTGGGATTCACTGGGACATGGATGGAAGCTCGGCTGCGGGGGTGAGGGCCAGGGCAGAGTGGGAGATGCAAATTTGGCTGTCCTTGCCAGGTGAGGTCACGGCTTACCTACAGAGAGTGCAACAGCGATGGTAGCCCCAACCGCCTGGAGAGACCCGGCCATTAACGGGATTAGGTCAAGGCGGCTGTAAGTGACGATGAGCTTGGGGGCACCCTGAAGAAGGGAACAACACGCCCGGCTCCCGTTGGCCGTGGCCGCATGGAAACTAGGTCTAGTGCAGTGAGATGCTCTGATTTTCCAAAGGAAGCTACAAATAGGGATTTCAGGTGCAAAAACTGAAACAGGAACTAGTTTTTAAAATGAAATATAGTGAGGCTATAAAAGAACATTTCTGTGGGTCAGGTCCTGCCGGCAGGCTGTGAGTCTGAGATCTCGGGGTCTAAAGAGATGGCATGAGATGAGAGCCCAGGGCAGAGTCTTAAAGAGCCAAGACTTTAATGGGGTCGCCCGAAGAAGAGCAGAGGAAAGGTGTCGTCACGGAGGTGGGGAAGGAGCCTGACACCGGGAGCCACGACGCAGAGCAGGGGTGAACGTCTCAGGTTCCGAGCTTCTGTTCCTACTGAATCGGGGAAGTGACAACAGCCCCCAAACAGTTCTTTTAAAAGGGGAGGTGCCAACAGAACTTCACGGTAAACCTGAGACTGGAAGGAAGAAGGAATCTAAGGCCAGGTGCACTATGGCAGGACATTCCAGTGGGGTGAGCACAGAAGAGAGGCCACTGGGCCACTGATGCGATTAGAAAGTCCAGAGGGGCCCGCTGGCGTTGGCCGAAGGCAAGCGGGTAGAGAAGGGGTGAGAATGAGAGCTTTGTCTGAGTGGCTGGTAACCAAGGACAGGACAGAGGCGAGGGTGGCCTTAAAAGGAAGCGTATGTGCAGAGGAAAGTGGACAGAAGATGGACAGGTGACGTGTCACTGAGACAGACACGTACCTCCGTGGAGTTATTAGCTGACAGTAGGTGAGCTGTTCCCATGGCCCTGCAATTTTCTAAAAGCTTTAGCTCTAAAACTTATTTAATCCTCCCAAAACCCTAGGAGGGAGATGCTATATTTACACCCATGTAAGATGAGGAAACGGAGGCATGGAAATGCATTTATGCATTTTAATTATTTATCTACTTATTAAAAACAGAGAGGTAAACTGTTTGAAAGGAGGAGGGTGGCGTCGGGGGAAAAAGAGGGTAAGAACTCGGCGGTCTCCCTGAAGCAGCTCCAGTTGGACGAGGGTAATGCAGAAACCCAAATGAATGTCATGTGTTCACTGGGGGAGGGCATCAAAAGGGGGAGCTGCATTTTCTTCAGAAACTACAGGGAAGGAAGGGAAAGAAATCAATGCTATGAAATTATTGGCAAACAAGGACATTGAAGGAAGAGACTTACAGCCCCTTTGCTTTTGCTTCTTAAATAAATCACAGTGGACGTGGGGCTCTGTTGTCTCGAGGATATGACACAGATTCTTGGTCATGGGAGAACTTAAATGAATCATAAGACAGGTCTTGTGTATCGGGGAGAGATTAATCATCTATGAATAAACCAAGGATGGATTACTTCCTATCTTTGGGTTGTGCTCAAATATGCATCCAGTCCCACCAGCATGCTGAAGCCATATGGAATCCTTTTGGGTGCACCTGGTCACACAGCCATCCCAGAAAGGATGCTCTGAAGTCAGTCTCCACTCCTGACACGCTGAGATAATTCTCAGAACTTGTCAACCGTCCCTGCTGTCCTTTGCTTTGCCAATAACACATGCCCTCTTCCAGCTGGGACTGTAAACTCCTAGCCGTCCGCCTCAGGGAGGCTTGTTTCTAAGAGTTGTGGAATGTGAAATAAGAATGCAATCCTTTCTTTTAAAAAAGAAAACCCCTCCCTGTGCATAACTTATATTATCCAGGACTTGATACAAAGCACAGAAGAACACCCTCTTACTCTCCTCACCAACACGGCAGCGTTCTCAAGGCCGGGCACTCTGAGGCTTTGTGTCATGCCAGGGAGCTGCTGTACTTTTTAAGAGAAATCCTCACCTGAGGACATTTTTATTGATTTTAGAGAGAGACAGGAAGGAAGGGAGGGGGGGGGGGAGAGAGAGAGAGAGAGAGAGAGATATTGATTGGTTGCCTCCCATAAGCACCCCGACTGGGGACTGAATCTGCAACTATTTTTGGGTGTGTGGGATGATGCTCCAACCAAGCCACCAGGCCAGGGTGACACTTTTTGCTGGTTTATTCGAACGTTGTGCTCCTCAAAATCAGTGGGCATACACATGAGTTGAGATGCTTTTAAAAATTTAGATTTTCAGGCCTCACCACCAGAATTTTTGATTAAGTCTGAGCCAAGGTCTAGAAATCTCCATTTTAATCCAGTTCCCTAGGTGGGCCTTAAATTCTGTTTCTACAAGCACTCTGCTACAGGTCCTGAAGAACACGCATCTCCTCCCAGAGTGCCCTGGTAGGAGGTGGCATCTCCTCCCAGAGTGCCCTGGTAGGAGGTGGCATCTCCTCCCAGAGTGCCCTGGTAGGAGGCGAAGAGCCTGGCTTTGAGGAATCAGCATTTGCGAAGGTCACACTTTTCCTTAACTGAAGGACAAAAGGGACTTAGCGGGTCATAAAGAGAGAGGAGGTTCTTAAAGAGACTTCCCTCTCATGAAATTAGCAGACTACAAATCAACAAATATTGGAGAGGGTCCCCCTGAGCACCAGCAATAGGGAGAATGTGGTCCCCCGGGCGTGATCTGTTGGGAGGAGCGCGTGGCCCAGACGTGCGTGCCCGTGCGCACACAGCAGCCGTAATTTTGGTAACTATTTCCCCGGCTTTTCTGGCCGCTCACATGTCAGAATTCTGGCTCGTTGTCCTAGATCTGTCACACGACAGGCCTTGATGTTGGTTCAGGAAATGTGGTCAACAAAGGGATGCTACAAGGGACACTGAGACTACAAACCATGTCTGCGGAAAAGGAAGGGACCTTCAGACCATGAGATCCTTATAACAGCTAACGGAGGTGAGGCTGCCTTACATGCGAGGGGTTTTTCCCATGAATCCTCACGATAACCCTATGAGGCAAGGACCACCATTATCTCCATTTTATAGGGGAGGAAACTGAGGCACAAGGAGGTTGAAGTAACTTGCCCAAGGTCATACGCTAGCCGGTGGAGGGGAAGGACACAGACCCAGTAAGGCTCCCACGTTCACGATCTCAACCACTGCGACAGGTTTGAAGGCTTCTGAAGATGAGCACACTGGAAGCAGGTCTTGAAGGGAGAGTGGGTTTGGGCAGGTGAGGACCCTTGGGAAGAGGGTCAAGTCGCTCGAGTGTCTACGGTTGAGGTCCTGTTCTAGGCACTGACAACATCAGGGTCTACAAGGGAAAAGCAATGAGGGGAAGAAGGGGACAGAGCTGCTCCTGGGACATTTTAGAGAGTGTGAGCGGAGCATGTTCAGTGTCAAAGGGCGAGCAAGGAGATCAGATCAAGACCCTTGGGTGCTGGTGAGAGGAGAGACCTCCTGGGGGCACCAAGGTATCTTGAAAGCCGTGGCTCTCAACAGGGGCAGATTTGGCCCCTTAGGGGACATTGGCCTTATCTGGAGACATCTTTGGTTGCCATAGCGTGGGGTGGGGGAGCGCTCCGGCTGTGCAGCAGTAGAGGTCAGGGATGCTGCTTGGCACCCTGCAACGCACAGGACAGCCCTGCAGCAGAGAATTGTCGTGCCCCAGTGTCAAGATGGAGACACTTCGCTCTGGAGGCTTTCGAGCAGGGAATGACAAGGACAGAGGTGAACTAAAAAAGGCACTGTGAGTTGTGAGGCCACTGAAATGGGCCCTGGGTCATGTCATCCCTTCATTCCCAAGCTCCCTTTCATTAACCAGCTCTTCCTGGAGTGATTCCACTTTGAATATTGCCTCCCAGAGTGTAGACATCTTTAACCAGATGTGACTTTGTCCTTTTGTGTTAGGATATTATTATTCCGCTGGTGCCAATAATTAACCTTTGTTTAATAGGAACCCTTCCCTGGAGAAGAGCCTGGCTTCATTCTCCTCGAGGCAACCTCGGCTTGAAGGGTGGGAGTCATCTTCTCCCCAAACATGCACGGAAACGCTAACAGGACCAGGCAACCGTAATTGCTCTGTTGCTTTGCATATTTATGTTTGAGACCTTCGTCTGAACTGTTACTTTAAAAAGAAGGATCAGTTCATCTTTAAAAGGAGGTGATTGATCGCTGCCAGTCGGGCATTCCTTCATTCTTGGCTTCCTCTTAGCCTCTGTAATAAGTTCTCACGAACACCAGTCTGCTATTAAAGCGCGGTATTCATCATAAGCCAAGCAGAGAGGAGGCAGAATTTGATGGGCACAATACCATAATTCAATCCACAGTGTCCTTTTTGTTCAACTCGATCTGGCGTTAACATTTGAGGGAAAAACCCACAAAGACTTTGGTAAATATTAATCAGAAATGCACAGCTCTTTTCCCTGCTCAATTACCCATTACTGGGCACTCCAGGTGATAATGTCCAGCTAAACCTCCTATTGGCTTAAAATGTAAGTGAGGAGTGCTTTCTGCGGATTGCACGTAGTGCCCTTCTCAGCCTAAGTGGCCTGCGGCGGTGGGGAAGCCTTCTTGCTCTCTCCCCGCAGTCCTCCTTGATTCAGTGTTCTTCCAGGTCTTCTGGCATCCGAGTGTGAGGCCAGCCGCTGGCCTGACTGCTTTCTTGATGGGTTATAACTTTCGCAGATGTATTCAGATGACTTGAGACGTGCAGAATTAATAGCACGTGTGCTCAATGGTCAACATACCCAGCCGCCCGCGGATCATGGCCCCTCTGCAGGGTACAATCTCTTTGAACTCAGAAGTCTATTTCCTTCCACTTCAGATCTCATCAGACCATGCAAATTGCCATCAACCTTTCCACACTGGTTGAAGCAGGTCTAAGTCATGATCTCCCTTATCATCAGTGAAGTCATTAAAAGTCCATCAGATCAATTGGGCTCTGACATAACATTAAAAATGTTCTTGGGTGAAATCTATTTCTCCACTCCTCTAACTGGTGTAAGTTCAGAGACTCATAATGAAATCTTGTCCCATCCGTGTCAGCTCCTCAAGTTAACAATGAATATTAAAATCTAGGTGGCAAGGGCTGGATTCATCATGGAACATCAAAATCTGAACCCGAAAGGCTGTGCTATGGAGAGCTGCTGGCTTCGTATAAACAGCACATATTCAACCTGACTGTGAAGAGGTAAGGGCAGCTCTTCTTCAGGTGCTTCCTGGAGGCCAGGGGGACCCACCTATGAGTCTGAAATGATCAGCAACGGAATGAGGGAGCAAGATGATTTTTAACTGAGTTAGCCGTTGCATTGCAAACACAAGTTATTCTACATTTCCATTCCACTCTACTTTCAAACCAGGCTGGATCTCTGCTTTTCCTAGAAATTGGACAAAAGAAGGCTTTCCCCCAAAAATGTCTTCTTGGTTTCTGCACCTCAATAAAAGCAATCAATACAAAAATAGGAATCAGGTATTTGGCATATTTTGGCACATACTTGGCATATGTGGAAGGGCCACCTATGAACTTTCCCTTAAAGGTACCATCAGAGATCACAGGGGTTTTTTTTCCTCCCCTGAGGAATCCCTGGTGAGTTTTCTGTCTGCTGAGCATCTGAGAAATAAAGATGGAGGTGGAACCCAAAGATACTGTTTTGCTCAGATACGGGCAAATCAAACCAATGAAAGGATGATGTTTCTCGATAGACTCAGGAGGTGTACTTCTTGCCTAACAGCTTGTTGTCAGGTTACGTCTTTGTACAATTACATGTCAGATGTCAGACCTGTTAAACCAGGGCTTTTGAACTTCTTCTGTACTTGACCCACAGTAAGAAACACATATAACATTCTGAACCAGTACCCATGTGTTTATATGTATAAAGAAACTGCTATTTAAAAAACAGTACTTCCTGTTCTGCATCCAGGGTACTCGGATATATATTCTATTCTATTTTCTTTAAACGCTGGTCATAACCCACAAAATTGATCAGAGTAATGGAATGGGTCTTGATTCAGAAGGTGAAGAACAGTGTTCTGTCCTAAATTACATGAACTGCTCAACTCAAAACCCAGAAGTATTCTGTGTTCTGGCATAATTCCTGCCTCACATATCGATTCGCACCGGGGGAGTCACTTAGGAAGTATCTCTGTTATACCAGGATTTAGAAACACTGGTGTAGACCCCCCAAACACGCTTTCAGTTAAGGAAGTGGTAGCTATTCTTCACTCTTCATGGTTTTTTATGGGAATTTTTTTCCTTCTTTTTGCCTCCCTCCCACCCTCCCTCCATCTCCCTTCCCTCCCTTCCTGTCTCCTTACTGCCTTCCAATTCATGCTGGGTCTCCATGACAAAAAGTAAAACACAGAGTTAATTGTCAGGATGTTTCCAAGTATCCAGATGCTTTGGCATCCTGTCCTAGACACAATGAATGGTCACCCCCACCCTCAGCTGCAGTCACCGCTAATGCAGATGTTTTGGCGGCCTGCAGATAGAGCCTCAGGTAGGGGGATTCTGATGATGTTTCTTGAGCTAAAGCTGCACACATATTGTCCATTATTTATCTAATACAGAAAATCAGTTCCCATCAAAATGCAATTCTAGAGGGAAATTTCTCATTGCCTGGAAGGTTAGGTTCTGGAAACTTGCCATAACACCATTAGGTATTGAATAGAATTTGGGATAAAGTAGGTACGTCTTGGAAACCAGCCAAAAGATTTAGTTAGTTATTTATTATCGCAAAGAGATGCCTTTGCGGGGATGGTTCAGCAATGAGGGCAACTTTCTAATGAGCTTCCAAAAGAGGTTATTTTCAAGCTGAAAATAAAATGTAATAACTTCAAAATAGTAATCAATATTCACATATCTGGTTCACACATTTGACTCTTATTTCTTTTTTCATATAAGATGAAATGCTTGAACCTCATCACGGATATGACCTCCACAGGAAATTCAGTGGGAAAACGACTTGAAACTCCGCATTGCCAAAATAAATTGATGATGAATTTTTCAGCTCAGCCCTTGTATAGAATTACAGAGTGTATTAGCAAAAGAAACAAAAGAGGTGATTACAATATGATTCAACAGAAGATAATAAAGAAGAAGAAGAAAGTCAACTGAATCGTGCTATTAAAACCTCGAGAGAGGATGAGGGGCTGTGGTTTCCACAAGTTCTCAAAGTTTTAAAGTCGAGAATGAATAGGGGGTTAGATTAAGTTAGAGACTTCATTGTACTCTTGAACACTAAGAATACAGATATTTTTAAAACTGCAGACCATTTTCCTGGTTTCCACCAAGAAGAATGATGGGATATTAAAAACCCTTAAGATGATTGGCTGGCCCTGAGATTTGCAAGGCAATAAGGAATAAATTGATGTAAGTGATAAGAAAAATCACCCCCCCCCCAACTTTTTCATTATTAATGGCCAAATATTATTAAATCAATAATTTTGGTGATGATCCGAACAGGTTATTAAATATCATGAATTATTAACCTAAAAGTTGATCAGAGCTAGGAAAATAATTCAAGTTAATGGGAATCTCTGGATTTCTAATGAAATACCCAGTCATTGACAAAACATCTCTGCTCTGGGTTTTGGACCATGAAGAAGCAGAGACCACAGATGTCCTTAAGGAAGGGAACCACATTCCTCGCTGGATTACAGGAAATTAAGAAACCAGACACCCATGATCAAAATAATAGCTTAAATAGACCAAGTAAAAGGTGCCAATGGCTAGAGGATAGTCAACGCCTCCCTCCATCTTCCTCCCAATTAATACCCCACTGATTGTTTCAGGAGCCTCAAATAACTGGGAGACAGCCACGGGTGTGCCTCGGGCTGGAGGGGGGTCATGCATAAAGCGATCAGTTGGTGGCTCTTGGCCAGTAACCCCATTACGTTGCCTTTAGGAAGGTGTGTGTGGAAGAGTATTCTGTCCAGAGGTTATACAGTAAAAGGCACTGGAATCTGATTTAATTTAGAAGGGACAAGGGGATGGGAGCGAAGGGTTGGGCGTAGGGTCCCGAGCAGGCCAAAAGGGTTGCTGGGCTTTGACCCTTCCGTGAAGTCACAGTGATCGTCCCCGGGAACGCTGACACAGACCAAGCTCGGGTCCTGGCTGTCCGAGAAGCTGAGGGCAAACAGATGTCCCTCGCTCACCCTCTGCATAGCTTCCCCGTTGCAGGCTTCCTGCTTCCACAGGGTCGTGCCAGAACGCGCTGTCCTGTGGTAGAATCTCCCAACGTGAAAGTAAGTGGTTCCATGACTGAAGAGTTTAATGACATGTTCTAGGCTAGCTGTTTTTTGTTTAAACCATTTAATGCAACAGGAGCCCCGGATGCCAGTGGGGGAAAGAAAGCCACAGCCAACAAGGGGTTTAGACTTACAGAAAACCAGACACGTTGGGCAGGACCTGGGCACTGACCTGCGCAACGGGAGTGCAGTGGAGTGCCCTTCTTTAGAAGGGAAGCGGGGAGTGTGTCTGAGATGGTTTGCAGAGGGGTTAACAGGGCTGGCCCTGGGATCAGAGTGCAAACCGGAGCTCCATCTTTTACTATCTGGGGGATCTCAAGCAGGTTACCCAACCTCGGTGCGTCTCCAAGGTCAATAACAACACATCCTTCCAGCTGCAGCTGTGGGCTGGGTCTGAATGGTTGAATTTCCTAGAGCCAGCGCTCGGCAGGGCCTTAGCCTAGTGCCAGGAACCTTATGTTTATTCACTCGGCAAATACTGAATGGGTCCCACTAGGTCCCTTCTAGTTCCCCTTCCCCGTTCTCACCATTGGAGCCTCGCTATCGTGACCTTTACGGACGAGTCTGGGGAAATGATGAGAAATAAAACAAAAAAATACGCATGAATTTTTCAGACAGAAGTAAGTACTATTAGTATAAAATAAAACATGAAGTTGTGATAGCAAGTGATCAGAAGGAGGACGGTGTTTATTTCAGGATGTGAAAGATTAGGGAGGGTTTTCCACTGGAGGTCAAGTCTAAGATGAAACTTGGAAGGCGGGTAGTTGTTGGAACAACGAAAGGGGTAGAACACTATTCTCCGATGGAAGATGTGCTGGACGGAGGGCTATCTATAAACGTTGGGCAATGATAATAACGACAACAACTGTGATTTGTATTGTCAGATCGGGAGTTGGGGCATTCGAAAGCAGCTCTGTGAGAAACCTGCCTCTGGGGGAAGTAGCTCGGTCATTTGGACCTTACCCTGATTCGGACGTGCTGCCCGGTAAGTCCTCTCTCGTTTGACTGGTGTTTAGTCAAAAGGCATTATTTCATTATGTCTCAGACTCACAGGGGTGGGGAGTTGTCCTCCACTGACACCCCAGACTAGATGGCATTGGAGGTGGTCCAATCACACAGGCAAAGGCTCATTGGCAGTTAAATCATGCTAAGACATAACAGTAAGTAAATATGCCCAGAGAGGGAATTTTAACAATCCAAGGACACAAAAAACCACAACGCTGGCCTCAGAACTGCATTCCTCATACATCTAACCCATGTTCTTATGCTATAGGATAAACTAAATAAATCAGGGACTCTGGGGATACATCAGGGATAAGCCTGCCATAAATTCCGTTAAACTTGCTTGTCAGTGCCTTGCCTGGAAACTTCATGTCTTTTTGGAAATTAAAAAAATATTATTGAATGCGGTGGAGATGTGGCAGGAACTGAGAAGGAAATTCTCCCTGGAGTTTCCACCTAACTTTTGAGGAGGTTAAATAATTGAAGACAATTCCGTTCGGTGGACATTTGTCGCACGCTGGACTCGAATGGGGTGAAAGAACGCTCTTTTCTCTCTGTTAAACATTTACAATTTTATGGACTTAAAACCAGTGCGCAGCTGCTCACCTTTGTCTCCTTGAGCTGTTGAATTACGAATTTCTAGCACAGAGCACGAAGCAAACACTAAATAAATATTAGCCGAGTGAATGGAGAATGAATGAAACGGCTAGAGATTCCGTAAACTGGTAGGGTAACTATGTTTTTTGAGTGCTTCCCATGTGCTAAATATTTTACAAAGATGATCTAATTTACCAACTAAGCTGTAGGTTTGACTACGTCTGTAGGTAGATGAGCCGACCTGGAGCAGTGTTCCACCGTCAGCTAATGTTTGTTGCGCACTGACACACAGGGCCGGTAAGTAGCTATTCTGTCTGTCTGACTCCAAAGTCTGTGCTCTTCACCACAACGCTCCGCGGCTCTGGGATGGGGGGGCGCTGGGAGCGGAGTTCACCAGACTCCAGCGCTGATTTAGTTTCCCACTGATTCCGAGGAACGTCCATGTAAGGGGAACACGGGAAAATGAAGGCGTCTCCCGTCACCAGCTGTGTCATACATCCGCCCGTCCACGCATGTGCATCTAAGAAAAAGCTACACTAGTCGTGGTCGGACCTATGTTTTTCATTAACTCTAACAAGCATTTTCATTACAATGTGCGGGCCAAGTTTTAGAGCAACGATTTTCCATCTGGTAGCCAGACATTAGGACACATTTTAAGCAACTAACTGGACACGCTGCATGGGTCCCTTGGGCCAGATTGAAACTGGAAATAGAACAAGTGTGATCTGGGAGTCTTGAGGCAGCATTTCTGGGCTGAGAGATAAAGGCCAGGGCAGGCGGGAGGCTGTCCTGCTCTCTCTGCTGGCTCAGGGAACTGGAGCCGCTGATGACAGTCATGCGGGTATCATAGCAGGCCCCGGTTCAGGCACCTCAGACTTGTTCCTTGACAGGTTGGGCAGCAACCCTTTATTTTGATTGGGAAATTTACTGGGCCAGCCTTGGAGAATAAAATATAGCAAGAGAATTCTTATTGCCCCAGATGGCCATCCGAGTGGGTTTAAATCAATGGCTTTCAGTCAAGGGCAATTCTGTCCCCCTTCTCCCCACCACCCCTTCCCCAGGGATATCTGGCAATGTCTGGAAACATCTGGGTCACTACAGCTGGGAGATGCTGCCGGCGTCTAGTGTGCAGAGGCTGGGAACACAATTATACGTCTGATAGTGCGTAAGACGGCCCCTCCTTCCTCCCAAATTATATGGCCCCCAAATGCCATGGCGGGAGATTAAGAAAACCTGGTTTGAATGATAAGGATCACAGTCTTGCTCATGATGACACAAATGATTAGAGTTTCTATTTATTGAGTCATCATTTCAGGGCCAGCCTTTTGGCTAAATAATTGTCATTCATTATCATTTAAATCTCACACGAACTCTCAAATTGC
The DNA here is from genome assembly GCA_004026545.1 of Mormoops blainvillei. Lineage (NCBI taxonomy): Eukaryota > Metazoa > Chordata > Mammalia > Chiroptera > Mormoopidae > Mormoops > Mormoops blainvillei. The sequence continues at coordinate 598,407 of PVJD01000102.1, read as the reverse complement.
CTTTATTTTAAGGAGAAGGACAGCCAGGGCTCTGAGATCTTACGTAACTTCCCTAAGGTAGCCGACGAAGAATGTGGGGACACGGGGGTTCAAAGGCAGAGCTTCCTGAGCCCAGGGCTCTCTGACACTGGCCCATGCCGCCTGGTTTTGCTGCCACCAATAGGTCTGCTGGGCCTCTCAGGCTGTCTTCTGAAGCCTTCCCCAGCCTCACTTAAAGACGGCATGGGCAGAGGAAGACCTGGAACACTCTGCCATGACGCCATCAACCACAGCCCTAGAAACCGCTCTTTCTCCTCTGCACACCCTTCCTGCCTCCCACTCTCAAGCTGTCATGGTAGGCGGTGGTTCTCAACCCAGGTGACTTGGGTTCTCGCGGGACGTTTCTGGTGGTCACAACCCCAGGGAAGAAAAAAACTACTGGTGTCCAGTGGGTAGAGGCCAGGGATGTTGCTAAAGATTTTGTAAGGCACAGGATGACCCCCACAACAAAGAATTATCTGGCCACCAGTGTCAACAGTGTGAGGCTTAGAAACCCTGTGGTAGAAGCAATGTGGGAAATCAGGCCTGAGAGAGCGAACCGGCTTCCTATAGAGAGGGAATGTGTTTCATCGTTTTGCCCTGACCTCCACTCACCCGGCTTCAGGTAATGGCTCTGATCTTGTTCGGGGGTTGCCCAGTCAGAGCCCATGTAATTCTGAGTAGGCCCCTCCCAGCTCCAGGGTGGCATGCTCTGGACATAACAGAGCATCCTGTTCCTCTGGCAAAAGTGAGGGGTTAGACCTGACACCAGTACAGCCAGTCACATGTCATGAGACAGTGACAGGAACTTCTGAGAGAGACCAGATCCTCAAGTCTGGGCTTATTCCTGAGAGGATACGAAGCGGGGGTGGGAACGGCCACCTGGTCACCATGAGGAGAGAGACCGCCTCAGGATGGAGAAAACATGGCAGAAGCACACGGGAGAACTTTATTCAGAGACAACAAGCCTCTGTGATGTAACTGGGGGCCTTGAACTAGCCATACCTGAAGCTGGTTGATCCTGGACTTTTGGTTTCCACGAGCCAGTAAACTGCTTGATTACTTAAGCCGCCACGGGTTGCATTTTCTGCCTCCTACAAGGCCTAGCCTTCGCTTTGAGATAATGACGACACAAATAACTGTACTTAAAAAAAAAACCCAAAAAACCCACAAAAGATATCTGCAAATTCCTTTGCATTCTCTACAAGGGATTTCTTAAGGCAGTATGCAAATCTAGGGAATATTCTGGAAGGCAGAATTTTCCTGACACCAGGACATCTAACCGAACAGCCACCGGCTATTCATAACACGAGAAAAAGCTGGCAGCTCTGATTTCTGGAAGCCAGGTACAGAGAGCTGTAGGTTTCATCTATCTTGTCAAGAGTCGAGGTGTTCTGGGAAAGCGGCAGCATCCCTGACGCCTGTTATAATGACATCTATAATGCAGACATTCATGTCAGCTCTCAGCTGACTCCCGTGCAGCGTTAGCAAGGGCGTGCCGGGCAGGCTGCCAGGCATGGCCAGGACAAAGGCCCACGAACTTACTCTTGGGTCAGTTTGGGAATTGTCCTGGGAGTCACCTCAAGGATCTTCTAGGGGGACACGGTCTAACCTGCACAATGCCTGTCACCTAGATACTGAAACGCTGCCAGGGGCAGGGTCCAGCAGGTGCTGTCCAGGGATGGTTGGTGATTCCTAAAGTGTGGTTCATATACCACGAGTGGCCAGCAAGATGCTTTTAGAGTCTCCTTGAGCACATATTTTGGAAATCTTAATAGTTATGACATTGTTAATGAAAATGGAAATTAAAACATACTAGTTATCAAACATGGGATTTAGGAACTTTCATGGCTTAGTACAGGGGTCAGCAAATGTCTTCTGAAAAGAACCAGAGAGCAAGTGTTTTCGGGTTTGCGGGTCAGGCAATCTCTGCCCCGCTGTTGCAGTGTGAACGCCTCCATGGACAGAACAGTAATGAGTGGGCATGACTGTGTTTCAATAAAACTTTACGAAAACAGGTGGAGAGCCAAATTTGGCCAGAGGGCTGTAGTTTGTTAGTCCCTGGCTTGATAGTCAACTAAGTTAAAAAAAAAAAATTTAAAAATGTAAGTGGCACGTAAATGTGGGAAAAGTCATGAAGAGGGCTGAAGATGGGCGAAATCTATATTGGGTCCTGTGCTTTCAGTGTTATTCATGATGATGATGAGAAATCATTTAATTACTCTTTTATTTGGCACATGTTATTTGAGTGTTTATAGGTGTCAGAACACTGCACAAAACACTGTGATTTCAGTTGTGAATAAGCGACTGTTCTGTCCCTGAATAATTCTGCTAAGAGTTATGACGGAAATAGTTATTGACAGAACGCAGGAGACTTTTCTGAGGACATATAAGCAGATGCCTAAAGGATGAGAAGAAATCAGCCTTGAGGAAGGCCAAGGGACTAGCATTCTGGAGAAGAGGGAAAAGCATGTGCAAATGTTACAATTACTCTTACTTCTTTGTGGAGTGCACGAGGGTAGAGGGTAATAACAGGCGGGGGCTTTAATCCAAAATTGCAGCAACACTGTAGCAACAGCATCCACCCCTGGGCGCCAGCGCACTGTGTCAGATCTGAGCTACTCACTTGGAGGTTCTCCCAATAGCCCACTGATGGGAAGATGTGTTATTTCCGTCTTACAAAGGTAGAGACTGACAGCCTGAGAGGCGCACCGCTAAGACGGCAGGGGTCTCACAGCAGGTGGGTACCAGAGCCAGGATGCAGCTCAGGACTGTATGATCCCAAGGGTCAGACTCTTACCTTGTATTTCAGGGGTTGGCCATCTGTAGCCCAAGGGCCATATGTGCTCCCTTATCGGTTTTGTATGTAAAGTTCTGGAGAACAGCCACGACGATTTGCTTTCCGGCTCAGGGGTTGCTGCAGGGACCACGGGATCTGCACAGCCGAGAATGGGTACTATCTGGCCCTTTATACGCAACGTTTCCTAAGCCCCGGTCCAGGCTGTCCTGACATGAAGTTCTTTCCTGCCAATTAGAATGTCTAAAATGAACACGCTATGACTAAGATGCTATATGGTCAGTCTCAGTGTCCCCGAATGTCTTCACCACGGCTTCTCAAATCCTTCTCCCACTCTGTGTTCTCACGCAGGACTTTATTTATTTATTTTTTTACCTAGGACTTAAAAATGATTTAAAAAATACAGCCATATAAAAATGACAACCGGGAGACTAACGTCCCCAAGAAGCGTTTCAGAAGGAACTAATGACAAGCATGTGATAGTTGACATCATCCAAGGGACTATCATGTCCTTTTCCCATGGCTAACGTCAGTCCCCCAGGTACTTGCCTTGTTTGTGAGACTGTCTGGAGGGAAAAACAGACTAGCAACCCGCGCACTTGCTTTGTCAGGCAGATCAGATCAACAACTAACACAAGAAGGCTCAGGTTGATGGATGTGCAGCTGTCTGTTAGCTGGGTGAAGGTAGGGAGCGCACCCTGGCTTTGACTTATGGCCGACGCTTCGGCTGACACTTGCTTGACTCAGTTTACATGTCAACAAAATGGATGTGACATGGCAGCTAGGTTGGCTTCCACTTCTACTAAGGTCCTCTATATAGAATTAGAAATGAGGCCCTGGCTGGTGTGGCTCAGTGGATTGGGTGCCGGCCTGCGAACCAAAGGGATGCTGGTTCGATTCCCAGTCAGGGCACATGCCTGGGCTGCAGGCCAGGTCCCCAGTAGGGGGCATGTGAGAGGCAGCCACACACTGGTGTATCTCTCCCTTTTTCTCCCTCCCTTCCTCTCTCTCTGGAAATAAATGAAATAAAATCATTAAAAAATAAAAATAATAAAAAGAATTAGACCTGACATTAAGGGGCCCTCCCTTGGTGGGCGGACAGAAGCGCAGTGCTTGGTGTACCCTCTGACCCTCTGAGTTACTGCCTAACGAAGTGCTCTCTCCACACCAGGTAGAAATGCTGCCTTTATAGCAACGGCGCCTCGTTTCCTTCTGAAAAGGGAATCGCAATGTTTTTGTTTTTTCAAAAATCCCAGTTAAGGGAATGGATGGATCTTCCAATGAATGTGATTGCTTTGCACCTAAAATATAATTCTAACTGCAGTATTTAATGAGAAAAATCAGAATATCAATGGATGATGTAAGTAGTAGGCAGATTTTTAAAAAATGATTTCAACTACCTTTTGAACAACGCCACTTAAATCTGTGGCTTTGCTTTCCGCTTGCCTGGCATTCCACACCAGACAAACTGAGAGGGGGACATGAACTTCAGAGAAATGCCTGGTGATGACAAGATTCCTTTCAGGGGACGGTGTCTTGCAAGACTCAGCAAATCTGCACATCCCTAATCAATGTTGCCATTATATGAGCACCTCCCGCACTATTGTTCTTTCTTTAAATCAACCCACTTCTTAAATAAATGTATTTGAATGGTAAGTTTTATATCAGGACTGACACTGAAAATCTGGCAATAATAGCTACAAAATTGCCGGGTTGATTCGGCCCCCATTTTATATGAACATTGCACATTAAAATAAATACATCAGAATTAAATTGTTAAGAAGTTTATCTGTGTTCCATTTAAAATGCCACTGTGTTCTCTCAGGGATTCACATACCTTCCAAAATACTCTCCGAAGGGAATATAAACATTCACACATGTAAACATTTTATTTGATATGGTAAGCATTTCATTTGCATTAAATATTAAGTAGGATCAAGTGTGTATGCATGTTTTGTTCTATGAAAACATGACGCGTTTCAAACAAACCAGCAAACAGAGGGTGGGGTGACGCCGCGGAGGGGTCCACGCTGCACAGCGGCGGCAGAGTGTGCAAACACCGCATTAGCGACTTATTACCGCAACCCGAGGCTCGCCTGACAAAGCCTTTGTTTATTCTGCAAATCCAACGCTAAATAATTGCCACCCGTTATCTTAAGATGCTGAGGAAGCCACCTAATGCGCACCTGTGCTTTTGGGCTCGGCTCCCTTGGAAGCAAGCGGCTCTCAGGCACCCCGGCAGGTAGGGAAGAGGGGTGCCTTAGAGGTGCCGTGCATTCCATCCCAGCCACGCCGCAGGCCTGCGCCACCCCCCCCACCCCCACCCCGGCTAGAGCCTTTCTGTTGGAAGGAACTCATTCTGCACCGTGGCCTTCAAACACCTGCAAACCTGTTCTCGGTGGCCTCGCCCTGCCTCCTCGCACCCACACCCTAACCCACACAGGGTGGCCTTCTCCAGGCTTCCTAGGTCCCCACACTCTCCCCGGCAGGGCCGGTGCACTTGCCGCCCCCATTGCCCGGAAGGTTCTTTCTTTAGTCGTTCTCTGGACAGCTTTTCTCAGGCTTTGGGACTCATCTGAAATGTCACTGCATCAGAGAGTTCTCAGATGGCCCTGCGCCCCACGATGCGGCGGGTTCTCTTGGTGGCTTTCACCACTGTCTGAAAAGCTATGTATTTGCTTACGCGGCTGATGTCAGTGTCCCCAACCTGGCTGTTGGTTCCTCAAGGGCAAAGCTTTTCTCAGTCACTCAATGCGGGCACATGCCACTCCCCTGTGTCTTCAAGGACATTTCTTTAAAATACATATATTTTTCATTTCAGACGTAATAATGACATTTATAAACCCGCAGTTTGCTCTGTAATGTAACTATAAGAGAATGTAACGATGTCTATATTTAACTGCGTGTGTGTGTGTGTGTGTGTGTGTGTGTACTTTCTAAAGTCTGTATACGGACTGCCTTTTAACCAAGCTCTCCAGTATAATTTGTTTTTATAATTTGCCTATTATTTGCATGTGAAAAAGTTATGTGGGATATTACACAGAAGACTTGTTTAAACTTATAAGGCTGAATAATAACCATTGAATTTTAGGAAGAATTGAGGGTAAAGCTTATATAAAATGCCAGATTCAATAAACTTCACATTGGCCAATGGCGGTATGTATCCTATGAATGTTGTTATTTTGAATTATGGATTAATGTTTAACATTCCCAAATTATGTTTTAAGTATTTGATATAAGTTGTAAAAAAATATTACTTCTAATGTTTCTTTAAATCTAACACAAGGCTTATATTTAAAATGTCAAAAAAATTACCCTCAGTGCCAAGCACTGTACCTGGCATATAACAGAGGTTCCATGAGGATTTGTTGAATACATGAATGGATTTAGGAAAACTGGCTTGCCAAGCCCGGGAAAAATCCAGATGCATTGCTTCCCATTAGGGTATAAAACGTATATTCCATTTTGAACTTATTTGCCTGCCTGGAAGTTAAAAGAACTCTGTTAAAAAAAAAAAATCCCATCCCTGTACCTGTCACTGCTGGGTTAAACAAGCTCACTTAACGTTTCTTTTTTTTTTTCTCTGTGTGGGCTTTGCTTGGGTCCCGTAGAGATGCCACATATGTTTTATGAGCTAACATTTATTTTAGACACTTTGGCCCATTGGACACGATCTCGTAAGCCTGAACTCTCAGCTGACATGCTGTTGAACATAATGGGGAGATTTAAAAAGGTATCGCCGAGGAGTGGAGTGGATTGCTGAGCGCCAGGGGCGAGGAGGAGGAGGCTGAGATGAGCTGTAGAAAGCTCCGTGCTGCTCTCGCCGGCAGGCATGGGGCTGCAGCTGGGACGGGTGCTCGAAGGGCCCTTTGCCCGCTAGGCGAGGGTGCTGAGCCACCTGACCTCCGCCCCGGGATCTCAGGGCTCCCGTAAGCCTGGAAGCGGAAAAGCCGCATTTCCCAAACAGCTGGAGACTCTGACCCAGGTGAGTTGCGGGGGAGAGTCTCTGAGCCTCTGTGGGCTGCTCTGGGGGAACTCCGCAGGCCTCAGAAATTCCAGAACACTCTCTTCCTCTGCTAGGGTCTTCAATTAATTACGGAAGCTAAGTTGTTGCTGGGCATTAATCAGGCATTGAAAAAACGCCACAGCTCAATCCATAGTGGAATTCACATGGGGCAAAGCGAAGGTTTCAAAGATTTCTGAAAGCCGTAAAATCTCCATTTAGATAGAAATCTTTTGAAAATTCACTCGGTTATTCATTTGTACATTGGGGGCAAAACTGTCAATTCTGCAGAACATGGGCACCTACAACCTAACATGTAAAACCCACGGAGAGCTAATACCACGGGGATGAAGGGCTAAAGTCGGATTCCTCTACTCGATTCAAATCAAACATTCATTCACCGTCAAGTCTTCTCTAGTGTTCTAAGGCCAGAAACAAACGGGGTCCTCGGAGTTTTCCGTGAGAGAGCGCAACAAAATTAGTCACTGCAGTTTCTGCTTTGACTCTTCCCGCCGCCCCAACCCCGAGAGCGGAAACCCTGCGAGGGCAGAGATGTGCTTGCCCGGCTCACCTCCGAATTCCCAGAGGCGAACACGGTGCCTGGCATGTAGCCAGTTTCCAATACAGACTTTAAGTGAATCCCAGTAAGTGGGGGGAGGAGGAGAGTGGGTGGAGGTAGAAGAGGGTACGGGGGAGATAAATGGTTGTAGAAAAAAAATACAACAAAAAATAATTAAAAAAATAAGTTAAAAAAAATAAATGAATCACAGTAAGCCCCAGTACCTGCCCTCACAAAGCTCCCTGTCCAGTAGGAAATACCTAAGAAAATGAAGGGATAGTAATGACGATGAGGCCTCTAGCAGAACTGCGTCCTTGACATTATGAGACAAAAGAGAAGGGGACTGGGTTTGCTGGACCCGATGGGGTCGTGGATGCTTCCAAGAGGGGGTGAAGTCTCAGTGAATTTTAAAAGGTAAAGCCAGACAGAGAAAAGAGCTTGGGAAAGGCCTGGGAGAGAAAGGTATTTGGTTCCTTTCCCTAGAGCTTTAGTCCAAAAATTACCAAGGTGGCCTATTATCAAAATAGCCAAGCCAAATGCCAAAGAGATTTACCTTTCCTCAGATGAATCTAGCCAGGGGAGACAGAGGTAAGCAGCCAATCCTATGACAATGTGTTACTGTCATTTAGGCCCCTGCCAATCATCAGATCAATAGACTGACTTTATTTTTCTCTAAATAGCTGGCCAAAATGTTAAAATATGCATAAGAAAATAAAAGAGAGAAAGTTCCCTCCAAAAGCTTTATTGAGCTGTAACTCCTTGCAAGTATCAGTTCCAAAACCTTCTTTTATAAGGGACACGAGTCGGAAGTTCATTATGAATCAGGCTACACACTCAGTAGAGGGAGGGGTTGCATGATGTAATTAAAACTTCAATCTATAATCTTAAAAAAGTTTATCAATAGCTGGAGGCTGAGGACTTGCACCAATTACTCTAAGTTCTGGGGGGTGGGGCAGAGTGTCAGACAAAACCAGCAGTAATTTGGGTCAGGATGTGTGGGGAGAATTTGTAAGCAATTCTCTGTGTTTAGGAAACTCTACACTCAGATAGGAATGCGCAGGTCTGGCCTTGGGAGTTGAAGGTTCCCTTGGAAATGTCCCTTAGAGGGGCCACTTGTTTACTTGGAAGAACATCTGTCTGTGGACAGAGGAACTTCCCTTTTCCAAAGGAGCTCAATTCTCCCCTTCATTCATGCGAAGCCATTTCTCCGAAAAGGACGAGGGGCTTAGCCCCTGTGAGGATCAGCCGCCACGAGTCCGCTCCCCACAGATGCCCACAGGGTCTGTCTCCTCTCTTTGTGTACACTCATAGGTCCCTTTCTCGGCAGCCTTCCCTGGCCATCCGATCTAGCCCTGACCCCCCACCATGGCCCCTGACTCCTCCTCTACCATCTTCTTATTTTGCTCGCTCCTTAGCATCCACAACCTAGTACACTGTGCATGTTATACATTTCTTTTTCCTTTCTTTCTCCCCAACTCGAAGTGAATGCACGTCGGCAGGGATGTTTCATTACTCGGTTTGCTGCTATTTCTCCCGCTCCTGGAAAAAGCACTGGTACAAAGTAAGTACTAACGCCTGCTCCCCTCACTTTGCACGACATCTCAAGGCCACAGAACGATGCAAAGTGTAGACATTTCCAACACAGGAGTTTCACACACGGTTTCAGTTAACATGATGCCATGAGAAGCAAGGGCGGCCCGTAAACAGTTGTTAGGATGGACAGAGCTGTCCCACACTCCGACTCGATGGTCCAGGCGCCCAGGGGCCCTTCACTATCTGCCCTAGACAGGCATTCTTCCTGGCAGGACACGCCTCCCAAAACCACGGACGAAGGACCAATGTGTCGGACATACTTGGGGATAATCTATGCAGGTCACGCCTTACTTTTCTAAGAACCATCCCTTCGAGGCCCCGACAAATTCCACCTTAGCCCTAAACAACTGGACTGAAAGCAAACCACCCAGAGAGAACCTTTGGTAAGGAGAGGGCCAAGAATTTGGACAGGAAGGTGGAGATCTTGAGAGAGGGAGTGGCGGAGGGAAGGAACTGAAGGTCGACAGAGGTGAGGGCCACGGGGACAAGCCAGGCTCTACTGGCCATGATGCCCTGTTCAGTCTGCCCTCCGCTCCCTGGTCTGTGCGTCCTCCCCATACCTTGCTACTGCCCACGTTCCTTTGGAGTGGGTTGCTTTTCCTTAAGACCCAAAGAACCCAGACTGAGGCAAGCAGCAGGCACCCACCGCGGCCTCACCACGACGGAGACGCCAAGAGACTAGAAGGCATGGTCGCCTGCAAGGACATTGACACCAGTCTGAGAAGTCAGGGCAAGGGACAGCTGGAGACTATCGTGGACTGGATGTGGTCCCCAAAGTTCATGTACGTGTTGGTACCTGGAGGTGGGCATGTCTTTGGGAGGTGACTAAGTCACGAGGGTGGAGCCCTCGTGGTGACTTCAGTGCCCTATGAGAAGAAGCCCCAGGGTCTAGCACACCCTCTTTCCACCATGTGAAGTACAATAAGTTAGCCCTCTGCAACCCAGAAGAGAGCTTGCTCCAGAACCTGACCGTGACGGCCCCAGATGGCACTGTGACCGTGGACTTGCGGCCTCCAAAACTGAGAGAAATAAATGTCTGTTGTTGCTAAGCCAATCTGTTCACGGTTATTTGTTAGAGCAGCTCAAACTCACCAAGACACATGCCTAGGCCACGTGCAGAATGACCCGAGGCCTTTGGAGGCGCCCTGGCCAGGTCCGTTTAGCCGGAGAGAACTCTACGGGCCCCCGGGAAGGCCCGCGTGGACTGTGGTTCAAGGCCTGTAGCAGGGGTACCTGAATCCTGCCCAAGGCCAGCCCAGTCTCAGGGAGAATGTAAGGAGCCCTCACTTGACAAGACTTTGTAGCTAATCAACCTTTCTGCCCCCGAATCCTAGGGGACACAGCAATTAAGCACATGACCTCTGGGCCACATGGGCTTGAATCTGAGCTTTGCCACTTACCCAGGGGAAGCCCTTGCCATCTTTCAGACATCGTATTTCCTTATCTATAAAATGGGAATAATAAATAATACCTAATGGATAACATGTATAAAGTACCTGACACGGGGTCTGGCCCATAAAGTAAATGATAGCATTGAACAGCCAAGTTTGTCTTACTCTAGAAACCAAGGCACTGCCACCATCCAGGCGCTCCTGGATTTGTTCCCCCCGTGTTCTCCACTGAGGGTCTGAGTCACACTTCCCCGAGACAAGCGGAAGTTGTAACTAATGGTGAAATATGTGTGTTACCACTTAACAGACCCACTGTAACCTGACACACGGCTAAAGTCTTCAGATATATAATAAAGTAGGCATTATTATCCCATTTTAAAGGGAAGCAAACTGAGGCCCAGAAGGACGTCACAGTTTTCATTAGGTCTAAAAGTCTAGTAAATGGTAACTAGTGTTTATAGCAGGAAAAGCTAGCAATTTACATTCTTAAAAAATTGCTTTAGCATAAGCTAAATGTAAGTTCAAACCCTGCTTTTTGTCTTGATCAAAGGTATTTACTTAAGAAGGGTGTGAACTGAGTTTGACTTGTGATTTGAAAATACAGTATAGGTTTTTAATAGGTGAAGGAAGGAAGTAGTTAGACAAAAGAATGAATGAATAAAAACAAAAAAGTGGTCAATAAAATAAAATTTTAAACATGAAATTAAGAATCAGTCTTGCTCAGAAATGCTTACCTATAATCAGAATATACTCCCCCCCTTTTTTTTTAACTCTGACATTGTGCATGTTTTATTATTCTCTATATTCTTAAGTTGCATCTTAACATAACTAGCGCATAACTGGGAAAATATTAGTGGAGAAGAAAAAAAAAACTAATTCCACTTGAATGTCCAAATTGCTTTAAACACTCTTTACTACAATATAATTGCAGCACAAAAATGATTTTAGGAGTTCTTTGCAATCCTTCATAAAGCAATGTAACCAATATATAAACACTTGTTCATGATTCCAGGGCCTAAAACTACCCAGAATGACAGAAATAAACATCTTTGGAGTAATTTCTGTGCATCCCACCATTCTTTGCTCTTCCTGAATTGTAAGATTTTCACAGTTATGGGGTGAAATGATTACTTATGATAAATTTGATTAATGTTTATTCTGTGGCAGTCATTATGAAAAATACCTATATTACCTTATTTAATTTTTAATAATATTTTATTAGTTTTTTTAAATCAGAGAAAACTAAAGAACAAAATAATAATAAAGAAAGCCTATGATTTCACCTGAGGTACATCAAAAGACATTAAATGGAAAAGTAGAAGAAAAAGGGCAATAAATGGTTATGGTTAAACAATTCAAGTAGAATGGTAAGAAAAGTTGTAAAAACAAAAGACATTAACCCAACACCCTATTCCTTCTTCTGAAAGGTAACTCTGAAAACTGGAGGTTTGTAAATGATTTCTTCCAGCAATAAAAAGAAACAAAACTCCATACTCTCTCCTTTGATTTTAGTCTTCATAACGACCCTATGAAGCCAGTACCGTTGCTGTTTCTGACTTATGCATGAGGAAACTGCGTCTTCGATCAGTAGAGTTATCTGCCTCCCGACCAGTAAAAACGACAGGAAAAGGTGTCTGACTTTGAAGCCTGTTTGACCTTCTCCTCAAGTAGGCTGATCACGCCTGGTGGTTACCTTTTGGCTTTGTGATATGGGCAGCAATCAAAAGAAAGTGGACATGGTGAAGAAGAGACCACCAGCCTTACATATATCGACATAACCAAATCTGCAGCTTCAAAATAATTTATTTTTTTGCAGGTCTATTAATTTGGAGACTACTTACAAGGCTGAGTAACACGTTCCAGGCTTACAAATACCGATGTTTCTCCGCTTATGATCGGGTTATGTTCCAATAAACCCATCGTAAGTAGAAATGTCACAAGTTGAAAATGCACTTAATACACCTAACCTACCAAACATCGGAGCTTAGCCTAGCCTACCTTGAACGTGCTCAGGACACTGATATTGCCCTACAGTTGGGCAAAATCATCCAACACAAAGCCTATTTCATAATGAAGTGCTGAGTATCTTATGTAATTTATTACATGTATCATTTTCACACCATCATAAAGTCGAAAAACTACATCAAACTATCATTAAGTCGAGGTCTGTAATTTATTTACTTGCCTAGGGAAGATGACATTTTGGGACTATTCAAGTAAAAGTAAAGTTGATACATACATTTAGGGGTAAGTTGACAGACACAAAGGCATGATGTCCGATTAGTTACAAGTCTATGACAAATGCAGACAAAGTAGAAAGTTCAGCTGTCTGCTATACAGAAGTTTGCACTTAGATGGGGAACCTGTTCGATGTGTTCCTTTTACAGATGGAAGGTGAGGGGACGGGCCGCGGTCTTTTATTGGCTAGCTGGAAGAGTGGGGAGGATGTTCTGGCCTCGGAACCCCCTTTGCTGAGGTTTGGTTTTGTTCCCCACCCCACCCGAGTTCCCACCGCTAAGTGTCAGATCTCTGGCCCGGCTTCTAATATTCCTATCAGAGGAGAATTTAAAGTTTAGTGAAACTATCCAATACGACATTTAACAAGATATGGCATGAACAATTTCTCAGGAATTACTGCTTTAAGTACCCAGCAGTTTCACATAATGGACTTTGTGATTTCATAGATGAAAGCACAGGTTTTTCACCCCCCGCCCCCATAAAATCAACTCTCCCCAAATAGAGTCTTTCACATTTAGATGGCTTATCATTTCCACCTTTGTTCAGCATGCTCTTTGGAGCTGCCATTTTTGGGAAAGGCCATTTATGAGGGAATAATCCAGGCACAGGGGGACCTTTAGAGATGTAAAATATTAGGTAGTCCAGCCTACACCATGTTTTCCAAAAATAATGTACTTTTTCTAAAAATGTAAAATTAACATCAAATGAAGATCTCTTAAGAAGCTCTAAAATTGAGATGACTATCAGTGGCATATAGGTACTTGGTGCAATCAGCCTGCTCTATACAGGTAATTACTTTTACTACTAATGTGCCTCCCACTCAGTGAGAAAGATAAGAGGCTCCGACTCTACTTAATCATGAGGTTTCTTCATTACCGCTCACCACCTACTGGGTAAAACAATTCGCTTGCTCTATTCAGTAACTCTCACAAATGAGAAAAATTTATTAACGTGTGAGCAGAATGGGACATATTTAGTCTGTACAAAGGAGATTACCTACTTGGTTTTAAAAATACAGGGGCAATTCAAATACTTGTGTGATCATCTTGATTTAGGTCTTTCTGAAAAAGTTTTATTCCCGTCATGATAAGGCTGGTTTGTAACGAGGGTCCAGTTCAGTGGGCTTGGGGAGTATGTAGAGGTGTTCGGAGCAGTGAGAGGAGGGGGTGATGGAACTAGAAAAACACGGAGTCGGTGACGGGTGACCTTGGCCATGTTACGCACATCTTCTCTGAGCTTATGGTCCTGTTTGTGCACGCGGAGTGAGAACAATACTACCCGCTCCATTCTCATTTAAAGTCTGCCCTGCTCTAAGGCGTGCGTGTGTTTCTAAAGGGCACCATGCTATTTCAAATCGCACAATGAAAACCATACAGCTTATGGGAAAAAATGGACTTAGAAGCCCAATGCTTATATCAGTAACAAAAAATAAAAAAAAAGAGGCACCTAATAAAAATGGTAGCACTGCCTTACACACATTAAATGGTTCAAAATACAGAAATAGCGTCTGTGATAAATATAGCACTTTACCTTGAAAAAGATTCTTGCAAGTAGGTGTCAGGAGGGTTGCAGCTCTGAGTGACTGTGCAGTGATGGGACAGGGTTATCTGACATCCAATAGAAGTCTGTACCACGGGACATGGGTGGGCGCGGCTCGTAATGTGCCCGGTGAGCTGAAGTAGCTGGCAGGTGTTCAAGGTGTGTGTTTGCCTTTGTAAATCTCTACACAGTTCGGCGGGGTGCAGTTTCCTGTGTCCACCTAGTGTTTCTGCTAGCAGATGAAGTCAGATCGACACAAAGGCAAAACCTGCATTATGTGCTTTATGTGTCAAGACTGAAACAAATTCCTACTTTCAAAAGAAATGGAAGAGCAGAAGGAATGGTACTGTCGAGGTGGGATGGGCTAATGTCGGTAAACACACAGTAGGTACTCAAGAAGTGTCACGGTCCCTTGATTTCAATGGCTGCCTCAATTCAACTGGGGTCAGATTCAACCCCAAACTCACAGTGGGTGGATTCAGAGAGGTTGCCAATGTCTCTGCTAGTCTACGTCAGCAAAAATGATACAACTCTAACGCAGCAATTTTTAACCAGTGCGCCACAAGAACTTTTAAAACATGCAATGCCTGACTATTTAGTCAGGGGCACTGACCTCTTATCCCTTAGATTCTCCCCCCAAACTCGCCCCCCCCCAAAAAAAAAGAAAAGAGAAAAAAGAATGTTAATACAATAGGCAACACAACCATAGCTGTCCAGTGGGAATGGATCAAAATTATATTCATCTTTTCGTCAACTGGCAAAATATACATTTTTTTGGTGTGCCACAGAATTTTACGAATTAGTCTGTGTGTGCCATGAGATGAAAGAGGTCGAAAACTGCCACTCTAATGGGTCTCCTGCAATGTTAGCAGATGACTCCACGCGCTTGTTAAATGTTTTCACACTGTACCTTTGTCCTTGCCTACACCAATATCATTTCCTGTAATGAGTTTAAGGACAAAGCCAGGAAACACCATCCTTTTCCTTAAGTAGAAGCAGAAAACCATGCAGTAAGAGGCAAGGGTTTAGCTGCCCTTGCAGGTGGGAATTGGTGTTGCTGTTCACAGTGTTTGATTAGCGCTGGAGATGGGCAGATCAATTTCTCTCCAGAGACCTTTAATAAGTAATAGTAACACCTACACAAGGCTCTCTGTGTGTCTGGGACTCTAAGTGCTCTGGATATATTAACTCATCCAAGATTCAAATCATTCTGTGTAATTGCTTTTCAAGTCTTGATGCCTCTTAGCAAGTGAGGTAAGCTGAACAAGTTTGGAAATTCGGTCAGGTTTCCAGCTAAAGAGGCGACATGTTTTCACCGGGCAACCGCAACTAGAAAAGACTGTGTAAGCTAACGGCTGACCTGGGCTGTGGCATCAGACCCTCAGAATCACGGTGCCTCTTGGGGCTGTGTCCTTGGGCTCGCCATGCAAACCGTGGCAGGTCTCAGGTCTCCCTTCTGTGAAAAGGAGTTAATGAAACTATCTCTTGGTGCTGTTGTGAGACTTAAATGAGATACAGGTGGTTCACGTGGTATAAGACACAAAGTTACCACTTAGTTGGTGGTGATTTTTATTAATATAATTAATATCCCTTAATTGCTAGTAGGGCCTACTTGATACTCACATTGTTAGGAAGCTCAGCACATAATCGAGCTATTTGCGATAGTACCTGGCAGAGACCAAACTCGGTATCTAAAGACTTGGAGACTCTGCATCCCTGAGTTTCCCTTTTTGTGTCCCCAACACACAGCACTGCCCTGTCACCGAAGCACTCAGAGGTCTGAAACCTTAAGCATGACTGTGGCAAACGGCGTGAGATGTCCGCACTGCCGGGTCTACAGTTCATGCTCCATTCCCTCTCGGCTGGCCCCATCTGGTGCCTCCCACTGCCCTCCTGAGAATGCCTTTGTGAACTTCGTCCAAGAGCCCTGCGCATCCTGGTCCCGCGGGCACCTTTCCACCTTGCACCTTACCGGCTGGCTGGTGGAGCTAACCCTTTTACTACCTCTTGAACATGCTCTTCTCTTTGCCTCCTAGCCTGAAAATCGCCCTACCTTGATCGTCTTCCACGCTGCGTCTTTCTGCAGACCCCTAAACAATGGCTTTCCTTGGGTCTTGGTGCTTTCTCCTTTTATAATCGCTCTCTACATGTGCTCCCCCACCGCGGTGTCATGCATGACATTCCGTGTCTTAGGACTTGCAGGCCGACATGTCCAAGTACAAGGCTGAGGTCTAGATCAGCCCTCAGTGGCATCCTCCTTCCCTCTCCAACGTCACATGATTACCTCACACTTCGCCATTCTTTCTCTCTCACTGGGCATCTCCCCCAGGTTGAATGAATGTTCACGTTCCAGTGATTTCAACCCCCAAGCGCCTCTCAATCAAGTGACCCCTCTCTCTCTCCACGGCCATTAGCTACCATTTTTTCCTCCCGTCCTACACCAACGGCCCCTCATTGGCCTCTCTATATCCGTTCTCATTCTCCTTCAAGTCATCTGGTCCTGTGCTACCAGGGTAAAGCTTTTAAAAGATGGTTTGTTCATGTGACCCCTGATTAAAACTCTGTAACTTCCCGAGACTCAAAGACCACCTATAATATTATACCCTGGCCTACAAAATCCCAAATATGACAGAATCCCTCTATTCCAGGTTTATTTTGTGCTCTTTTATTTCTTTTCATTCACTCATGCCTTCAAGAAATACCTAATGAGTACCTACTATATATGACAAATATGATCGTTTCTTGGCCTTGGCAAATTTCTTCCAACGAACACTATTTGAAATATAAAGTTTTTAAAAAAAGCCTCGCTATTCATTCAAAGGAAGAGATGCAACTGAAATGAAACTCTTAAATCCACATGGGAGTCCCTATTTTGGGTAGTATCCCTAATAGCAAAATTCTTTTCTCATGTTTTTAGATGTGGGGTTTGGCTCTTCGGTTTACAGAAATGCCCCTTCGTAAACCCGGGCACGTAGATTTTGTCTTGTTAAGACTGAATTAGTAATTGATAGAAGTCCTTCTCCCAGCTTTGCAATGGCTGGACTCCTTGAAGCGGTCAGTTATGCGGACTCTGGGACTATGCATTGAGGAAGTTGGAGAAGCTGACATTCCAAACGTCTGAACGTAAGGGGGTTGGGTAACAGAAACTCACCCACACTGTATACAGAGCACATTTCAATTTTATGCTGCAGTACGCAGAGGAGATTAGAATGTTTGCAAATTTGAGCAATTTCAGAAAAGACAGGGAGAGTGTGCAGCCAAATTCCATTGCATTTTTGCAAGCAAATATCAGGAAATTTGTTATTAATTTTGTCCAAGGTGACGTAATCCGAACATTAGTCGCCAGCCTCCTTTTCAGAGATAACAAGTAATTTATTAATTGTCACACTTACTGGCCTTGCTGTCAGGCTTTTTCTTCGACCTTTCTGCTGCATGTGACACCTCCACCAGCACTTTCAGTGACTAGTTCTTGGCTTCCCTGTGCCTAGACCTCTGAGTCTGCCCCCTTCTGACTCAGTTTCCCACCCGTGGGTCATCCCAAATCGGTCCTTACATGTGGACGGGTCCCAAAGCTCTGCCCTTGCCAATCCTTCTCCTCTCGCCAGTTCTTCTTCTTGCAGGACTAATTCATTCTCCTGGCTTCGGCTGCACCAGCGGTTCCCGTGGCATTATCTGTGCCATTGATCTTCCTGCCAAGCTCATGCTCCCATGTCTTCAGTGCCCAGGGGACTACTTCCCACTTGGTCACATAATTCCTGTCCCAGCTCCCGACTTTCCACTAAAATTTACCCATCCACTTACCTCTAAGCCCCAGGTCTCTTAGGGGTACCACTACCCTCCTTGACACAATTATTCGAAACTCAGAAATGGCAGTTAGGGTCTTGTTAATAACCCTTTTTAATGGCTTCCCATGGGTTTTGTGTCTACAATTCCCTTTTATAATTTGACCCTTTGCAACTTTTAGGACCCTCTGTCTCGTCCTCAACCACACAGGACTTTTCCACTGACTGTGCCAACCTATTCCTACTTCACGTCCTTTGCAAATACTGTCCCCGAGTCTAAAACATTTTCTTTCCCAGCCTGCTCCTGCCTGGTCTCCCCTGCCCCTACCAACAACCTAACTCATTGTTCCTTTTCCAGTTGTGAGCTTTAACCTTCCTTGTCTCAGTAAGTCTCCCTTGATTTCCAGTCTGGGCTCGGTCCCTCTGCCCACCACTTGCATAGCGTCCAGCACTTTTTTTTTCATGGCACTAATCACAACTGAAATAGTCAGTCTGACTCTGGCGTTCTCTACTAGACTTTGAGCTCCATGAAGTCAAGAACAAGTTCATCTCTACAGCCCCAGTGCCTGGGCCGTGTACATGCTCTCAGTAAGTTGAGTGGGAAAAAACTGACGAATGAATGAAATACTTTGGCGGCTCCAAAATCAGCTATAGACGGTGACCCACCAAGCCCTGCAATTTTCTTGTTAACATCACTCCATCCTTCCTTCTTGTTCCTCCTCCCCACCCTTTCTGCTCTTACCCCAGGCCGGGCTCTCACCAACTCTTGACTGGATTATTGCAACAGCTCAAGGGGCTTCTTTGGACCTCTCCCCGCAGCCTTTGATATTGTAAACTACTGCCGGATTGACCTTCCTTAAAACAGAAAACTCTTCGTGTTGTTCCTTTGCTCAGGACTCCCTGAAGGCTCTTTCCTGCCTGCAGAACAAAGTGGAATGCGTCCTAGGCACTCAGGGTTGAAGGGAACCTTGACTGTCATCTGGCGTAACCATCTCTTGCTACAAACAAGGAAACGTAGGTCAAGAGGGGTTAGGTGACTTGCTAAGGACCACAGGACCGGTATGTTAGTCTCCACGCAGAACGGCCTCGAGGATGTGCCTGCTTGAAATGCACCCATGCTCTCCCACCGCACAAAAAGTACCTCCCAGCTCCTTCCCAGGGTCCACCTTGCCTAGGGCGACTAACTTGCCCCAGTGTGCCCACGACTGCCCTCGTTTCACAACGGAACGTCCCACAGCCGAAGAGCCCCTCAGCCTCCCGGCCGCCTGGGATGGGTGGTCACCCTGCTCTGTCTTCACTTTTATTCTCACCTGCCATCAGGTTCCAGTGACTTGCCTAATTCTCAGCAGCCACGTCTGGCCGGCTTTCTGTTTCTAGTCCACACTCATTCCCGCCGAGGTCCCTTGCATTTGCTCTGCCCTCCCTCCCCATCTACCCATAGTTATTCAGGGTCAGACATTAGTGTCCCTGAATTGCCATCCGGGGCTCCTTTGTTACCTTGGCACGTGACACTTCCACAATCTGGCTGCCAATTTCCTTTGTATTTTACCATTTCCACTCCAGTCACGCATGTGCCCAAAGATGGTGAGCACTGAAACGAAAGTATCAGGTCCATGAAAAACCCAAAGCCCTCTCGTTCCCATTGCGCAGATTATTAAAATGGTAAAAAGGGAGACGTTTTGCTTGGAGCAGTGCAGGAGCTTGACCGCGAAAAGGCCATAATGGAAAAGTCGGAGACTACCTGTCTCTTTTTTATTTATTTGCATTACTCAGTAGATTCAGATCTTACTCATTATTACAGCCCAGGCCCCTTCAGGCCAAGCACATCACAGTGATCTATTGTTGGGATAAAAATCTCCTGGCGATGACAGCCAGGATTGACAGGGATGTTTAAATCCTAAACTAGGCTTTGGATGACATTCAATTTTTTGTCATGAAATTTCAAAATGTGACTGGAGCTTTTTCAAAGCTTTCCACATGGAGGAAGCGCCAGCAACATAAGAGGACATGAAACAGCTGGGGTTGTGTGGGAGGAACACTGAACTTCAAGGCCAAATACCTTGGGAGGGGTCGGGGCTGACCGATGAGCTGTGTGACTTCAGGGCAGTCGTTTGCCTCCCTTTGCCTCGACTGCTTCATCCGTAAAATGGGACAAATAATAACGACCTCTGATGACAAAGGAGTACCGTACCCTCCCTGGTACAGAGGAGACGTGCCCTAATTTTTTATTTACAAAGTTACTAATCTCTATATTTTCCATGAAGCCTTGTCCAAATCTGAACAGAACTTTATTATAAAGTTCTTGAGACTCAGACACCGCAATCGCTATTCTCTGTCGTATGTTCTTCTTCCCCCTCAAGTTTTCTCTGGCTGTTTAGTCTGTGTCTCTTTGGACCTTCTAACGAGACTTTGCAAAACGAAGTCTCCTCTTCACCTTTTACACAAATCTCTGATTCTGACACTTCATATGGCGCCCATTTCATTCGGACTTGTGTTCTGGCCAGCTCATTTCCCGGTGAATAACTGAGACCCTGTGAGAAGCCTGGGGGACACACAGACCAATAAATCCTGTCCCTGCCCTGTAGAAACCCCAAGTTCAGTAGAATGAACACATATGTAAGGGCATGCTTTCAGCAATGTGATAATTTTTATAAGTGAGCACAGTAACAAACACTGTGCAAAAAAATGAAAACATTTAACTCTCAATCAAACAGTAAATATTTAACTTCACAAGGAATAGTCAAGGAGGGTTCCATGGAGGAGGTGACATTTAACCATAGGTTTAAAAGATCCATGACTTTACCAAGGCCATATAAGGTGAGAAATGGTTATGTACATATTATTTATAATCTCAGAATTGGTAAGGCAGAGACCACCCCTTCATTTATTGTCTGTGCAGCCAGACTGCAGATTCCTTAAAATTTGGAAAAGCATCTCACATTTCATTGGATGCCCCACAGTATGTAGCAAAATCATGGCCCAGAGAAATCCTATAACCAATCCCTATGATAAATGGCCTCTACTTTTAGCTAATGTATAGTAAAAATAACAAACACTGAAGGCAGTGGAAAACTATAATTAAACATGCATATTTCATCAGAATGAAAAGTTATATCAATCAACCTAGACCCCCAACTAAAAGTAGAGCAATTTTTTTTTTTTTAACTTGGCAGAAAAGAGTTAATAGCGGTTGGGAAGCACTCTTTTCAGCTATCAAAACAGTTTTCCTGGGCTGTTGAAAAGCATCCATTAGCTCATCCCATATCATTCGCTTCCTTTTAAAAATATTAATTTTATTGTTAAAATGACTCATACTTACTGTATTTAAGTAATAGAGAAAATGATAAAGAAGGCAGTTTAAAAATCACCCAATATCCCAGCATCCAAAACTAACTCTAATCTTGGTTGAACTGTATTTTAGATGTGTCTCTACCCACATGTGGGAATGGAAGCAGATAGCTCGAAGGATGGATGGATGCAAGAAAGGAAGGAAGAACAGATGGACAGGTAGGCAGATGTGCATCTTCCCCACCCCAATGAGGCTAATGGTCTCTCTCCCCTTCTAATGACTTGACCTGCCTGACCCTCAGCGAACAAGCAACAGCAGCTCGGTCTCATATACTTAATTCCTGCAATTTCCAGGTCCCTAAAGTTGACATCCCAGAAGAGAAGAAAGTGAAGGCAAAGCAGTTATTTTTCCACAACATCAGTTGAAATCTACGATAGTTTACGGAGTTCATGGGTTCTTAGGAATAGGACAGAAGGACAACATTACTTAAGAGTCACTCTCACAGGTCATGACAAGGAATAAGGAGATCAGAAGGATGACCTTATTGTCCCAGCTTACAAAATGAGGAGGGGGGCAGATTAGGGCGAGAACTGGGGTCTACACCTAGTGACACCATCTCACAGAACAGCGGTGGGCATTCCATAAAACAATGCTGATGAAGTGCTTATTTCTAAGACTGGCCTCTGTTAGCCCGCCGTGTGGTAATTAAAATTGCTACGCCGTTACTACTTTGTACTGAAGACGCTCTTTGTTCTTCTATGCACACACCACGTTCTTTTTTAAAAGCTGGGAATGGGGGCCGTGTACCTTTAAGGAAATGTAATCCAATAGAGACCAAAGGATTTCCGGAACGACCTCTGCTCCAATCCAACATAGCACCCGTGATACTTTTCAGTTGGGGTGTGTAGGTCAGGGGTGAAGCCCAGTGACACGGCAGCAGAGGGCATTTGTGGGCCAGCATTACCTCATTCCTCTCCACTAGGATTGCTCAGCCTTGGCACCAAGGTTGTTCAGGGTTGGATACTTTTGTTATGGGGCCACCCTGTGCGCTGTACAACGTTTAGCCGCATCTCTGGCCCCTACTCACTATATCCAAGCAGCAACTCCCCCAAATGTGTCCAGCCATCACCAAATATCCTCTGCAGGTAGTGGGTGGGGGTAAAAATCACCCTAGGTTGAGCGTAAATGCTCCAGACTCTGACAGGGCAAACTTTTCTGTGTCTCCAATTAAAAAAAAAAAAGTGAAACGGAGTTTTGCTTTTGTTTTTGTTTACTCAGCACTGAATAATTCTCTAGGGGTCATCAGAGAGCATGAGCTCATGGATGTCTCTGGTCACAGAGGAGAGAAAAAACTTTATCTCAGGGGGGTGATAAAACCCCGTGTCACCCATTTTGGATCAGAAGAAGTCAGCGCTGCGTTTTCCTGACCTGCACCTTAGAGAATTACAAGAACAGCCCTGGCTGGTGTGGCTCAGCGGACTGGGTGCCGACCTGTGAACCAAAGCATCGCTGGTTCAATTCCCAGTCAGGGCACATACCTGGGGTGCAGGCCAGGTCCCCAGCAGGGGGCGTGGGAGAGGCAACCACACATTGATGTTTCTCTCCCTCTCTGTTACTTCCCTTCCCCTCTCTCCAAAAATAAATAAAATCTTTTAAAAAAAAGAAAAAAAAGGATTACAAGAACAGGTAAGTCCATGAGAGAGACCCCTCCTCCCCCAAGTCCTGCCCTTTTAAAGCCGCAGGAAATACAAAAGAAGAGGACTGGAAATCTTGCAATCTCTGATTTCCATCTACACACTAATAGGAAAGAAGAGGGTGGAACCAGGGTGGCTTTGACTTTTTGGGTGACCTGAGATGTCGCTGCATCGCCAGTGACGGCAGCTACAGTTGCTTCATCTTATGGGGACATGAGCAGTTCACAAACTGCGAATTTTAATCGTCTAGTCGGAGTTCAGATGGCTGGTTTAACAATGTCTAGCAGCTCCTGAAAGATCGTCACTAATTAATGAGCATTAAGCCCTGGTTTTTGAGACGTTTGAAACAAAGCAGGACAAAGCTCTCCGCTCTGTGTATACTTCGGGGACTTGTGAAGGAACCCGAGGAGGGGGGCAAGCTGACAGCGAACAGAGGCCCCTTCCTGCCGTGAATTCCTGTGACTCACCAATTCATCAAGCAGAGGGATTGTTCTCTTTAAGTATGACTTTTAGTCTGAGAAAAAACTATCATTTGAGGAGTCAACTATGTGTGTGCTATTTAGTCATATAAATGTAACTGTTAGCATCTTACTAACCAAATGGAAAATTGTTTTGTTCCAACGGCTTCCAAACTTCCCCATCCTTCAAACAAACAGTACCCATTACTTTAAACACCTCAGTGTCTCGTAATTGTTCAAAAATGTGTCAGGCTACCAGTAATTTAAGTCCTGTCAAAAATAAATCTCAGACACTCACTTCTTCCAGTCAGTGACTTGAAAAACACGCCCACATGTCAATTACCGGAAGCTGTAGCAATGTTTCTTTGTTCTGAATTTTTGTAAATAGAAAATGGTTCTTCCTCAGTAACAACTGTTTTCTAAAACCTATATAAATGTTTACATGAACCTTCTTGCAATAACACCTCATAAAGGCAATAAAAGCCACCATGTTCATAAATATATACACACACACACATACACACACACACAACAGGGTACGTGCCTTTGGGTAATAAATGTACAAGTGTGAAGGAACAAGGTATTGACTTGTGAATTACTCTTTCCACAGAGGCCTGACCTTAAAGTATTTACATTTAAAATTGTAAATCAAAATGAGCTACATTTTCAGAAGGTAACAGTCACCGGCTCATTTCGATGACATTATCCAAAAGAGATTGCTTCGCAGATAATTTCAAAATCACAGGTAAATAAATGAATAGAAAAATGAGGACTATAAAGCAGAAACAACCCACAAAATTGGCAGCTAATTAAGACTGGCTGTTTGACAGTTTCTCTGTGTAAAATTGGTTTCTACAACTAAGGCTGATAAATCCCGGGAAGAGAATCCCATCCTTTCTACTGTGCACATCTGGTTGTAAAGAGCTATAAATCCAGCCGTAGCTCAGGAGGGTTAGTGGTTTCCTAAGGTTTTGCATTTCTAATATAACAGTATCTTTATTGAAGAAGATTATAATCATTTAATAATAAAATTGCCAATGCCCATTATGTTATAAGGTCTCCAGGAAGGTTTTTCTTGCTAAATCAGATAAGTGAAATTCACAGAAGGAAGAAGAATACACTTGCTTGACCCAATATTAATTGTTCCCTGTTTTTCAGACGTAGGCACTGCAAAAAAATAAATAAATACAACTGTGAAAAATACATAGATGGACAATGCAAAGATGTTGGAAGGAGACCCTAAGTGGTCTTCTTTCCAGGGGTAAATTAGAATAAGTTGATTTTCATTAAGCAGGAACAGATCAATATTTCATTATTAACATAGTGACAATTGCATGTTAATAAGAAGTCATCTTTTTTCAAGCATCTAACTGCTAAGCCACTGGGCGAGTGGTTTCTCTCATCCTGTGGAGTCTGTTTACATTTCCTCTCTTGTTCTATGGACATTCGAGCAGGTGTGTGTGTGTGTGTGTGTGCATGTGCACGGTGGCGCGCGCGCGTGTGTGTCAAAGCATTGACCTTTTGCTAGGCAGGATTAGGAAACACCTACTAATGTTTCCTTCAGGAAGCGAGGGATTTTGCTAACCTGTTTCCCCTTAGGGTTTTCTTCCCCAGAATGTTCCCCATCAACTTGTTTGTCACTGGGATTTAGATAATGATCCTGTTTGGCGGGTGGTAGTTTTACCAATAAAAGTAAAACCTTTTTCTCCCCCCTCTCCTTTCAGGAAGGAAGATAATAAGATAAATCATTAATTAAAGGGGCTGCATATGGGACAGATGGAATTCTACCCATGTGGCCGCCTCCCCCAACAGTTGAGGGGGTAAAAGCGCCATAAATCACTCATGGTCTAGCAGCCTTCAATAGGGACCGTCCTGCCCCTTCCAAGCAGTGATAAACAACATATACTCCCAGTGCAGGCCATTAGGTGCTCCGGAGTAGGTGAGCTATGAGATAACCCATTTATCCTTCTTGGGAAGGGCTCTCTGCAGGTCTCGCGTGGCGCAGAGAAAGCACACCCAACTGAACGGTGACTAATAAGGATTAATGCACGATTCCACAGAGGCTTATGGGCTCCTCTCTTTTGTGCCGGAGTTAAATAATCACAAAATGAGATAAAATGGCGCCCGATGCTTCCCTGAGCAGTAAATCTGGCACCATACACACTTGCTTTCCTTTCCTTTCCTTTCCTTTCTCTTTTGTTCTTCTATTTTTTTTTTTTTGAGGGCTCTTAAATCCAGTTGGCACAGTCTCTGCCTACCAGTCGTTATGGGAACATGGACAACAGGAAATCTTTCATACACCCTGTCGTACAGTCGAAATTAAGTTATAAAATACTAAAAACCAAAGATCCCAGGAAACCAGCAATTTCTCTAAGTATTACAAGTCACAGGACCAACCAACGAGGCCATAATTTAATTTTGTCTTTATGGAATCTTTTATTTATTCACGCAATAATTATTTATTAAGCATCTACTGTGGCCTAGACAGTCTTTGCTCTACCTTACTCAAATGAGATTGATATGATTTAAATAATCACACATTATTTATCACTCAGAAACAATAAATAAATAAATCACACGTAAAGAAACAAGTAACCACACATAAATAAATTGCCAATTGTGGGGAATTCCATGGAAGGAGGGCTCCCAGAGATGACTGAGAAACTAGATTTCGTCTAGAAGCTCAAGGCAGGCTTTGTGATGGGACTAGTGTCTGTGTGAGGAGGATGTCGCTGAGCGTGGAGGGAACAGGAGGGGAAGACAATTCAAGAAGGATGTATTGCTTGCAAAAGAAATCAACAACAACAACAACAACAAAACTCCTAAAGTAGGAAAAGGCATGACAATTTAAGAAAGGGATACAAGGCTGGTAAGTTTGAGGTATAAAAGAATGCAGGGACAAGGACAAAAGTTGGAACTGAAAGTTAACCAGACGTCAGGCTTCGCAAGTCCTTGTAGGTGATGATAAAATGCTGGGTTTTATCTGAAATAAACCCAGTATTGCGGGCTGAACTGAGTTCCCTCAAAGATATGTTGAAGTCCTTACCCTGGAGTCTATGAATGTGACCTTCCTTGGAAACAGAGTCTTTGCAGATGAAACAAAGTTAAGATGAGGTCATTAGGGTAGGGTCCTCATCCAATAGGACTGGTGTCCTTACAGAATGAAGGGAATTTGGACACAAACACAAAAAGAAGAGAAGCCACGTGAAGACACAGACAGGCAGGAGAGGAAACCGTGTGCGGACGGAGGCTGAGACCGCAGTGACACGTCCATAAGCCGAGGGCTGCTGGTCGCGACCTGAAGCTCAGGAAAGCCAAGGGAACAATCTTCCAGAGCCTCGAGAGAGCCCGGCTTCGCCGACACCTTGATTTCAGAGTTCTAGCCTCTGGGACTATGAGGTGGCAAACTCTTGTTGCTTTAACCCACCCTGCTTGGGGTCCTTTGTTCCAGCAGCCCTAGGAAACATATACCCAGGAAGCCACTGAACAACATACAGTCCGGGACGGAATTTGAAAGGGGGGAGGAGGGGAGTGAAGTGTGATATTTTCGAAAGATCTACTGGACTACAAAATGAATGTGACTGAATCAGTCGGAGAGGGTCAGACATGGAGTGGGGACTCGAAGGCTCCCAATGCAGCTAAGCAGAGAGCTGTGGGGTCTGCCAGTGGGGAGCTGGCATGACATTTGCCCAATGTGTGTTCCTGGCATGAAAGAGAACGTGGAGGGCTGGAAAGAGAGCGCGCGCTTCTCGGCGGCAGTCCTCGAACTTCAGCATGTGCATTTACGTTCCGCACGGAGCTGTAATCTGCAGACCCCAACTGGAGCCTAAGAGTGATGTTAGAATTATTTTACCACTTCACACATGGACTTGTTTTTCTCTGAATTGTAATTGCTTTTTACATAATGAAAAATCTGCTCAAGAATGACAAAGCATAAAGAACTACTTCTCACCTCCTTTAAGACTGTAGCAGAATAGGATGCGAGTGAAACAAAAAATCAGTTGGTTTGATAGGGAACAGTCAACAAATTCAGCAAGCTACTGACATTGTCATAAATGGCCCAAAGCGATTCACTGGTCCTCGTCCAGCAGTGTCGGCTGCAGCAAAATGGTCATGGTCGCTCCTTCAAGAATCATTGACGGTGGGGCATGTTTTTCAACATTGTTGCTGCACGCCTTTGAAATATGAGCGGCACGACCCCCATGCCTTTCAGGCACCTTCTTTTGCCATGTGTCCCCCAGCCCATTCTGGAAGAGGCAGCCCTTACCCTAGAAAGGGGGTCCTGGAGC
Organism: Mormoops blainvillei; assembly: GCA_004026545.1. Classification (NCBI taxonomy): domain Eukaryota; kingdom Metazoa; phylum Chordata; class Mammalia; order Chiroptera; family Mormoopidae; genus Mormoops; species Mormoops blainvillei. The sequence goes on along the minus strand of PVJD01000102.1, from coordinate 570,757 downwards.
AGAAAGCAGAAGCAGAGAACTGAAGTCTTGGCTCGGGATTTCATAAGCAGCACACACCCTAGCATTTAACAAAGTAGCTTCAAGAGAACAAACTGTGCTCGCTCAGAGGTTTAGCTCACTCCCATTTCCCACTTCCCTGTGCCCAGAAGGTAAGCGCCCCCGGGTCCCAAGAGGGGTGTGTTATAGGAGAGTGAAGACGGACCCCGCCTACAGAGTTACACATCAGAGTGTCAGAGAAGGTGATCTGGGTCCTGCCACCCCACTGCGATTTGCTTAGCCGCTGGGGGGTCGGCGGCGTGGGAGGCAGCACGCAAGTGAACCCTTTAGATGAACCTGGGGATTCAGACGCAGAACCTTCCATCCCAATGCCGTGTGCAGAAACGTCGCCTCTCCCCGCTGCCTAGAAACACCGCCCTGCGTCATGAAGTAAGGGGACCTGAGGCCTCGCAAGACATGAACCAGCAGTGCCACAGTGGCCTTCAGCCAGTGACCACCTCTGCAGCAGTCGGTGTGGGCACAAGGTCAAAACTGAGGAGCCCACGTGACCACCGGGTCGTTGGCTCTCCATAGCCCCCTGAAGGTTGGACACAATCCCAGGGGGCTGAATGGACCCAGGTCCTCAGATATGACCGATTAAGCTCTGTCATCCAAAGGCACAGGTGCTCATAAGGAGAATTTAATTCAGCTATAGAAAAAAAATGATAAGGTTGGGGCTCTTGCCACACAGGCTCCAGGCCCCTGCAGGGGCGTCTGCTGCATGAAGGACCCCCCGCAGGCTAGCGTTCGTCGGGAACAATGTAAATGCCCACGTGTTCAACAGTGAGGCGTCTCTGACCCCTTCGCGAGAGCACGAGCTCCGGGCTGCTTCCCGGGGGCGGGGATGGGCCTTGCCCAGCCACCGACGATGTCCCTGGGGCCCCAGCAGTGTCTGCACTCAGCCACACGTCTCGTTCGTGGGAACACTTAGGGACACGTCTCCGACATTGGGATTCCTTGGAATTTGGGTACTACATTTTATTTTTCTGTTTTCACCTTCCACTTGTACAGCGTTTGATGCTTTTCAAACTCCTTATCTCTTTCTGTCTCTTTGACAGCTGTTCAGAGCAGGAGAGGGGGGAAGGTCATGCTCCCTTCGACAGGTGAGACAACTCAGCACAGAAAGATCTGGTAACATGTCCAAAGTCACAGAGCGTAAAATAATAACCATCCCAACAACAACAACAACAAAAACAACAACAACAACTATTTGTAATAATACTACTAATAGTTGCTACTTTTTAAATTCCCTGTTACCTGTGCACTAACAGTTCTTCCTGCATTACCATTTAGGGCCAACAACCCTGTTGAGCAGGTGCCATTTCTGTCATTGTACTGCAGATAAGATGGCTGAGGCACAATGGGGTCACACACACTGACAAAGGTCACATACAGGAAGCAGAGTCCGATGGCACGCACAGCCTTACATACCGATTTTCTAACTTAACCCTCAAGGAAGATGCCATCCGCTGTTTCATTTAATCCTCCAAACATCAAATAAATCTATTAGCACGTATTAAGGTTAGACAGGCTCGTTATTACGAGGAACAGAGTAAACCCTTCAGGCAAGCAGGGACCGTGAGACGTCCCACCATCCACCCGTCGCCCCAGGGATCGGGTAGTATCTTAAAGGCAGGAGGATTCAGAAGTCTGGGCATCTGCATGTAGACTTCTTTTTAGCCCTTTCTTTATAGCTCAACAGTTCTCAGAGTTTAGTGGGCATCAAAGTGGTGTCTCATTCGTGTGTGTGTTTGTGTGTGTGACTTGATTGATAAAGAATTTCGATCTAATGATATAGGAGCTCAACACTAAAAGAAAATTCAATAATAGAAAAAAAGGCTTAAGGTTAGAAGATTTAAGGAAATTGCAAAGATAACTTGACTCTTCCCTGATGGCCTGACTTCAGAGCCTAACCCTTACATAAAATGGAAAGGTGCTTTAGACAATAAAAGGTGTTAAGACTTGGGATGACCTGTGACTGTCTCCAAGGCCCTTAAAAGTGCCATTTGGCCCTTCAAGCCAGGGTCAGAGATCTCCTGTTTCCTCCTCTGAGGTTTCAGGTTCTTTCCCGATTCTAATTCAGTCTAGCATAGAGTTAAAAAAGTATATACATAAGTGGTTGTGTCATAAATGCTTGTTGACTATCTTGCTGATTGACCAAAAATAACACTGATTTGATCCTATCTGAAATTTTTATTTTAAATGCCTCAAATAACCCTCAATCTTGCCAGCTCTTAAGAGCCAAGTGCCTGCCATGTAGATACAGTAATTTGCCGTATCCCTATTGAGAAACATAACTTGAGGCTTCCAGTTCTAATACACAGTAGCGCAAACAGAATGTCAATTCCCTACCGAGTTCAGACGGGTCTGTTTCCCACCACTCTTCCCTATGTAGGCTGTTTGCTAACACTCTCCTGCAAATTTGTGTTTATTCTTCCTTCCTCCAGCTCTAAGTGCAATCTCTCTTAATTTCCCCCCCTTGCCTAATATTCAGTTGCTGATAAACACACATTCAAATTTCCTTGCATATTCATGCCTGTGATTTTGTGCTCAAATTGAGTTCCTGAGCAAATCAGTTTTGATTTTCACATACACACATACATACCCTGCCCCCCGCACACAACTCTCATTCACTTGCAATTGTGGGCAGGAGTTTAAGACAAGGTGAGAAGTGTGCCTTGAAATAACATGCCAAGGTCCAAAGTCCCTTCTTTTCTTTTTCCTTTTTTTAAGATTTTATTTATTTATTTTTAGAGAGAGGGGAAGGGAGGGAGAACGAGAAGGAGAGAGACAACAATGTGTGGTTGCCTCTCGCGTGCCCCCTACTAGGCACCTGGTTGGGGTGAGCCAGGCATGTGCCCTGGGCTGGGAATCAAACTGGTGACCCTAGGGTTGGCAGGCTGGCACTCAATCCACTGCGCCACACTAGCCAGGGCCAGAGCCCCTTCTTTAAATAACTGGAACTACACTCTCAGGTCCCATCTTCCTGGGACCTGAGTCCCAGGGCTGAGTTTGAAAAGAAATAAAAATTTATAGCTAAAAATCTACCTTATGATATTTAAACTGCTCATAAATTATGTTAGAGGTTGTTTTATGTACATATCCCTAGGCAATAATATTTGTTAAAATATATAAAATCTATAGTAATGTGCATATATATGTGTAGAACAGAATTTTAGAGTATTATACAATATTTTACATTAAAATGTTTTGCTAAATGCATACAGTTGTAAACACCTGGATTAAATGCATGTATGTTGTAACCCCTCCTACCCTGAAATCATACTGCCACAAAATAATTATTAGGACTGTCACATTTATTTTTATTATTTCCTTTCTGAATTTGTATTATTCCAGGATTCTCTCTAGCTTATTGTTTTGTGCTCAAGAACCTTACACACTACAATTTTTGGCAATTATGTTCTATGTTTATATGGAACTTTATGATTTGCCAAGCAATTTCCTGTAGATTATCTTATTTTACCCTAATGATAGCCCTGTGGGAAGACACAGCTAAATTTTTTAAAAAGCTTTGTTAATTTTTGCTTTTTTTAAAATTTCAGTCCCAAATAACATACTTAAAAAGGGGTTAAAAGATGATGTGACCTATGCCTAGGGACATGATGCCAGAAAACGCTGGAAATTAAACATGAAGACTGGTCATCTTTATGTCAAGTGGACTAGCTCTCCGAGGTTTGAGGTAAATGAGTGAAGTGCATCTGTTGATTTCAAAATGGAATTTGAACTTAACGCATACAAAACACAATAGTGTCTCTTTCTATTGCCAAATCCAGAGAATCAAGTTATTTGGAGGATATCACGGTGAGAAGCCTAGAGTTTTTCTAGAAACTTCGAAGATGATAGCTTAAATTCAATCCACAAAGGGAGTATAGGAAAAATAAGTCAACCTATCAGTAGAAGGCGGCCTTAGACTAGGAATGCATGAATGAGAAGAGTCCACAAAGCTCACCCCGCTCAACAACTGTGCCAAGCAAAGCTCCCAGGCATCTCGTGGCCCGCTGCCGGGGTTGACCGTGTAGAAGGTCGGAGAGGTCCAGGCTGTGCAGTGTTGCATTCACAACCCCGTATCTTGCCCCTCCCGCCTCGTAGGCTCCTCACTGGAGTGGCTTGGGGTGTCCTCTGCACAGCCACCAGGTGGGAGTTCAAACAGAGGCTGGTTCAGGTCAGTAAGTATATCTGGACCCATATGAGGGGCTCCCTCTCTTTGATGTGTGTGCTGACCCTTTTGAAAGGACATGCGCGAGAAAGACTTGACGTCTCCAACTTTACTACTATCTTTTTTCCCACTTCTGGTTTTCATCGAAAGGTCTGAAATGAACCTTTTTTGGGGGGCCCCCTCGCCCCCCAAAAAAGGTTCATGCTTTCATTTAGTCATTCATTTATTAATTCACTCCCCAATGTTCTTTGAGTTGTTACAGTATCAATTTTGTGCTTAGCACTAAGAAAGGACAGCACGACCTTGTCTCTGCGCAGTAAGGCACATATATATAAGAAAAGATGCAGCCAATGCCCGAGTGCGGTCACGGATGGAAACACAGGATAACTTCGGTGGAACGGCATCCAGCCTTGACCAGGAGAACAGGAACGGCCTCAGCAGGAGTGGGATCTGCCCCGAGTGCAGAGTGCGGCTTGGAAAGCGAGGACAACCTGCCTATGGATTTCCGTTCATTTCGGGGTTTGATGGGAGTTCTATTGCTTATAGAGGCCGTTTTTGTGTATGTGAAAGCTATTTTAACATTTCTTACTTGCTTCTGTGGAACGCTGCCTTCTGACGCCTTCATCCTTCTAGTCAGAATATTATTTAGCTAACCTGTTTTCACTGTGTAGAGCGTCCGTTTGAGTTTTCCAAAGACAGGAGACTGACTGCCAAACTCTTGGAGTAAGCTCCAATTTCACATTTTTGGAGTGATGGAAATTCAGTCTACCTTCAGCTATGATTTGACTTAGCATAACTCTTCCCGGTAATACCTGGGTCCTTCAAGCACCATTATAGGAACCCATTTTCCGGAAGGAAACATGAAATTGGGAAGACTCAACTTTTTAAGGAAATAACTTTGGACGATAGTGGGAATAGAAGAAGTAACTGTGGGGCTGTTTTATATATTAGTAGCAAAGCATTTCCAATCTCAGTAGCGGGGTAACATCTGCTGAAAAATAAAAGTTATATACCATAGACCCTTGACGTTTATAAGAGATATATTCTGCAGCCTTAAAAAAACCCTTAATTTATGGAGCTACCAGAGCATATATTTTCCCTCATAAAATGCAGTGGGGTATATCTGAAAAATTTAAGTGACTTCTTTAGGTTCTCACTAGCTGTATAAACAGAGAACCAAAAGCCATTTATAAAGAGTCACCTGTTTTGCGTGCCCTGCTTTGAAACAACACCGGCAGACACAGTGGACGTAATTCGACGGAGAAGCTCAAATCCACGCGGCGCGGTAGCTCTGGGCAGCTCACGACCACAGTTACCTACACCTACCCCTAACTGTTACCTGAAAGATACAAACCCCTGCCTCGAATGGCCAAAACGCTGCGTGCCATGAGTCGGGGGTTATCTCCCTGGTAGACAAAACCATGATGCTACGTCTGCAAACGTCACAAAGTTATAGTATTATTAAATCGCTAACAGACAAAGTAACAGTCTCGAACAACTGGGTACTCCAAAGGAGATGCAGTTTCACGACAAAGTCTGGCAAACCTCCTGCGTGGGAGGAAAGGCAGTTAGCACGGCTCTGCGGAAGTGCACGTAAACAGGAAGGGAGACATCTGAAGTCAACCAGGGTGGGAAACTGGGGGTAAAGACAGGCTACCAGAGTCTTCCCTGGCCTCAAAATAAATCGCTAAGCTACAGGAGGGCCTTTAACCAATCAATAACCTTTAATTAATCCCGCTAAAACATTTTGATAACATTATCCCTGAAACTGGACATGCATTCAGTGGAAATGACAGCTCATGTCCCAGTCAAAAAACATCATGGGTACCTTTTGTCATCCGTAAGACCCTGTCATCCATATAGATTTCCATTTTTGTAAATCATCTTTTATTTGGGGGAGGAGGGAGGTATTGATTTTTTTCCTAGTCTTTTCTCGGAATGTTAACCTTGTTTAAGTTCTTCATTTCCTCCGCCTGAAGCACCATGTTGCAATAGAATTAAATGCATAGTAAAATGGCCATGTGAGGGAGGTTTATGCATTCTGTTAAAACCTGCTCCTTTGATAAATGGAGCCATTAGGACCTGGAATTCACTGCATTAGTCTACTTAGCTCGATCCAACAACATGCCTTAAAAGTCTCACAAATTTGTTCAAATGCTAATGAGCTCCACCACCAAACCTCATCTGTTGAGGAAGGATCTTATATTTCCAGGGGTTTAATGCATTTAAGAGCTACCCATGGACTCACTTTACCTGACTTGGCAATTCGAGGCTACTCAGATTAATAGACCGGAGGAAAATGTATACATTTCATTGTGTGGCAGCTTCAGAAAATGCACTCCATGAGCCTTAATAAAAATCACTTTTGTTTAAGGTCAGTTTATCATCATCTTCCTGTCAGGATAAGATGTGGAGAAAGATCTCTTCCAAAAGGTCATATATATGTATTTTTTTCCAAATCAACTGGTTAAATGTAATAATACCCAAGTCATCTCAAAGACAGAAGGCAGTCATACTGGTCATGTTTCCCCAGGGCCAGGTATCAATCTTTGGGTCTGCACTGAACTTCCAGGAAAAGAAAATGCCAAAGTAACTGTTTGCTTATAGACTTTTGCCACACGGTCTATAGACAAGAAACTTGTCTTCATTCAACAAGCCTTTGTTGACCACTTACTGTGGGCTAGGTGCTGTGGAAAACAGGGCTTCTTTCTCCTATTGTCTTTTGAGTGACACTGGACCCGCTTTTAGGACATCTGTCGCAGCCAGCTTTATGGGCGTGTGATCCATGCCATCGGACAGGGCCCCATGCACAGAAGAGCCCCACTGCTGGGACTTAATGCTCTGCTGTTGCCTTCTTGAAATTCTGAAAGGGGTCCCACAAATTACATAGCCTCTCATGACTTCAAGTGATTTAGTCTGTGGGTTAAATGGACTTACCAAAGCTAGCTGGGGAAAGTTGGCTATAATGTCGCATCCTTCAAGTCTCATCTGACATATTCCTGCCTCAGAGGTGGTCTTCCCTGATGGCACTCTGTTCCCTGTTCCCCTCAAGTTCTGTTTTCTCCCTGCCTTTTCTCCAAGATGGTCCTTCTCATAATTTTCTGTCATTATTTGCTTTCTTACATCTTATGCTCACTGGGCTCTGGGACCCCTGAGGGCAAGAACCATGCCCTGTTCATCACTGCATCGGAGTCCTGGGCTGCTTCATACATCAGGAATTTGGGACATGGGGCATAGAGTTGTGCCAGTTTCTCAAGGGCCTCTGAAAGTTTCAAGGGTTTTCACATCCTTGGACATCTGACCAAACATGCACTGGTGGATACATGGAAAAATAAAACTTAAAATTGTAATCATAAAAACTTTGAAAGTAAATGAATTATTATTATTTTCCTTAAAAGAAAAAAAATCATACTTAATATGGCAAGTGGATGCATTTTAACAGGCTTATTTTATATGGTATGGGACCTCCCAAAGTGAGGTTCTAGGGCTCTTGGGAAAAGTTAATGGTCTTGTATGACATAACTCCCAGCCCAGTGACAGGGACCTGGCGCTTACTCAGGACTCAATTCAGGTCCAGCACAAACTGAGTGAGACGGGGTAATATACAGATAGGTATGCAATGGCCCTTGCTTTCAAGATGGTAGTAGGAGGAAACAAAAGGCCAGTGGACAAAGAACCATGAAATGAATCCTAAAGTAAGGGACTTCATGCAGAGGAGAGGGGAGAACAGATAAAAGTAGTCCTGAAGTATGGCAAGGTGAAGGGGGAGACAGGTTGAGGGGGGCGTAGATATTTATTTCCAGCAAGTTACAATGCACGAGGCGACGAGGACGCGGGAGGCTAACCGATGGCCGCGTACACGCTGGGGTTTGCACGGGTGGCACGGAACAAGGTGATGGGTTTAGGTAGAGAAAAACAAATAAATCTTTCCTTACACGGGTCGAGGCCTTAGAAAAAGAAACGCGTTCCTTTGGTTAGAAAGGGTTCAGCCAAAACGTTTGGTAGCTCAGAAGCAAGTTGAGTAACCTTTCTTTACTTGACAAATAAGAGTCAGCTCTCGTTAATGACCATGGCACTGGGTGAAATGACAGACGTGAGGATTTCACTGGTTTTACATCTGAGCTTTTTCTCATCAAGTTCAAGAAACCACATCATAGGACATAATACTCAGGCTTCGTCTCGCTCAGTATATTTGGCTGGTCCAGTTTACACAGCCAAAGACAAACAAAAACTATGTGCGGTTTTCCCCGGTTGTACTGAAAGTGACAGCCACTTCAGTGCTCACCTGTCTGTACGGTGGCACTTGGGAGCCCTCATTGCATTAACAGAAAGGCCAAAGCATGGATTTACTGAGTCCACGTCACCAAACTCTAATGTGTACCAGGCTCTGGGGACAGGTTAAAAAAACCCTTAAAAAGCTTACCTTCTAAAACGAGTCAGAAACAAACCGGCAAACAAAAGCTAAGTAGTTTCAGATAATAATCATTGCCGTGAAGAGAGTAAGTAGGGAAATGGGGGGCGGTCTCAGGGGCCGGCAGACATTTCCTGTAGAGGGTCCGTTAGTAAATACTCTGGGGTTTGGGGTCCAAACGGTCTAGGCTGCAACTCAAGTCTCTGGTCGTGACACAAAAGCAGCCACAGATAATACGGAAACAATGGAGGTGTCTGTGTGCCAATAAAACTTTATTTACACACCAGGCAACAGGCTGGATCTGGCCCCCAGGATGCCATTTACCAGCCCCTCCCGTGGGAAGCCGGGAGAGCTCGTTACCAGCTGATATGTCCCAGAAAGGTTTTCTAAGGAAGTAACATGCCAGCTGGGATCTCAGTGATGAGAAGGGTCCAGGTATGGAAATATCTAGAGAAAAAGCACGGGAAGCCGTGGCGAAAACGGATGCAAATGTGCAAGGTGGGAGGCGGCAGTTTTACTGCCCCCGGGTATTTTAAATCCCTCGAAGTTCATGCAAGAGAGCCCTCCCTGCCACCCGAGGACTACAATAACATGCCCATAAATATAAAACCCCACACTGCTGTGTGAAGATTTTTCTTTCTTTAAGAAAATGGAACACTTTGTCTGAATTACCGCAGATCCCTGTTGTCTTCAGTGTCCCTGGCAACAGTGAAGTGGAATGTCAACCAGGCCCCGCCTTCTAACTCTAGGCCTGGACACGGTCAACCTCGGACACAGTCGAGAGCTGAACTTGGGGGAAACTCAGATTTACTTAAAATGCGCAGTTTACACTCAAGGACTATCCACTGAATGATTTAAAAATAATTTTTAAAAAAACAACCCTCAGCTGATCATTTCGGTGTAAAAGCTTTGGGAGGTGATGGTGTGGAGAGATGCTCAGTATTTTAGGCCCACTCCTTTGGTTTTTTCATCACGAAGAGTGAGAGCTGAAAACAGGCTGTCCACAGATCAATTAGGCCTGATTAGTTTTATTTGGTTAGTTACCAGCATTTGGAAATCAGAGGATTTGACATGAAAGTCTGAATTTCGGGCTGCACCTGAGGGACCTGGCCTCACTGGACCCTTGAATTCCCACCTGGCAACTGGCTGGAGCCCACGCAAACCTCTTCCCGTAGAATCCAGACGGTACGAGCTGCCCACCTCGCTGGCCGGGCTTGTGAAATCTGACGCTTTCAAACCTGGGAAGGGCTTTTCTTCAAGAAAATATCACAAAATTATGAATGTAACATGTCTGCAGCGTCTCTAATACTACAGGAGAAATTACAAATTAAAAAATGCCCGTGGCCCATGAAAACGAAATTCCTGGGAAGGCTCTAAGGCTCCCTAATACCAGACACGAGGGAAGGTGCGAAGGAGGGGGCGTATTCTGTAAGCTACAGCCCTATCAACCACTCAGAGTTGAGTATCCTGCTTTTGCAAGTTTCATGAAAATAAACTATCAGTGAGCAAAGGCCCAAACCCTGCTAGTTCCTTGCAAGGGGCCAATCCACCTCTCTCGGCTGCTTTTCCCTTTTTTTCTTTTCTTTTTGCTACCTGCCTGGACTCTGTAAGCACATGAGTTTTCAAACCCTTCAAACTGAAGGAATTCTAAGTCCTGCGACATTTTAGAGTTCCGTGGATTCACTTTTGTTCACACGCTGCGCTATTTTCCTAAGAGGCTCATGGCCCGAGCTATCTTCCCTTATTTCAGTCTTAGAATAATCTGCTAAATGAGCTTGACGACGGCTAGGATGTGTGGACTTCCTTCCGTTGTTTGCGCGCAATCTAACACATCCGGGCTGCCAGGCAGCGCTGAAAACGGAAGAAATCAGCCATTATCCTAAACGAGTGACAGGCAAATTCTTACGCCACGCCGGTGATCAAACAAATGACAAGTCTCTCTACTTTCTTTGGAACAAAGTTGGAAGGCGGCTGCGCGGATGTGAGAGATGAGTGAGAAGGGGCAAGTTTATCAGGTTGCTCAAATAACAAGATAACCGGCCCCCACCACGGAGCTGTCAGACAGAGGCAGGCCGACACGCAGTCGGCTGCCCCTCGGTTCACTCCGGACCTGGCTTCGATCTCCTGTCCGGGTCCAGAGCGAGCAGAAGGTGTGCCACCCGCTAAGGACCCTTCAGCCTGGTGGTCAGGAAAATCAAAATGCCACTGGACATGCAGCCAAGTGCTGTGATGCATAAAACACTGTGAGCTCAGTGAGGGCTCACTCGTTAATTAGGCAGATCGGCCTCACCCTCAGGTGGCATGTGAGCCCTGGACCCTGGGCAACGCGGGACGAATGCAGAGGCAGGCACAGACACTGGAGTAGAAACTCACCCCTGATACGGAAATGCAGGGATGCCCAAGCAGGCTTTCACTTTGGCACAGGTCCCTTGCATTAAGGGATAATTCCTGCATTTGCAGATAGCTCCGAAATGTTTTATGTATGCGCCATTTCCAAAGAGTCTTTTAAAATTTCCTTTCTCATAGTATAATCAGTTGTTACCCCTCCTATTGATTTCCCTAAAGAGCACAAGTCTATTCCATTAGAAATAGAGGAGAAAAAAATATATATGTACCGCTTTTAAGCTGAGTAGAAGCAGTTTTCTTCCCTTTTTACTTGGAGGGAGCAAGATGGTGGAGGTGGGGTGGGGGGACAAATCCGTAGCTACCACTGAGACAGGTACTCTGAGCTACGTTTTCAGAGAGGGGCTTGTTCGCTTCTGATAGAGGAGGAAGGGGGAAATTCTGAGTGCCACAAGGCTAGAGATTTGCACAGTCACAAGGCAAAACAACAAAAAGAATGGGTGTAGCGGGGGCAACCAAATGTCCATTAACTAGCAGAAAAACACGCAAATAAACAGAACGCGGTATAGACACACAATGGCATGCCACTCGATGATAAACAGGTGCGAGCCACGGAGCCACGCTGCAGCACAGGTGAACCTTGAAAACTTTATGCTAAGCGAATGAAGCTGCACACAAAGGGCCACATATTGTACGACATTCCATTTATATGAACGTTCCAAACAGGCAAATCTATAGAAACAAAACATAGATTCGTGGGTGCCTAGAGCCGGGGTTCGGGGAGTTCGGGGGTGACCTGCCTGTGTAAGGTCTCTGTTGGGGGTGACGGAAATGTTCTAGAACTGACTGTGGTGGTGGCTGCACGAATCTGTGAGTACACTAAAAATCTGTGGCATGTGATGCTTTAAAATGTAAATTTTATGTTGTGTGAATTATCTCTCATTAGAGCTGTTTTAAACATGTAAAGGTTATAAAACCACTTCTAACTATTTACCCAAAAGGATGGAAATCAGGGTTTCAAAGAGATATTTGTGTATTTATGTTCGTGGCAAAATTATTCACAACAGCCAAGAGGTGGAAGCAACCCAAATGCCTGTGGACGAATGAATGGATATAACGAAATGTGGCGTGTACACGCTACGCACGGAATATTACTCAGCCTTAAAAAGGAAGGAAATTCTGGTATATGCTAAGCATGGATGGATCTTGAGAACATTTTGCTAAGTGAAATGAGCCAGTCACAAAAAGACAAATCCTGTCTTTCTGAGGTACCCAGTGCAGTCAGATCCACAGAGTCAGGGGGCAGAATGGCGGCGCAGGGGCTGGGCGACTGGGGAGAACAGGTAGGTGTTGTTGAACAGGTACAGAATTTCAGTTTTGCCAGATGAGGAGTTGTGGCGATCAGCTGCACAATTCTGTCCCCACAGTTCTAACACTCTGTGGACCTGCATCAATGTCCCCAAATCAGTGGCCCTGCACCTGTAGTGATATTTTCCCCCAAGGGATATGTGGCAATGTCTGGAGACATTTTGGGTTGTCATGGCTTGGGAGGGAAGCGCTGTCGGCCTCTAGTGGGTGGAAGCCAGGGACGCTGGCCAAACAGTCTAGGGTGCACAGGACAGGCCGCCACAGAGAAGGGTCTGGCCCCAGATGTCTATAGCATGGACAATGAGAGACACCCTGCCCACGTCTACTGGCCAGACGAGTGAACCTCTGACCTACTTAACTCCGATGGAAAGGGGTGCAGGGCGTGTTTTCATTTAACCACAGAGAATGCAGGGCTGTGCTGCTCACTTGCAAGCCCAGCAGGTGGTCGGAGGCGGGTGAGCGGCCGTGGGAAGCCCCACTCCCAGGGTACAAACAAAAGGGGAAGGAGATAAAGATTTTCTGCAGCAGGGGTACAAGGACCTAGCAGCCGTGTGCGGACTGTTTACAAAGAGCCTGACTGGGGTTCGCTCTTTCCAGACGGGCGGTGATGAGGTGCTGCGTGGAGGATGATGTGGGCTCCGCACGGAGAGAGGGCTGAGGTCATTCACCGGAAACTTCCCCTGCCCACGCCTGGCAAATCAAAGAGCTGGTGGTAGCTGTTGGAGGCAGGGGGGGCTTTTCCATTCCACCCTTGATCAGAAGCAGGATAATGGCTCCGATGATGGATTGCTCGGGACGTGTGTGCTAAGAGAGGCAAGCAAGAGGCAACATAAGGTGGGCTGCCAAGTCCCGGGCAGAAGATGAGAGGAGAGCGCCTTCCTAGACACACCCCGAAAACAATTACTCGTGATTTTGAAGAAAAGCAGTTCGGCTAAGAGTCATTAGTTCCCTCTCTCTCTCTCTCCCTCTCCCTCTCCCTCTCTTCTTTTTAAAATGTAAGTAGGTGGAGGAATTTGTAACTTAGGCAAACAAAGATCAAAGAACAGTGGAAGGGCCCAGAGTCAGAACTGCAGGTCCCAGGCTGTCTTTGACCTTCTCTAACCTGGGTTCCAGATGGTGGTGCTGGGCTGGGAAGGCTTCTCCTTTGAACAAGGCACGTGGGAGGGAGGTAAGTTGGATCTGCGCTGAGGGCGCGTCGGTGTCAGGCTGGTCCAAGATGAAACCCCCTCTCTGCCACTTACAAACCACAGGGCCTTGGTCACATCACATCGTGCCGCTGTTCCCATAGCTGATCGAAGGTGACGACGATAGGTGTCAGAGTAAAGTCATACACGTTTAGCACCTAACACTGCCTTTAGCCCACGGGACGCACTGAGTACGTGGAACCTATTCTGGTGTTGGTGCTGATAGTCATTTTTAACATAAATGGCATTTTATTATGATACGCTCTTGTCACGTCCTCAGTGGGAAATGGCTTTCTGTGTTGAAAAATGGCCTACGGGTCTGTTTTGCTTGGTTGTCCTAGTGTTTAAAAAAAAAAAATTCAAATTACTTGTGGCTTTGTTCCTTTTTCTTTTAGTCATAGATCTCCTGAGTGTAGGGTGAGTAGTTGGCCACCCAGAATAAAGACTACACTCCCCTAGCCTTTCTGTCAGACAGTGGTAGCCAAGGGGCAGTGTACTAGCCAATGGGATGTGAGTGAAAATGACAGTGCAATTTCCAAGTTATACCTTTAAAGACAGGGGCATGCCCTCCGCAGCTGCCTTTCCTGCTGGCTGGAATAGGCATGTGATGTCAGGAGCTACTGCAGCCATGTTGGACCACAAGGAGGAAGCCTCATGTCATGTGGCAGAGCAACAAGGGAGAAAGTGTCTGGTGACAGACGCCAAGGACAGCCCTGCTAGCTCTCAACCACCTACCTGCCCTTTTATAGGAGAAATAAAATTTCACTTTAAGAAAGTGTCATTTGGGGGAATGTGAGGCATTGCAGGGACTCTATTTTTCCTGGAGCCAAACGGGCACCCAGTTTAATATACAGATTAACATTTAAAAATCAGGAGATCTCACACAAAACTTCAGACTTTTAAAATTCTTCCTGAAAAATAAGAAGCTTTTGGAACCCTGGGACTGTGTTTTCTCATGCCCACATACTTCCCCATATGGGGCATGTGGTATCATCCTTCCAGAACCTTCACTCATCTGTACTTGGTTTTGAGACTGACCTCTCAGTGTCGTTCCACAGAGGCGACGCATGGGAGAGCTGCAGCTGAGCTCTCTATTCTTGACTTGCATCGAGGGCTGACGTGCCAGGCCCTTGGAGCCTGGCGTTACCCACCCTCACTTTGTAGACGAGGGAAATGCGGTTGAGAGAGGGCACCAAGCTTGTTGAAGGGCTGGGCTCTGTGGCAGCGGGTGAGTCTAGAGCTTGAATGCCCAGCTGGTACCTTCTAGGACTTGAGCAGAGCTCCCAGGTCTTTTTTGAATCAAGCATGGACCCCTCTGCAGAAAGCTAAATGACTCTAGGAAGATTTCCTGGGTAATTAAGAGTTTGGTTCCTCTGCATTCACTGCACAAACTTGTAGCAACTGTTTCTATTGCCTCATTACTGGTGAACAGTTTAGCTTGGGGTGATAATGTCTTGTCATCACGCTGCATTGTTCAAAGGTGAGGCCGCCTGCAAAACAAAACTGAAGCCCTGACGTCCTGGAAGGGGCGGGGGTCCTTTTGCTAACCACCGAGTGCCATGAAAGGGACGGCCAGTCCAGACGGTGACTGAAGTTAGCAGCAGAGGTCACAGGCTGTGGAGGGTTTCAGTATGCCATTTCCTGGGAAGGTTCACCCTCAGACATGCACAGTTGGCTCATGTCAGTGCTCCCTGGGTGGGTTCAAGGCCAGAGCTTGCGGTTAAAGCTGTTCCCATGCTTGCCTCATAGTTTGGCTTCGCGTCTCCCCCCTGCCTGCAGCCCCCTTGACAGATACACTGTCCAGACCCGCACTAAAGCACACACTGGGAATGCTTTGAAAGCTCGGGGAGGAATCTGCAGACCCTCCTTGCGTCTTGGAATCACAGAATGTCAGAACTGGAAGAGACCCGAAAGCTTCTGCTCCGACCCTTTGATTTATAAGACAGGAAACAGATACAGAGAGAGGAGAGCTGGGCAGTATTCGTCCACATCAGCATTTGCCTTGGGACTCCATTTTTCTGTAAGTTAAAGGTGAAGGCAGGGCTGTACTCGGGGAAGAGGAAGGAGATGGTGATGATGACAATGATGACAATGATGGCGGCATAGCAGGGGAGCTGTTTCTGTCCTAGGCTCTGCATTAAGTGCGTCACATGGATGTTCTCATTTATTCCTCGACACCCCCCCCCCCCAACCGAGGTTACTGCTCTTACTCCCATTTCCCATGCCTACCCATCCCCGGGGGACCTGGGGCACCGAGAGTCAAACCGCTCGGCCATGACTACACAGCCATTAAGTGGCGTCTCCCGGATTCGAGGCCGGGCGGTACAGCCCCACAGCTGGACTCTCACCGCTAGACTGGACTTCAGCTCCCAAGAGTTGCCAGTTCAGGCTCTTACGGGGACCGAGCTGACTCTCCAGGTGAGTGAAACAGGCCAGGTGGGGCCTGGGAGCTGGTGAGCAAATGCCCCATCTCAGTGGCGTGTCCCCTCCCCACAATGACGGGCATGTAACTGTGCAGCCCCGTGGAGCTCCAAGGCCACACCGCAGAGCAGAAGATGAGAGAAGAGATGTTTTATCTCCAAGTTGAAATATTAGTGCCCGATGAGAATGAAGTATTTCTATTTGGAGGAAGAAAGGATGGGGGTGAGTGCTCTGTTCGTAGAGAACAAAGAATTACTGAGAAAACTCGCTTTGTTTCACAACGAAACAAGAGGAAATTCATAGTGCTTTTCACCTTCGGTTTCAAACAAGACACAGATGTTTGAGATTAGGCAACTTAATATTCCCAGAAACTGTTAAATTTATCAAGGTTCTAGCCGACATCCTTTGGCTGTATAAATAATGAGCCTTCCTCAGGTCTCAGTTTTTTAATCTGTGAAATGGAACAAATATTATTGGATGACTTTGCTTGAAGATAACTGTAAACTTTCTGAAAAGGCAAATAAAAAGAAATGCTACATTTACATAAAGCAAATTTGTTCTGCTGATGGAAGAAAAAGTACCCTATATTATGTCCATATGGCAAAACTATTGATGCTAACATTGTTTCTTTGATTTGATCTTTAAAAGTACCAGCAACAATGTTTCTATTCAAGTATTAGAATTGAGACTTTGTTTTATTGATGTTTTTTAAAGTATAAGATTAATGAATGCTCATTGTAACACACTCAAACAGGCAATTAGGGTATAAAGTAGGGTTTCTTGGTCTTGGCACTATTGACACCCCAGACAGGATAATCCCTCTGCTGTCCTGTGCGCTACAAAAGACTCAGCAGTGTGGCTGCCCCCACGGTGCCCAGACACTGTCAAAAATGTATCCAGACATCGCCAAATGTACCTTGAGGGGCAAAGCTACACTCTGTGGAGGGCCACAGTATACAATATAAAGTATAATTGAACATGCCTGCCGGGGCGGGGAACGGCTTCCCAGAGGTAATCACTGTTACCAGTTTGGTTTATATATTTTCAGCAATTTCTATGTATGATCCAATGTATACACATTCGCATTTACTCCACCTCCATACAATACACAGGTGGAAATCCATGATCCGCCCCTCGAAGTGGGATTATGCTGTCCTTTGGCATGTTTTTTCATTGAAATATATTTCTTTACTTGTCCACATGCCTCCATTTAGAGCTCTGGTGTCCTCTTAAATATCGACACTATAGTCCATTGGATTCCCGCATGCTAATTTATTTAACTGTTCACTGATGGACATTTAGGTATTCCCAACTTTTCCTTCTATAAGCAATAATGCATTGAATATTTTTATACTTAGACCCTTGCACACTGTACTTGTTCACCAGCATTTCCAGTGGCATTATTGGATCAAAAGGTATGCAACTATAATACTGGTGGATTTCTACAAATTTTCCAATATATGTTTTAGCCTCCTGGGTAGTCTTGGAAACTTGGAGGTCCAATGTTTTTTCCTTCTGAACTTCCATAATAGTATAGCAGCCAATAGCTTGGCAAAATGTCAATAGTTCCAAAGTTGAAACTCTGTTTTTAAGTAAAGGAAGCTCGAGTTTGAGTCCTAATTCCCCCATGTATTCTGCAAGTTTATTCAGACAAATTGTTTAAGCCTCACTTTCCTAATCTCTAATAATAATGAGAGTAGTGCCTCCTTCAAAGCATTGTTACTGGAATTTAATTGAGATTATATATATGCCTAGCACACTGCAATTAATTATTGTTGTTAATAATAAAAAGCAAGGGAGTAGGAGGTTCCGAAAAGTGTACCCAATCTAACAATTAAAGAACATTGTGTTGCCAGATGATTTAGCGGCCGCTAAAAGATGAACTTCAGATGAACATGATAGAAGGGAAAAATATTTTTCCTCACCAAGGAGATTGTAATTAATGTTTGAGTCACTGGGTGCTTATGAATCCAGAAGAGAGATAAATACCTCTATTTATATACATACACAGAGGATATGAATAAATACGCTTTGAAAACACACCTCCGCACATTTATGTAAGAGAATGTTGTGGGCATGTGGATTTTCCCGCCACGCGAGTAACACTCAGAGAGGCAGGAGAGACTCGTGTCTTTCCTGGGTAATTTCAGAACAGTCCTCTCCACACTTGCTCACCGTCGGTCACCACTGTCATCAGATGACCTGCAAAACTGACTTCCAGCTTCACCTAGAGTGCATCGAAGAAACTGAAATGGTCAGCACGTGCCAGTAGGACTGTATGAGGGCAGTGGGTTTCCAAGATCATCTCGACCCTTGCTAATGCTCTTCCTCTTTAGGCGGGTCTAAGGGGCCCCTTGAGCTTGGCTCGGGAGAGAGGAAAATTCCTATTCGGAGGCTGGCTTGGCCACTCGCTAGCTATATACTTTTGATTGATTTCACGTTTCCGAGTCTCATCTTCTTCATCCGCAGAATGGGAGAATAACTAACCACGCCACAGGGCTCCCTGAGGGTTGATGAGGAGAGTGAGAGAGCTGGCAGCTGTTGGTTCTGCCTGCCCAGCATCGGCTAATTGGATTCCAATCTTCCTTAAGAAAGTGCCCCTTTTCTGGGGTTGGTCCTCGATGGAGGGTTCCATGGACTAACTCCTAGGTTCTGGGCAGGGCTGAGCACGTGACTCTGAAGTGGCCAATCGGAACGCTGCCTTGTCCTGGACAGCGACTGGTTTAGGTCTGGGCATGCAACCCAATCAGAGCGACAGGACTCAATTCCAAGATGCCTATGAGAAACGCAGAAAAGTAACTCTGGACTTACCGAGGTGTTAAGACGGAACCTAATCTTAGCGTCTTGCGACAGCCTGGGAACAGAGGCATCCAGAAGAAAGCAGAGAGGGAGAGAGTGAGATCTAATGCCGATGACACCATCGGTGTCCTGACATCCAACTTGGCCAAAGTGCAGGCATCCGTGGCCTTTTGGAAATATGGACCAACAATTAATCTTTTTGATTTAAACCAATTGGCTTTCCAATCCCTCGAGACTCCAGAGCGCTCACTAATGCAAAATGTGCACACATTTCAGTCCACTGTCTGTCATCCGTCCGTGGCAGCTGGGTGGGTGCTTGGCGGGTCGCTCTGTTACTGCAGAGATGAACCAGCTTTGTTTCTGCCTGGCATCTGAGATGAGAGCTGACTGACAACCCTGGGAGATCAAGTTCATGGCACGGTAATGAAAGCAGCTGCTGTGTGAATAGAAAACAACAACAGGAACCCTGGGCCCAATTTACTCACACCTGGCACCCGGCCAGGCTGCAGGGTGTCAAACTCGGGGAGGGAGCAGACGCTGCTGTCGCCACCTCAGGAAGGCTGTGCTGCTGATGCAATCAGTCCCCACTCTGTGATCAGCCAGGAGATGGCCAGAATCACCTGGGGTGAGGGTCATCGGCTTCAAGGGGGGACACCAAATGCTCCAGACAAACAGGACGAAAAATGACAACAAACCCTGCCACCAGCTCAGCATTGAGCTGTCAGTGGCTGGCTTCTGAGAGAGGGGCAGGCCCTGTTGAGATGACAAAATGCACAGGGAAGAACGTGTGAGTGGGGACAGGCAGAGCACAGGAGAACGAGCTGTGGATTCCCAAAGCCTGGTTTCTCTCCTGGCCTCCCTGACCCCAAGCTGTGCAATTTTATTAACTTTTCCATGTCTCCACTTTGCTCCAAACCGTCCAGTGGAGTCCCACTCTGCTTACAATAAAGGCTGAGATTTCTAGCATGACCCACATGCCTCAGTTTGTACTGCCCTCTCCTCTCCTCTCCGGCTCTGTCACCACTCAGCCCTTCACTTCTTCCACAACAGCCACAGTGGCTCTGTGCTGCTGCAAATGTACTAATTTGCCTCTGCCCCAGGACCTTTGCACTGGCCATGCCTTCTTCCTGGACTACTTTCTCTCCAGACAGCTGCATGAGTTGCTCCCTTACTTCATCCAGGTCTCTCTGGGAATGTCTCCTTGTCAGAAAGCAGCTTGTCTCACCCACCACCGTCACCTGCCTTGTGCATACCTCTCCCTGAGAGGGAACTTATTAATTCTTTTGTTAACCACTATCTTTCCCTTCTATAGGGGGACTCTTGTTGTTTTGTTTACTGCTGTATCACCAGTGCCTAAAACAGTGCCAGGTACATAGTAGGTGCTTTGTAAATATATGTTCAACTTATTTAGTTGTTTAACACATATTTACTGAGCACGTACCTGTGTCAGGTGTTAATAAAACAGAATTGAGAGAGATAAGGGTACCTATGCACTTGTTGAGAAATATTCATGTTGACGAAAGAATAAGAGGTGTCAGCTAATTTCAGAATGTGGAACATTCTCTAGGGTGATAAGGGGTGGCCGGAGAACAGAAAATATTTTTAATTAGGTGGTCAAGGTAGGTCCCAAGGTAGAGGTGACGTTGCTAAAATGGTGAGCAAAGCACATTCCACCAGGTGTGAACTGGGAAGGAGAAGAAGGGCTCCAGGTAGAGAGAACCGCAAGTGCAAAGGTCCCGGGGCAGGAAAGGATTTAGGTTATCAGACTACCTAAAAGCATTCAGAGTGGCTAGAGGAAGGATAGAAAGGGGACACACTCTGCGAAGTGGGCACGGGGAGGCCCCTACAGCAAAGGCAAGGGTTCCGGATTTTCTTCTAAGTGGAAAGCAGTCATTATCTCCCCGCTTTCAGACGCAGTTCCGTCCCTCATGAAATGGAGGTGACCAACACCCGGGGGGAGAGGGCTCAGCAGGAAAAGGCAAATACGGTGCCTAGCACGGTGCTTGGTAGGCGGTGGACACTTCATAAACATTAGCGACGCGGTACTCTTCCCCCGGGCAGAAATCCAAGCTTGACGCAAGGCAGCCGTTGGCTAGAACATTCGGTTTCTGCTTCGCTCTCAATGGCTTATTGGTGGGAATGACCAGAAATGAACTTGAAGGATCAAGCAGGTTTCAATACAACTTTAGGATTCTCGCCATTCCTTGTCAGTACAAGGCAGGCTGTCACCCTTTCCCCAGATGTGGCCCTGCATTATACAAAAGCACACTGCCTGAGCAGAGCGCACGTGAGCGGGCGGCAGAGCGGGTGGCAGAGGGGTGTCCATATCAGCAGCACCCTGAGTCTGGGGGTGTGCGTGGAGGCTCAGTCAGGCAGTGCCATGCGTTCTGTCCTAACAGATGCCCTGCTTCGCTGCCCCTTAGGAAGTTCGGCGGGGAGGAGGGTGGCCCAGAAGCGCACAGGCGAGCCCTTTTGGCAGCTGACTGCCCAGCACCCGGCACTGCCCCTGCACTAGGCACACCCATAACAAGTCTGTTTGTGCACAGGGGCAAGAGGGGAATTTTGTTTTATTCAAGCAAAAAGTCTCACTCATAGAACAGGCAGCTGGACAAATCAACCACACGACCCTCTGCTGTTAAGCAGGTTAAAACCCGTCTCCACAGATATACGTCCCTAAAAGTAGGTCTTAGCCACAGCCCCGAGCCATGAAGAAAACAGATATGAAAACACTTAATTAGGAAATAGTGTGCTTGGGAGATGATTTGAATATCTAAAAAAATTTCTTTGATCTAAGGGCTATTGAGTTTCAAAGAAAATGTATTTTTATTTGGAGTCTTAGGTCCACGCAACTGTCTTGCAGGCCTCAGGAGGAAATACAGTGAAAGCTTTGAACCACTAACCAGTCTTTCTGCCAGTAAGTGCCAATTTGACTTGGAAATTTCACCTCGTACAAGAGTGTTTTTTGTGCAGATTACTCTGACTTAGCGATAGGGAATCCAAACCCATTTCTCCACCTACTTACTGAGTTCTCATGGGTGATCTTATCAGCACCGCACTGAGTGGCCTTTAGACCAATGATGGCAGTAGTGGGGGTCAACCCACGGGGGAGCCTCCAGCTGGGAGGTCATCGTCAAAAAGAATTCTTATTTAGCTAACGAGATGTTTCTCAGAAGAGGAACTACCAGGGCAAAAGAGACGTGATTCAAGCGTCCAACACAGAATTGTAGGACATTAACACTATAATTAAATACACTGTAGCGCTATATATTCAAACAGTGGGACACGTGACAGCTGTTACAGTTTAAAAGAAACTTTAACCACTACAATCATATTTACAAAACTTCAAATAAAAAAGCAAAAATGAAAAATATAAGCAATATGATCCCCTTAAAAATGTGTATTTATCTATAAATATAAAGGGGACACACAGCTTATGTGACATAATAATTTATATTACATAGCATATGTGAATATGTATTATTACACATATGTATAAACATATAGCATATAATAAATATAAATTATATATGTATAATAAATATATATGCTATGCATATTATAAACATGTAATATAATAGTAATATTGTGTATAATACAATAAAGTCAATCTCCTTGTAATATATATGATATGCATAATATATAAAGTAGAGTGAATTTTTATTTATTGTATATCTTACATTCTTTGTCTCTAATATGTATATGCATATATATACAACTATATATACTTATACATAAAACTTTCTATACTGCATAAATAAGAAAGAAATAGAGACGATATATGCATGTACACACACTCACATATGCATACATATTATTAAAGGTGTATGTGAAATGTGGATTTCCAGATACATATTTTATAATATAAAAAATAAGTTATTTTTTAAGCAACTTTTAAACATCTCTGATAGAGTCCCAGAACATGACTCACTTATTCTAATCATAGTACCTTGTGCAAAGCAGATGCTTAATTAATGTTAATTATATTGAGAAAAGACAAAGCAAGGTAAGAGAATAGAATCATTTCAGCGAAGAAGAAACAACCCCCAAACCTCATATGAAATTCTGGTATACGTGGGTCAAATTAAGTAGACACAACTCCATAAATTTTTACTTCATTTGTTGCTCTGAGCAAAACAGAAAACAACCTATTTCTCTGGCCTAGAGGTGGAATTTTTTCATGGGTTTGGAGAAAAATTTTACTTGGAAATATGACACTGAAAGACTACTTTGTGAAATGTCTTTCCTAATGACCAGCAAACATGCTTTATGTTCCAGTGAATACGAGGCCCCTAAGTGCTCTGTTCACCTAGGTACACAGCCGTAAGTTTGAGAATATCCATCTGATGCCAATGATTTGATGCGTGCTCTCTAATCCTCGTAATTAAAAAAAACTAAAAACTAAAACTAAAACTGTTCCTGCCGCGTCCGTCAGTTACGCTTTGCCAGTTTGCCTTTGTGCTGTGAAATCAGTGGACTTGGCTTTATTTTCCCGTGTTTCTTGGGTGCCTGTCTTCCTCGCTAAACTGGAAACTCCACGAGAGCAGGGGCCACCGTCTGCCCCGTCTACCCCAAACCCCGGCGCAGAGCGACACAAGCGGCACATGCAAGTGGAATGAATAAGTCCATGGAGCCTGCTCTTACGATATTCCTATAGGGAAATACTGTTTCAATTCACCTGCCGGAAGAAACACTACTTCTTGGGTCCTGCCTTGAATCTTCTGTTCATTTTCATCGCTCATGAATCAGAGGTTTCCATTTTATTATCCTTTGAATTTTTACAGCAGGTTTCCCTAAAACCTTTTATGACACTAAGCGGGGCCCATGTAAATACTGAATTACAAAAGCAAAAACAAAGAAAAAAAGGAAACGGCAACTCATTCCAGGAAGTGGTCCCTGCCGCGCTCTTCCCCTTCTCCGCCTGAACCGCTGCTGGTTTCACACCCCCCGGGGCCAGAGCCAAAGCCCCCAGCATCCTAGCTCAGCCTCACAGGGGACAGAGGACTGGCCTCGCCGGCCAGTGCAGAAGCAACGGGAGAATAAGAAATGCCACCCGGAGTCCTCGAGGCTACCGGCGGTGGGGTCGCGGCATCCAGCTGGGCCCCTCTCTCTGCCACCCTCCTTTCTCCTGCACCTCTACCTCCAAGCCACGTTCCGTGTCCGCGCCCCTCGTGTCTCCCTCACCGCGGCCATCCCCTGTGTCTCCGGGATGAGCATCCCTCCCGGGACAGAGCTTCCTAACTTGTCTTCCCACAACCTCTTCTGCCCCCCTGTAATTGTCACACCTGCCAGAGTAAGGACCTTCGAAAGGAAATCACACCACGTCACCTATCTGTGCAAAACCTGCCAATGGTTTGCCATCATACTGGGCATAAAACCCAAATATTTTTTCCTTCTCTGATTATATTATTCATTCATTCATTCATTCATTCAGTTTCTAATCTTTATTATTTGAATAATTATTTTATTATTAACATTCCATGTCATTTTGTATTAGTTTGAGGTATACGGCGTAATGGTTAGACAATCATATACTTTACAAAATGTCCCACCCCAATGTTTCTAGTACCTGACACCACAGTTATTACAATGTTATTAACTGTATCTCCTATGCTGTACTTCGCCTTCCTGAGATGACCTCCTGCTTCTCAATCCCTTTGCCTTTCTCACCCGGTTCCCCCAAGCTCTCTCTCTCCTCTTGCAGCCGTTAGTCTGTTCTCTGTATCAGTCTGTCTCTGTTTTGTAAAACCCAGTTATTTCATCCTGGCCTAAAAAACCCCGCAGGAGAGGGCTTCTGAGCGCCTTGGACTTCGTCGTGGGCCGTGCTCCTCCCTGTTCCTCCTTGTTCCCACTGTGCCAAGGGCTTGGGCAAGTATTTCTACCTCAGGGCCTTTGTGCTTGCAGTTCCCTCAGTCTAGAAGTTTCCACCCTCAAATCCTGACAGGAGAAAGATGCCTCATAAGTAGGTTTTCACTGCCTGTACAGGACAAACACTTTATTTTGCAATATAATAGTAAGAGCTATCAACCACTTACAAGCGAACGACCCTCTAACATAGCTATTATTACACTCAATTTGCAAATGAGGAAACTGAGCCTTAGACAATTACATAAGCTGTCCAAGGAAGCTTAGCTAGTGCTGCCAAGTCTGGATTTGAACCTAGTTCTACCTGACTTCCAAGTCCATGTTCTTGACCGTCTCTACCTGCCGTCCTGCATGTGCTGATTTAGCATGTTATGACTGTAAACTGATCTCAAGCAAATTGTTTCTTCACCAGTTTATTCAAGAAGTGTTTATGGAGAACGTCACGTGTCCTGTCTCCCGTGCTGAGCATTTCAGATTTCTCTGTCCGTAGGACTGTCACGGTCATCCTTTTACTATTCGAAAAGTGAGTTTGGGTCACTGGAGAGGGAAACTAAAGGAAATTCCTGGAATAAAAATAGCATTTGCTGAGCACCTTCTCTTTGCCGGGTGCTGACCGAGGCCCTTTGTCTGCACTGTCTCATTTAATTCTCACAGGCGGCACTGTAAGGCAGGTTATACTGATCTCAATTTAGTGATGACAAAACCGAGGCTCGGAGAGTTTAAGTGACGTCCACACAGAGGTGGAGAGTGATAGAGCTCGTCTGTCTCCATATTGTCTTCCTATTTCTACATCATGCGCTGACACCTGCACGCAGTAGGAGGCGCTCCATAAACATATGTCAAATGGGTAAATGAAGTCCCGCAAACCCAATCAGTGGTATGAAAAATACCTGCTTTTAGCCTGTCCCGCATTGGTAACTCCCAGCTAAAAAAAGGATGAATCTCATTTTGAGAAATCAGTTTTGCTATCGGATGGCAAAAAATATCCTTCTTGCTAATGATTCTGGAGGAAATACAGCTGTCAATGTGAATCATAGCGTCTCCTTTGAGTTAATCAAGTCCTATAACTTTTCTGGGCAAGGAGAGACATCAAAGATCACGAGTCTACGGTCAAGGGTTTTCAATATCGGAAGATTTACCATATGCCAGGCACTGCCTGTGGCCCTTTGTGTGTACTGTCAGATTTAACCTTGGGACAATCCTGTGAAACTTGAGTGATAGCCACCCACACTTCCCAGAGCAAGGCGAGCTGCAGGATTCGGTGACTGCCCAGCGTTGTGCAGTGACGGGCTGTGGCGGACACAGGATTTAGGACTGATGCCTGGTCAGCCTCACTCTCAAGCCCATACGCTGAGCTATTCTGCTAACAGGCCTCCAGGAAGCAGGGAGCTGGGGCGGGGGTGGGGTGTGTGGGGGGTTGGTGGATGGACTCAGGACGTGGAGAAAAGTAACTCAGGAAATCTTTACGCCTCCTCATCAGTTCTCACAAATCCCTATCAAATCAAATCCAACAATGAGAAATAATTTTTCCCCAGGGTCTGACCCCCAAATGCTTCGAGAATGAACTCTTTGCTTCCCTCACCACAAAATTATTCAAGGGCTCAAAGGCAATTGGTGGCTTCTGGAACCCGATCTCAGAGCCGATGAGGGCCTGAAAGGATGGCCCTAATGACATTACCAGGGGTTCTTCCCATTTTTGGCCTTAGTCAAGAGTTTACGTCCAAAGATGATTCCACCAGGCAGGCTCTGCGGATGTGATGGGATTAGCCAAATTTCAAAGCTTATTGTTGACCTCCTGCAGAAAATTGAGCTCATACGCTCATGAAGGCCACAGGGACTATGGGAGAACATGAAGTTGATTCATCAAATTAGCTCAAACATAATTGTCCTGCATGACTGGCTATAGAACTCGTCAGCTATAAACCTGTCAAAAAGCCATCCGCTCTGATATTAAATAGAGACACAAAGTAATGTTGTTTGGAATTTGACATTTGTTGGACGTTAGCCTGATAAGGATGCTTTGTTTCCTCTTGGAGGAATTCGTCAGAAGATGCAGGGAGTAGATAGATCAGAGTGGGGAAAAAAGGGACCCGCACTAGTTTCTAGATATACCAGCTTGTATGCATCTGAGGTGTAACTGTACCCTTTGCTTTGAAAGAACCTATGAAGGCTAAAGTCGCATGTTTTGAGTGTGTGTGTGTGTGTGTGTGTGTGTATGTGTGTATCAGTTCTCTCTCCACAGTGGGGGTCACTCTTAGGAATGACGATGATGCCTACAATGTCGAGAATCTTCAGTGCTTTTGCAGAACATGTGGTCTTGCCTGCACGCGTCCCTGGGACACTAAAGAGTGCAAAAGCTGGCGATCAGAAATTTTCGCAGAGAAGAACCTACACGACGTCAGGGCAGGATGCAAGCCTCGTGGAAAATTACCACCCAGCCGCCGCTGGAGAGCAGGATTCTCCGTATGTAGCTGGTCATCTCAACCCTGCACACTTCTCAGTTACCTGCGAGGGCGCAGCCCCGCTCCGCGCCTGGCTGTGGGTGCCTCCCTGGGCGAGCAGGAGTTCGATGCCGCCAGCCTTCTCCAAACCCGGACAGCTCAGGTTCACCTGAGGCACTCTGCTCGGATCTGAAATTCTTCCACTGTTGTTTGACTTGTCTTCTTGCCGTGCCTACTTGTCTGGTTCCTAATTTTTATGCCATTTTGGGGTAATTTTTCCCTTTTTTGTTACTGACAAAGCCAGGAGCCTGCTATAATTTGTGGGTGACTGACAAGGCTGCATGCTGTTAATTCAAATGTTTTGATTTACATCAGAGGGGCCCCCCCAGGCCCCAGGCATGACAAGCTGCGATAGCTCCTTCAACACCAGTGAATATTAAATCCCAATGAGTAAGCTCTTCCTGTGCTAGTCAATAAATTTTCCCTCCTGGGGCAATTTGGCATGAAGCATCAAAAGCCTTAACACAGGCGTGCTCTCCAGCAATTCCACTTCTGGGATTCTATCCCAGAGAGATAAACAGACGAGCGTGCAGGGGTATGAGCACAAGGATGTTCACCTTGGTGTTATTTAGAATCAAAAAAGTGGGGAAAAAAATTACATGTGCAGCAATACGGTTAAGTAAATAAGATGCATCCATATAATGGAATATTTACAATCTCTAAAATTTCTTATGTGCATCTTTATTTATTGATGGAAAAATACTTGCCATAAATATCAAGTCAAACCAAACAACTATAAAGCTCCATTGTATTGTATTATCTTCTATGTAACGATATTATCTATACGTGTCTATATGGGAAAAGCTTTTGAAAAGGCACAGTCCAGATATTACGAGTGGTGATATTGTGGGTGATTCCTAACTTTTCTTATTCTTTATGATGTCTGTGTATTCCTTTTACAGTCAGACAAAAAGAAAAAAGTGTGTTCTTTTTTTTAATTTTAGAAAAGCAATGCCCACTGATGTGAGAGAGAAACTCTTCATATACTGTGACCCATTTAAAAAAATCTCCGTGTCTGCATCACATTAGAATTTATGGGCCTCATTGTAAAGGGTCACCAGAATAAAACATTGACCAGGAGCCCAGAAAACCTTCTGTTGATTCTTGCTAACCATTGCTGTGTTTGATCTTGGCTTCTTGGCAGGCCGAGTTAAAATTTTCTCTTTGAAAGACGAAACTGTGAATTTCCTGCTAGGCAAGACCCGGCTGATTATTTCTTAAGTCAGTGCCCTAGTTCTAGGGAAGCTGAAAACCTTCGGAAGGATGTCCTCTTCCTCAAACTCGACCACTCAGAGAAGGGATGAAAAGAAGTGGCTGAGCCTAGTGGTTAAGAACAGACACTTGGGGGCGGGCTGTCTGAGTCCAAACCTGGACTGTACGCTTCCTGGTGGTGGAGCACTGCGAAGCCACTGGTGCCCTCTGGGCCTTGGTGTCCTCACCAAGGAGATGGCTCTCGCACTGATAACACTTTTGGCCTTGGAGAGAGGTCCTGAAACTTCCGCAAAGGGCTCCAGGTTGCCAGTGCATGATCAGTGCGTCACGGATGCTAATTACTGACCTTACAGCCATTCGGTCCCTTCCTGGGGAGCACTGTGGGCTGGCACCGGGCAAGCATCTCTAACTGAGACCCTCGGAGTTGCTAACCTGGCTTGCAGCCCACCTGGTGTGTGACCTGCTACTGCCGGCTTCCTGAATCCTGATGGGTTTGACCTCGGTTTGCAGGCTCGCTGAGATGGAGCCCTCCCTGGGAATGGTCTGACTCTCACAGTTACTGCCGTCCTTATTGTTACATTCGTGTAGCTTTGAGTTTAAATCCCCTCCAGACCCACTGGTCTGAAAAGATACCAAAGCAAGGCAGGTCTGACCTCTTCCCCTACAGAAAGGACAAAACAGGAACTGGCCTAAGGTCTCAGAACCGAGGTCAGAAGCAAACAGTTCCCAGGAAGGATGTCATCCAAAGATCCTGTGTATTTTACTTGGCACACAGCAGGGTTTGATATAATAAATTACTTTTTAACATTAAAAAAAATTAATACAAATCCCAGTAACTCCTCATTTCCAGAATTCTGTAAGGAAAAGCAAAGCTTCTCTCCCTTCAAACCTCATAAGAAAACAGAGTCATACTACAGTCTTTAACTTACAGTGTTCAGGATGTCCTTTCTAAGGTTCAGTCATATGATTCACATAGCTGTTCTGTATTCATCTTCATGCCTGCATGGTATTCCATCACGGGAACAGAACATAATTAACTTAAATATCTACTTCTAGATATTTGGTTTCTAGCTTTTAGCTACTGCAAATAATGTTGCCATGAATATTTGTTCTTGCCTCCTTATGTACGGGCAACAAGTCTGAATAATATACTGTTTTGGGAAATAAACCCATGTTGTAAAACTATAAAGAAAAGCAAAGGGATTATAAACCCCCCAGTGCAACTGAGATGGGGGCTGCGTGTGACGGAGAGGGCTACACAGGAGACTTCAACAGTATTTGTTACATTCTCTTGGATTGAGTTGTGGCCTCATGGGTGTTCCCTGTATTGGTACACTTGATAATTCACACATCTATGTTGTACACAGTTTTTTTTAAGAATCCATTGAAAAAATATTTTTGAAAGAGCTAAAAAAGAAACAACAAACGAACAAAAAAATGAGAGCACTAGCAACCCAGGGCTCCCATTCTCCCAGCTGCCTCTGTAAGAAAAGTCAAGGGCCACTCAGTCCACCACGGCTCTCCCGCCTCACTGTTAGACAACACATGTCTGCTTATTCCTTTGTGTGGCCTGCCTGCAGCCCTTCGGCCTGGGAGGTGATAATCCCAGCCCTGCAGATGGTGTGATCTCTAGAGTACAGGCTAGAGGAACCCATTTCACTCCCCACCACGTCCTTTCTGGAACAAATAAAGTATGAAAAAGATATTCAGGCATCCAGCACCCTTCAGAGTCGAAAGGCCACTGGGGTAATGACAGCAAAACCTGTCCCACTTCCACGGTAAGTCCAAGGTCTTACGGCACGACCTCGGCCAAAAAATAAGATACTGAGTTAAAGCAACTAACCATCGAGGAGAAACAAGGCAAAGACCATGAGTTCATCTTTCATCTGCGACCCAGAAGCCCTAATTTCCAGGTCAAGGAGACAGGTCCAGGACAGGCAGCTTCGGCAAGTCACCCAGGTTGCTAACAGGCCTCCCACCACAGGGTCTGCGACCTGCCTTGCGATCTTTTCATCAGGACAAGGAGGCGGTTTAAAAACGGCCAGCCAACGGTGGGATGTATTTCTCACAGGAGTTCACTCTAAGGATGAACCCACATAATTCTTAGTACTTCCAGAAAATCTGCTTGCTCTAAGCAGGTGACGGAGGGTACGGTGGAAAATGCAGTGAGCTCAGCTTTCGTGAATATGACAGTCTCAGTTGCTCAGTATTTACTCTGTAAGTATGAGCGGGTGCCCCGTGTCTGCGATCTGCCGCCACCATTTCCCAGTAAAACCCCTCAATGGAGCCCAGGGCAGAGAGGGGCTACCAGGTGGCCGGCACTCTGCCGATTCTGCTTCCTAACAGCTGGTCAAGCTGCTCCCCAGTCCCCATTCCCTGCCACTTCCTCCACCTCAACCACAGTCCCCTCACCGGGGTCACTTCAACAGCACCCCCACTTTGCTCCCAGCTGTAGTCTTGTGTCCTCCAATCAGATTTCTACCTGGTGACCACTGTGATCTTTTTTTTTTTTAAAGAAATCTAAGCACTCTCTCCTACACTTAAATAAAACCTTCGATGGCCCCACCATACTGTTTGCAAAGTATAAAGTCCACAGTGGGAACTGCAAGCCCCCATGTGCTCGCCACTCCTTTCTTCCGCCCGCCCACCTTTGTGTCTGCGCTCCGGTCAATCCAAGCTATTTGCAGGTTCCTTGAGCCAACGTGTCTCCACCCCTCCCAAACCTCTACAGGTGCTACTCCTTTTACCCGGAAAGCGTTGTCCCCGGTCCTCGGTCCCTCCTTCTTCCCTCCTGCTGTCACTCTACCTTTGGTTTCTGTGTGGCCCTCTCTGCTCCTCAGAAACAATTTTTTTTCTACCAAGATGAGGCAAAGTATCATGATGCACAGGCTCTAACAGCCTATGTGGTAGACTGTATGTACTAGATGAAGTTATTTTTTTATGTGTACATGAATATACGTGTGTACATATTGCTATATGTACGTATACACACAGATACACACACATGCATGTGTATATTTTAAAGTAAGTGTGGAAAGTATATGCCAACCCACAGACACAACCTTTGGTTCAATAATACCACTTTCTGAAACTTATCCCAGGAAAGTCATCACATATGTGTTCAAATGTTTAGCTGTCATTTTTTTATTGAAATGGGATTCTGATAGCCAGAACATTGGAAACAACCTAAATACCCAGCAACAGGGATTGTTTTAATGAATCAGGGATTGTTTTATTCAATGAAAGGTGATTTTGACTTCAAAAATGAAGTTTTAGAGTTCTGTTTAAAATATGAAAAGATCTTGAGGGTATATAATTAACATGGGGAGGATATTACAAAATGGTAAATATTTTAAGTGTAATACTAGTTTGGTTAAAAATGCATAAAGCTGTACAGAAATGTGTTGAAAGCATGTTACATGTGAATATGATAGTTAACTTTTACTTTCTTGTCTGAATTTTCTTTTTTTTATTTACTGATTTTAGAGAGAGAGGAAGGGGAAGAGAGAGAGAAATATCGATTTGTTGTTCCACTTATTGATGCATTCATTGGTTGATTCTTGCATGTGCCCTGACCAGGGATCGAACCCAGAACCTTGGCCTATTGGTATTAGGACAATGCTCTAGTTAACTGAGCTACCTGGCCAGGGCCTAAATTTCCTAAATATGCCACAATAAGTGTGACATCTTTTCTGACATAAGAATAACACTAGGTTCACCGGCTTGTCTTTTTATTATTGTCGTTGTTATTATTACTGCTTAGAAGACTATGACAAGATGCTTAGGGATCTGGATTTCTGCAGGAATCTCAGGGCCACTGTTGTTGGGATGGGAG
The DNA here is from genome assembly GCA_004026545.1 of Mormoops blainvillei. NCBI lineage: Eukaryota > Metazoa > Chordata > Mammalia > Chiroptera > Mormoopidae > Mormoops > Mormoops blainvillei. Next base: position 538,608 of record PVJD01000102.1, on the reverse strand, counting down.
GTGGCACCCCAGGGAGGACAAGTAATGGGAGAGTGGGCACAGTGAAAACCCACTCTGCTTTCTTGCAAACTTGTTGCCAGACTGCTCCAACGATGACGCACTCGTGTGCCCTTGCCTGTGAATTCAAGCAGTCCCCGTGTGTGCTGGAGGGGAAAGCTTTAGTTTTCCTGACTCAGGGCCAGAAGTAATTTCCTGCTTAGAGAGAAAAAAAAGTGACAAAGAGCATCTGCGGGGCACATGGGACACCTGTGAGCAGGAAGCTACCACTTCGCAGCCTCCCACACCCTGAAGGGGGTCTACTTGTATGATCAATCTTCCTTTGGGGGGCTTTGCATGTACCCCAGGTGTGCAAAAGAGGATCCATTTTGATACACAGAGAGTAGATATGAACCTGAGTTTATATTTATTGCTGTGTAAAACAATGTAATTTTTATCTTAAATTGAAAAACTACACTGACACTGGTGCCCTGATTCAGTCTGGGTGTAGGCGTGTCATCTATCAGGCCAGTGAGCCCACGTGACGGGGAGGGGAGGCCCATCGAGGTGGAGGGTTGATGGGACCCTTTGCTCCTTCTTCAGGTTTCAGCCTGTTGCTGGGCAGGGTAGCTAAGGCAGGTGGACCTACAGATTTCATTACCTGGGCTTACTGGTATCCATTTAAATCCGTGCATTTTTGTCTGATATCTCAGCCTGGACAGTCGCTTAAACCAATGAACTTTTACTAAAACATACAGCCAGACATTTGAATCAAGGAATCATGAATCGATAGACCAAGGCCTTCGAACACTATGAACCGTATTCAGGCAGTTTGCTCTCACTGTAAGATTTTTAAAAATAAGAGCCAGAGTTTTTAAAAATATTTTACGTAGAAGAATTATATAATAGGCACACATACATATAAGCATTATATGTTTATGCATATATTTTCATATATTATGTATGTTAATATATAATATAAACATATATTATCTATCTCATTCTTTTAAAGTTTCCATTTGGCACGTATTTTAATGAAGCACATTTTTTACTCATACAGTGGCACACGGTTACAATTAATAGATGCATAATGTATACAATCGAGGGTTACGTGCTTAACATTTACGTGCAAGGCAAGCTCACAGTGGTAGAAGCCGCTGGCTTAATGTCCTTTCTCACCTGGGCCATGAGCTCTTTGAGGTCAGGGACTAATTACCAAGCTTTTTGTACCCCGTGATCACATATGCCTGGTTCTGAGGCACAAAATAAAGGTTCATCTGACGGGGGAAACTTCCCTGACGACGACACAGACCAGAAAAAGGCGGGCGAGGAGAGCGGCAGCAGGTCTGGCTTCTCCCAAAACGCGAGGACGCGGCCTGGCCCGCAACCATCGCCCCTCTGCATCATCCAACAGCTTTAAGATAAGATAATTACTCATGTATGTATTTATTTTGGTAAAATATCAAACCGTATGCTCGGCTTGTAACTACAGCCATACTTTTTCTTTCACTCAAAAAAAAACAAGAGACTGGAATGCTTTCTCTCTCCTTCCCACCCACACTTCTTCAGTAGGAAAAAAAAAGCCCCAAACCCCCCCAAAGAATGGCCTCCCCTTTATGGCAATTTGTAGCCTGGAGCCAGTTTTTAGAGCTGAGTAATAAATCCCAGAAAAACAGTGACTACAATGGAAAGGCTGACAGACATTTAACACTAACGGGGCACACAGAGGGCGCACAGGGAAACACTCTGTCAGATCCCCGCGCTGAGCGCTCACGGGCTGCTCACCAACGTGCCGTTTTTTTTCAGTGGACAATTTGCCTGTTCATAAACAGCAGAACATTTCCAAAAAAACCCAAAAAACAAAAAAAAAAACCAAAAAGGACCTTGCAAACTCTGGGAAAAGAAATTTCCTTGACACTCCTGTTGCCCACAGGTCTGGTTATACACTAAATACCCACTGCAGCTGCTTTTGCTATTGTTGTTGTTTTTAACTATAAGGAGCAAAAATGACATTTGAACCATGACAACTTGATAACTAGTAAAAAAAGAAAGAGCACCATAACACTGCAACTAAAACTTGAACTAGGACAGCTTTATATTAACACCACTGTCAAGTCTTCCAACACTTAAACCGTCTACTTTTTTGTGCAGAGGCTAAAACTGTAAATCACAAAACCATTTAATTAATATTCAAGATAAGGAAGGGGGAAATATCCCTGAACCCTGAGGTTTATAGAGACCTGAATACCTGACAATCCGGAGCAAGGTTTTCTAGATAGAAGTCTCTATCTGTCTGTGATATTTGTCATTTCCCATTGTGTTAGAGGCTCTGTGGCTTAAATCTGTGACTGTTGGGACAGTCAAGAGCGCCAGCCTCGAGTGTCTCACACAGGACAGTCAAAGGTTCTTACACGCAAAGGTGAAATACACCCACGCCTCACAGCAGCACATCTGTTGAGAAGCCTGTTTTATCATCACTGCAACACTTCCTTCCCGGGGTCTGAAGAATATGGAACGGGGTGTTTGAGGATGGAGGAGAAGCCTCCCTGGGTGAGGTTTCGCTTGAAGAGGGAGTGGGGGTAACAGGGATGCATTCAGAAGAACAGAGGTGCACTTGCCAACAGAGTCCTGGAAACCCAGTTTGGACAAGGAGAAAAGCAATCGCAAATACTGCATCTCCATGGTAATAAAACCGTTGGACCTATTCGTGTAATTACTCCACACAAATATCGAAGATGTAGGCAGAGCAGAGCTGACATTTTATCATCTCAATTGATCCTTTAGGCTCACTCAAAGCGACTCTTATTTTACTCAAACGCGTATATTCTGCAAACAACAATGTACACAATTTTGCATCAAAACCTGTGTACGAAATGAGCCAATAGGCTTGGCATTTTTACGAGCAACTATGGATTTTGCAGACCGATTTACATTACAAGCATTCTAAGGAAGGACTGGGACTGGAGGAAATGTAGATATATTTTTAAAAAGAGGCTTCCAGCACACAGGGACTCAATTTGGAAGCCCACTCAGGAATTCTGCGTGTACAAGCACTTTCTCTGGGTATAATTTAAAGGCAGTTTGAAACTTTGGCCCAATTTGATCAAATATTGATAGACGGTCCAGTAAAACGTGGTATGGGAAGCAGCTACTTTACTGCACATTGACACTGTAAATTTGAAGAGACAACGTCAACCTGCTGAGCCCTGAAATTTACTTCCCGAAAAGGCAGATAAATCGCATGGCTAACACTGGAGATCTGGGTTAAATATACATACTCATGTACCTTACGTAAGGTCCTCCACAATAAATTTCTCTGAGAGTCTAGTGCTAGGAAATAGTTTGTCTTTCCTGATGAATGTGTCTGCCTTCCTATTAGCGAATGAGGGTTGTGGCTCATCACGTTTCTCTTTTTGCCTTTGCAGCCGGGAACCTCTGAGTTTTGTTTTGCGCTCAGTTGTAGTAGCTCCTCTTAGCATAGGTTTTTTGGTGCGACTGATCTGCCTCTTCATTATGAGTCTCTTATTCTTTTTTTCGTTCCCCTTTACTTTCATAATTTTACTCATTTATTTTATTAAATGTCATCTCACATTCTCTTTGGAAGGAAGAGAAATAGTTAAAAACATCCTCAAGGTTCAAGATTCCTTCAAGTAGCCTCCATGAAAGTTTGTTTTTGACTTTTATGTGCCTGAAACAAACCAAATACCTGGATGTGCAAATACAGCGCCCTCTCTTAGGGCTAGCACCCAGCTTAGCGGGAGAGACAAACATCACATTAGCCTGCCATGGAAAACGAGGGCCAGCCAATTCCCCACCAGGAGGTCCCTTGGACTCCTGATGAGATCCTGCGAAGGTTGCCAAAGGCCGGTCATGCTTCCCACCTTAACGAACTTTTTAAAAATGGAAAGTGGAGACATCTATTTATCATAAGGGGGAATTATTGGAAGGGATGCTTTTCTCCACTGTTTGAGAGGGAGAAATTTGGTTCTAACTAAGGTGACCTGGAATTGTTACGTAAGGAACAGAAAAAGAAAAAAAGAAAAAAAAGGAAGAAAGCAAAATCCAACCAGACTCAATGTCAGCAGAGCCACAACTTTCACTTAAACCTGTGGTTCTCAAACCAGCAGGCGCCCAAGTCACCAGCAGGGCCTGTGGGGCCACAGAGTGCCTGGCTTCCTCTCCGGTTTCTGATTCGGTAGGTCTGGGCGGGGCCTGAGAGCACAGGATTCTAACAAGGTTCCAGGTGATGCAGATGCAGTTTCAATACCTTTACCTCTGTCCCAGAGAAAGACCCAAACTGCTCCGATGACTGTCCCAACGTCACTCTTCCCCCCTTATTCAACCCTAGTGCTGCTTCAGAGCATTAGAGGAAGAGAGAGAAAGAGAGAGGAGAAAAGGGAAGGGGGTACAGATGTGTGTTGAACAGACACAGTTGATTCCATCATTTCTTAGTCACAATAACAACAAATGATTTTGTAGCACTAAACTCTATTTATGCCCTGTGCCAAATGCTTTGCAAGCATTATTTTATTCAGTTCTCACACCACTCCCTTGAGATAGGAATTGAATCGACCCTTATTTACAGATGGGGAAATTGAGGCACCGAAAGGTTATGTCACTTCCCTGAGATCGCAAAGCCAGTACGCGGTGGACCTGGGGTTTGAACGTGGGTGTGTGCTTTCAGAGCCTATGGTCTTAACTGCTAGACAGTGGAGGCCTCCTGTGAGGCAGAGCTAGAGGCCTGGCAGCCTCTGGTGGTCTCGGGCGATTCCTCCTCCAGAAACACAGTATCGTCCTGTAAAACCGGGCCTCTTCCCTGGGGTTGGAACTTGCGTTCCTCGGTCTTCATGGCAGGTGTGTTCCCTGCTCAGCCCCGCAGAGCGACACCAAGCACTCCCCGCAGGAAGGTGGTGGTGGTGCTCAGCCATGAGCTGGGGAGGCCAATGGCAATTTACGTCACTGGGATGTGGTCGGGATTTTAAGATATAGGACCTCTTCACGGGGCCAGTAAGAGCCACAGAGGCTGGTAGTTCCTGGCCTTTTCACAAGTGGCAGAAGTGAAGATGGTATTTCACGAACACTAGATCCTGGCTGGGAGCGCGGGCTGGAACCCGGTCCACAGGATCTCCATGGTTTTTGTTGGCTATTTGAGGACTGGCTGCCCCCTTGTTTACAAGCGTGAAGTGCGCTGAGTGAAATGAAATGAGGCTAAGCCATAAGGAGATTAGGGAAAGGAAGCTACTCGTATGAACAATTTAAACGGACCTCCAATAACAAGATTAACGATAACAATGATAGCAATAGTGACGGGGGAGGAGCGCCGTGTTAATGCTTTGTCTAGTCGTGGGTTCATTGCTCCTCGACACAATCCTATGGATAGATTCTGCTACTGTCCCTGTTTTGCAAACGAGGGTGGGGACTCGGAGGAAGCATGCAAGTGGCCCACGCGGACATAATTACTAAATGGTGAAATATCAATTCATAGCCAGGCAGAGTCCTAACCTCTGCGTGACATGGGCGGTCCATGTCCCAGACACACCACCTCTGGACATTTCATGGCAAGAGTCTGTCCGGCCCACTGGTACAACTCTTCTTCCCCGGTGAGGACTTGTGGATGGCCCTTCTCCTCACAGGCAGAGGCCCAGACGCCGCGGGGTGGGAGTCTTGACTCAGCAGCCACACTGGGGGTTTGTAAGCCCGAAATGGTGAATGCTCTAGCCCACTGCTGCCACACAGGACAGCGGTTTCAGCATTTTCGAATCAAGTTCCTAAAGGGGCCTTAAATCCAGATTTGGGTAGGAAATATCCTGAGTTTTAAACGAGGTCTCTCATTAAAAAGAAAAAAAAAAAAAGGCAAATCGCATTCATTTATTTTAAACCCAGTGTGGGCTGAGCCAAGCCAGATCTGCGGGCCTGGTCTGGGCGGCAGGTCTTCGTAGCCTGTGACCTCCACCCCAGGTGCCAAGGGGCCAGGAAAAGGCGGGCTACCTCTTGCCCACAATTCCACAAACAAGGAGAGTTCATCTTTTTCCCTATTTTTCTCCCAATGTTAGATTTGTAGAAAGGAAGCCAGAGAGGGGAAAGCACTTTAAATAAGGAATCAAATATTGAACAAATGAGCGAAAAGAATAAATCTGTTTGAAAACAGTCTTCCAGCACTAATGACTAGGATCTAAAAATAACCCCGACATATTTTTAAATTGGAAGAACATCCAGAAAAATAAATTGAAAGACAAATCAGGGCAGACATTTTTAACAAGGTGGAACAAAACAGGATTCACTGTGGAGTTGAGAACAGAAGAGCTGCATCCCGAACTAAGCTCTTCCATGATCTTTGTGGGGTACACAGGGAAACCAGGAAAGGGGGCTGCAGGACGTAAAGCCAGTGCAAAATCCGGCAGAAGGGAAATGCAGGAGACGGAGAGGAGTGCAAGTGCAATTCTGTATTTTTAGGTAGCCTATGGAGGGACAAACACAGAGTAACTCCTTTCAAGGGGACACGGTATGGTAAAATAACAGTTACAGAATGCTTCACGTTCTCTGAAGTCAAATTCATGTTTCTCGTTATCTGCCCGGAGTGACTGTTTGCTGGTTGCCTTCCAACATCCTTCCTACCCTCCCCCCTCCTTTTACTCCCTTGTTTCCATTACAGACCCTCAGGACTCTAGGGACCCTCACCCCACTTCCAGGTTTCACAGTCGGGCAGGCGACCCCGGCTAAGCCCATCAGTCCAGTTCACGGCCCGGAAAACTCAGGTTGGTTTTGGAAATCGGCATATGATATAAGGCAGTTTAATCCCAACGATCGCCCACGCAGTTTGGAAGACGACAGGGAGAAAAACACGTTCTCTTTCCTGCTGGACGTAAATAAGGAAGCTTGTAACTCCAGGGGCTTCGAGCCATCCTCTTGGGGTCGCATGTGAAGGCAACCTCAGGAGACAGAAAGGAGTTGCTTTCTTGGTGGTACGGTCAAGCTGCCAGATCAAGCCTTTCCTGAAGTATTTATTAAGTCTGAGTTTTCCAGTCACCTGAGCCAGTACGTTCCCTATAGACAAGTTTGAATTGAATTTTGTTACTTGCAGCAAATCCTCTAGATACAATGTTTCTCTCTCTCACTAGATTTCAGAATCCTCAGAAGTGAGGCCCGTGATCTTAGTTAAAGATGCCCACCTGGCCCGAGAATTGGGAATACCAAGGTTGATAAACCCCACGAGAGAGACATAGCCTAATGGCGAAGACAGCCATGTTTCACAGCTACTAGACAACACGACGGGTCCTAACCTGTACGAGACGCTACTGAAGCACCGTGGGGGGTGACTCTGAACCACTGGGTGGGGGTGGGTCCGAAGAAAGACGATGGGCCGTTCCCAAGGCAGGTGATGTTTGAGGATTCTCCTGCTCAAAGTCTTAGTAAATATTAGGCTGTTTAGCTGACTCATGGCATGAAAAGAGTGGACAATTTCAAGCCCTATCAGTTGTGCACCCCTTTTCCATTCCTGCCCGCATCTGTGCAATGGGCTTATTGACCTAATCTTAAAAATTGACGATTGTTGAACTGAAAAATTTAGTTAAGCCTCAATGTAAGCAATAATATCGATTAGGTCATGATTTGACCACGTTGGCTAAATCTTTTTCAAACACACATTACAATATGTAACTATTAAAAAAAAAAAGGCTCGTGCGCTACCTCAAACCATGTTGGGAACTGCCAGCATTACATTGAGTCCACTCCCCAAGATCCTGAATGAGAAGTCAGAGGGCGCTCATTTCAGGGTGAAGCGCTGAGGTTCAGCGTGGCCTGTGGGTTCGAGCCAACTAGACTTCACGCCCAGCCCTGTGATGGACTAGACCCGACATCGGGCAAGCTCCTTAACCCTGGGCCTCATTTCAGAAAAGGGAATTCATCTCTCCCGCTAGATCGCTCTACAGAGTCGTCATGAAGATCCAGCAAGGTAACACACATACAGTGACCCCCACGGGTGCTGGCACAGGGCCAGGCCTCAATTACTGGTGTGACGATGACAAAGACTAGCATCCTTTACCTTGCATAAAGCGTTCGGCATTGGGGTGATAAGCAGGGTGGTTCACAGTTACTCGAGCCACCCTCTTCCTCCAAGTTCATGGTAGGAAGCAACGATCTGGTCTCTTTAGAATGTGAACGTTAATGGTGGTCAGAGCCCTTGCTGTCCAACCCATTTTTTATATGTATGGTGCAAGTAAAATACAAGTTTTTACTGCAAGTCATTGTGCCTGGGGGGGTTGTTTATTATGCAGGGTCAGCTTCAGGAGCATGCATTATGTGTGGCCCACCGCCCTCAACTCATGTTTGATCTGTGACATGAGCAAAAAGCAAGCTTTTCAGGTGCTATGTCACTGTGAAGGCGGGGAGTTGTTTGTTATAGCAGTATAACCTAACCAATCCTGTCCGATACCAGTATGTAATACAGTAGCTTGTTCCTCACTTATGCGTTCAGTTTCTATTTCTTGATTTCTCACAACATTTTGGAAACCATAAAGAGGAAAACTAGTTCTCTGTGGACCAGGAACATTCCAACCCCACGCAAGGGCGGGTCACGTGGTGCAAGGGTGCCTGTGCTGACGGTGGGTGGGGAAAGGCTAAGGCTCTGTCCCCTTTAATTGCTTTAGTTCCACTAATCAATTAACATTCGGCTAATAATCCCTTTCAAATGAGTCATTCTCGCCAATTAAAGACTGATTTGTTGCTAACTGCCCCGGCTTATGGTGAACCTACCTTGTTCTTCCGAAACTGCTTAGTGGAAGCTTTAATGGAAGTTATGGCTGTGATAGACTCTCTCTAGACAGTGACAAAAGAAGTCGTGAGGGGGAGGGGCGAGGAAGGGGCAGGAAGAGAAGTCCCAGGCAGTGGGAGCCTGAATGATTGAATTGGAAAACGAGCCATTCCTCGGGGTTAGCAAATGATTCTTCATCAGGCAGCAGACTATTAAGCACACCTAGATAATAAACGGATGATTTTCGCAGTCATCCTGCGAGGTCCTCATATTTTCCATTTTAAAATTCCATGTTACTTTTAAAGGATTCGTCCATTACGATGATTTACATCGCTGAGCTGAAACAACGATGCCCTTTAATGTCAAAGGCAGAGCATGATTATTTATCATTAAATCAGCCTTTTTATTATTTTTTATTCTCCCTTTCCTGGCAAAACCTTTGAAAAATGCTGCTGTCATGACACAGATGGGCGCGATCTTGACTTCGAGTCCCTCGAACAGGGGGATGAGGTACAGCTTTGAGCATCCTGAAGAACAGGTGAGAGAAGCAACCCCCTGCCCAGTTCTCGCCCTCCCGCCCCGTCCTGCTGCAGAATCATTCATGAGTTAAAGCAGCATCGTTTTACCTGAGAATGTCTGTGGAACGGCACTGAATTCGGATTTCATTTATTCAAAAATAATGAGGTACTGGCCCCTACATCCCATTTCCCTCCTGTATTTCTAATATAGCACTTTATTTGTCCACGTCGTGAACCCGTGTTGAAGGAGTGTTCTACGCCAAGAGCTATTTGAGACCACAAGAGTATAGAGGAGAACCAGACAGAAGACGGTCCTGTCCTCACAGTGCACAGTGTAGCCCAGGGGCTCACAATCTTGGCACTGTGGACACGTGGACCAGACAATGCATTGCTGAGGGTCTGTCTCGTGCATTGTAGGATGTTTGGCAGTCGTCTGGCCCCTGCCCCTTAGAAGCCAGTGCTATCCCCTTTCCAGTTGTGACAACCAAAGATGTTTCCAGATAGGGCCAAAATGTCCCCTGGGAGGATCCACTGTTCTAGCAGAAACAAGAAATGAAATATACACAATAAGATAATTTCATGCAATGAGAAGGGCTATGAAGGAAATTCAACCTGAGAAGGTTGAAAGAAGATGGGAAGATGCTAGTTCAGCAAAGTGGTCAGAGAGGGCTTCTTGGAGGAGGTGTTAGTGAGAATGCTGAAGAGAAGCCAGGTAAGGGAAGAACCAGAGAAAGAAGGGCGTTGGAGGTACAGGTGAGAACAAATACAAATGGATAAGCTGTTTTCAGAAAGAGGAGAGACAGGGAGGCATCCATGAGGGATGAGGGAGGCGACGGTGTTATCTGACGCTGGAGAGGTGGGGAGGTGGGGAGGTGGGCAGGGGAGAGGCCAGGGTAAAGAACTGGGCTTTAAGTGCAGTGTGGGAAGCCACTGCATGTTTTAAAAACAGGAGAGGCATTTCAAAATGTATCCACGCAGTCCACACATATTAACGGGGACCCACTCTGTGCAAAGCAATGTTCTGGGCAGCGGGGCCAGGCGGGGGGGTAGGAATACAGAGTTTGGTAAGGTACAGAAACAATGAGGTCCCTGCCCCTGACCTTGTGGGGCTCCCAGTCTTCTGCAGGACACTCACTTGTGAGCAAATAAAAAGGAAGTCACAAATGTTACTACAGAGGTAGATACAAAAAGCTGCAGGTTCATTTTCAAGAAAGACCACACGGAACCTTCATCGGCACAGGGAGAATGGAGCCCGAGACAAGAAAGAGATCCCTGCCTTAGAAAAGCCACAAGTGGTAGGGATCTGGGTGCACCCGGTCACTGTCGTTTCCCCAAACCCCACCCAGTGGAGTTCCTGGTTCGTAGTTAATCCTTGATCAATGGAATACAAGTGAATAAGTTTTGTATATTCTTCATGTGTAGAGAACACCTCTAGTTACTTCACATGCTTTTGTGGACTGAACTGTTTCCCCCCAAATTCCTATGTTGAAGCCCTAAGCCCCCATGGGATAGTATTTAGAGATGGGGACTTTGGGGGGGGCGATTAGGTGAAGAGGGTGGAGCCCTTGTGAGTGGGATTAGCGCCCTGGCGGGCAGAGACGGGGGGGAACCTGCTTCTCCTCTCTCTCTCCACCAGGTGTAGAAATCAGGAGGAGGGCTCTCGCCAAGACCACCTCGGTCTTGGATTTCCATCTCCAGGACTCTGAGAAACAAATGTCTGTCCTTGGGGCTCCCATCTGTGTTACTGTGCCAGAGCGGCTGAGCTGACTCACACCCACACCTCATTAGCCCTCCCATCCTCGCCCACCCCCATGAGGCTGGCCATGGAAGGTGAGCCCTGGGACAGCAGGGGGCATTGCCTCTCACTGCCATTCCTTTACCTCCGGTGAATTTGATGCCACCTACGGACAAGGTGTGTCATGAACATTGCTTGAATGAATTAATACATAGGCTGGGATGCAAAACAGTTGTTTTTTTTTTAATCGCAAAGACAATGGGAAGCTATCATCACTAATTAATTAAGTTTAATTGCTTTTTATGCTTATTCTGTGCTGACTACCACTTACTATGCATTATTGCATTTATTCCTTGTCATCTTTGTGTTCTCATGCTGAATGAAACAGATGTAGTCCTACTGGGCTGTAAGCGAAAGGGACAATATTAATAAATGGATGCTGGGGAGTCTCCTCTAGTCTGAAGGTCATGGTCCACACTCTATAAACATTTGCTAAGTTGACGTAATTGAAAGCCGCTTCCTGTTCATACAGAAAACAGCTCAACTTCCAAGCTCACGTCAGTTTACATACTTTAGGACCTGTTCTCTCTGTCTTCATAAAGCTGGCTACCTTTTCATTTGTTTGATAAAAATGCTTGCTCTCGAAACTATTAAGGGCAAAAACACACATGACGGTTTCATACCGGAAGTAGCCAACTTTCGTTAACCAGTGGGGCTTGTTGGGAAGTAATTGTGAGGAAGTCTTTCCTTCGTCTCAGTTTTGGATCATAAAAACCTTCCTGGGATTAGGGGACCTCAAGGAGAGAAAAGACAGGTCTGGACCCTTGCCTCCAAACAGTTTCAGCACGATGGTTACAGAGCTGAAGTGAGCCACAGATATTAATCTGTGCAGGTACGAGATAATTTTTTTTTTTCCCAGTCAGGGTCAGTGTGAAATTAGAAAAACAAAACAAAAAAAATCATGATTTTTTAAATTAAGTATTCCCTTTAAAATCTTACCCCATTCAGAGATTATGAAAGGATGGTTACAGTTAATTGTGGTTTATTTTCTTATTTTATTTTAATGTTTTTACTTGGAAAAATAAAAAAGAGAGCCACGTGGAGTTAATTTCCTCAACAATTTGCTGTTCTTTGGAATCCCAAAGATTCCCTAAAAGTGTGTGTGCGTGTGTGTGTGTGTGTGCGTGCACTCGCATGCATGGCCATAAAAAGAGCTCATTTAAGAAAAGAAGGAAGTCCTAGAGCGACAACGAGAAGGAAATCCTCCCAAATCAAGGGAATATTCTAAATTGGCTCGGCTGCTCGGGGGTCTGGGAGACAGGTACCAGATCCGCCCTTGTTAAAATTTAATGAGCGTTTGAATCACAGAGGGATCTTGTTAAAACGAAGACTCTGATTCATTAGGTCTGGAATGGCCTGAGATTCTGCATTTCTTACAAAGCCAGGTGAGGCTGACCGCTGGCCTGCAGGCCACGTTCCGAGTAGCCAAGAGTTAGAAGATATCTATGAATAAAGGGAAGAAGGGTGACCCTTTGGCCAAGTGGTGTGGTGCTAGTGGGGAGAAAAGACTGAGATGAGGGCGGAGAGTGTGCTTACAGGGTATCAGTGGAACCCACTGGTAATTAGGATGCAAGTCCACTTGTCAATCCTGGGTGGTAGGGATTCATTATAGTGCTGTTCATCTTAAAGTATTTTACATTAAAATGCAAATCTATGCACAGCAGGTCTCTGAACAGTCATGAACCACAAAGTAGCGGTCAAGAACACTGGCTTTAGACCCAGACATTCTGGGTCGAATTCCAGCTGCATCACTTACCAGCGGTGACACCCTATTTCCCAATCTCTCGGATTTTCAGTTTTCTCATCTGTGATGTGGTAATAATTGTACCCACACCATGACTTTGTCTTATCAAGCTTATAGAACCTTGCCAGGCACAGAATATCATAAGCTATTGGGAAAGCAGACGGGAAACTGACTGTAGAGTGACTCAAAGAGGGGTCGCCATCTGCTCTTTGGCCAAAAGATACACTTTCAGAGGTAGCTGTGAAGTTGTTTGGCCTTCCCAGTTTAAAGGAACAGCGCTTAACTGACCATGGGGAGCTTACCGATCAATTTTAATTTTCCTTCTTATACAAACATAATACGTGGCCATTCGGCCACCTGTTTATTCAATCAACCATGAAACAACCATTTCTTGATATCCTGTTATGTTCCTCCACTACTTTCTCACATACTCCTGAGTGCCATTTGATATTCATAAAATTCATTTTCACATGTGTATTTTGTTAATACACTTTCCCTGATACAAACTGTATTATCCTGCCAATTCTGAGCTATTGACTTTATATAGCATACAGTAAGGTCCTAGCTACTTATCAATAGTATAATCATGTCGGATTGGATGGCGCAGAAGGGTTGGTCCTATTATTTAACGCTTTAGGTTTGTGTATCTGACTCCTGTTTCACTGGAAACGAGACTATTCAATAGTTCGTCGTTGGTATTCGCAGTGAGAGTCTCAGCTAAAGTTGTAATATTTGATTCTGGAATCTAAAGAGGATGCCTGGGATTTGAACTGCGGCTTCTGCTGGGGGCGGCGACACACAGTGCACAAGCTGTACACTGACGCACGGTGGCTCTGCTTAGCTCAGTGACCTCACACACAACACACAGGGGGCTTCGCACAGCAAACTTCATGCCGAGCTGGGTCCATGTATTTCCCTGAGATATACAGGCCCCACTCATGAAGACAGCTATTTGGGGAAAACTTCTCAAATATAATATTTGCTTTTTTATTTTACTGGTATTATTGTTTATAAACGTTTCTGTTTAAATGGTCAGGTTTGATTAAGTTATAAATGTGACTTTTATTGTGGTTAAATAAATCTTACGGAGACTATGTAACAGGGAAAATGTCTAACTCTAGAAAATAAAAGTTTTCTAGAGGGGAAAATAATTCTAGTTTAAACTTTCAGTTGGTTGAAAAGTAAGACTAATAAAATTGGAAGGATATCAATTAGTGGCAATTTGGGGGAAATCTTTAGCATTTCAGGTTTGACACCGCTAAAATACGTTTGAGGTCTTCGATTTACAATGCAATAAAGTTGTTTCGTTCTACATACATAACCATATTGGTGGTTAATTTGTTTTGTTTTTATAATCAGTGCAGCAGTAAAGCTGTCATCCCCTCCCCCTTCGTGACATGTGTCTTGGTTTGTCATAACTCAGCACATCAGCATTTTATTTTGTTTGGTTTCGTTTCCAGCCCTGCTGGCCAAGCAAAAGATGATCACTGACCTCCCTCCTAAAAGTCTTGGGCTGGCCACACATGGAACCCAACCAGAGGCCCCTGAGGCCACGAGACACTACTGTCACTTCCTCGCTGAGCGCCTAGTGCTTGCTGCGGGTGGGCTGATTTTCCTCTGTCCTGTCTCCTTGAGAAGTGTGTGCTCAGCCATGGGGCGGGGGGGGGGGGGGGGGGGGGGGGGGGGGGGGGGGGGGGGGGGGGGGGGCGGCGTTTGGATGATCCAATCAAAGCGGGGACATGTTCCATCTCTTCTCATCCTGCCACGTGATGCTGATGTGGTGGATGGTTAGGAATTCAAATTCTCCGGCTCCACCCAAAGGACTGCGGAGTCGGGCCTAGGGTCACAGCCGCTGAGCAACTTGTTATGTTGACGAATGAGGAAAGGGCCAACATCTGCTTAGGAGCGTGAGGTGAGAACGCGCGGTAGGGGTGTGGAACTCCGGGAGAGGCCCTCTGTGCGCTCTGAAACACTCGGACAATCGGCGTGGCAGCGGTCGTAACAATGACAAAACTCACATTGCCCCAAAAGCCTCAGGTTCCACTGAGTCACAAGGGCAAACACAAAATCACAACCAAAAACAAAACAAAATTTTACAAAACCCTAGGCTATCTGATTCAGGCCTTTCTGGGGAATTCTGTGCTGAAGAATTCCCACGTGCATGCGAAGAACACGGCGCTTTCGGCCACTGGTCCAAGGGCCCGACATCTGCCACTGAAACAATGTAAAAATTTGCCTTCCACGTGACATCCCAAAGGTCTGACTCTGGACAGAAGCTTTTTGGCTGGAAAAGTCTCTCTCCTTAAGAGTCTCCTAAAGTCTTGACTTGAGAATGATATTGAAAGTTTATGTGACTGAAAACACAAATAATTGATCTCTGTCACACTTGTCCAACGTGGTTTTTATATTGACTACTTTTTACTCAAAGACTCTGCAAATTCCTTATGATTTCAGCCCGTAGTTTGAGTTAAAATTGTGCCACTAAGCTCTGACTTTGACATTATTTTGAAAATGCTTTAAGTAACATTTTAAAGAGAACATGCCCGTTCTCTTTTTAAAATGACTAGTTCACTAAAATCATTTTTAAATTTCCTTCCTTGGCTGAAAATATCCAGTCCCCCCAAATTCTCCCTTCTGTGGCAGGGGACAACAGCTCCCCAGGCTCTCAAGCCCTTACAAACCTATCAAATGCTTCCTCCCACAATTTTATTCAACCAGGGGAATTTTCTACATGCCCAGGACAAGTGGGTAATTCCTGTTCCAGTATCTGCCCAGTCCTTGCCATGCCTCGAGAACAAGGGACGAATTAACCACAGACTTAAGTCCAAGTGACACCCAATCCCCAATCACCCAGTTAACTATATTCCTGAAATGCCTTCACTTTCCTTCCGCTCCCTCCCTCTCCCTCCCCCTTCTCTTCTCTCTCCTTCATAAAGACTAAACACACTGTTCGTGTCATTAAGAAAAACATGCTCAAAACTACAAACTGTGCTTTCATTCTCAATTCTAGATTCAAGGCCAGCTAGGTATTGATTTAAGTTAATCTTTTTAGCCTTGAATATCAGTGTTAACCTCCACACGATTCTGTGGAATTGGTTCCTTGGTGTGAGATATAAAATGCTTTTTTCTTCACAAACAGGCTTGATAAAATAGACATGCTTGCACATAATTTATAATGATATAAATTAGTTTTGTGAACAGAAGATAGAAACACAGCCAGTAAATTGGCTGTGTTGTATTATTTTATTATTTTTAAATTATTTTAATTTTCCTCTTCAAACTTAATTTGGATTTTAATCATTAACCATGTCATGCTCACAATCACTCGGCAGACATTCTCTAGATAGCTGGGTATGCCGTTTGCGTGTGTAAACACACAAACACAATGCACAAAAGCAACGTAAGCGTCCACACGCACAGACACAGGAGGACGTGCACACACACACGTCCTCGACGACTGTATCATTGCCCTCTATCCTCCAGCACATTCCTTAGGTTGCTAAGTAATTATTCTATACCCATGTTGTCACCAAAAGTTATTTTATTCAGCACATATTTTCTACAGCTCCCTGCCTTTCACTTTGGCCGGCTTATGCCCAAGCCATGCTTCTCTCTTTTTTTTTAAGCTTTCATAGCTCAGTTACCATGCTGCAAGTAATCTTTAACGGGAGGCCAAACAGCTTTAGAATTCTTGAGGCCCAAGAGGATTTCCTAACCTCCTTCCATACCATTGGTTCCCTTTCTCATGGGATTCAACCATGCTAACCTTCCTGAAATCCCTACCAGCACCTGCTCTCTCCCCACCCCAGGACATTTGCACCTGAGGTCTCTCAGCCAGGAGGTCCTTGCTCCGACTGGGCCTCTTCAGTCCGGTCCACTCCTCCTCAGCCTTCCAGTGCAAGGCTAAGCATCACCTCCCCAGGCTGGGGCTGTTGGACACTCTCAGAGCAGTCTTCACTCTTATAGCACCAGTCCCAGCGGCCATTAAAAAATCACTGACTAATTACGTGATTGCGAGTGCCATCGGGCGCTGCCTGTCAGCTTTGACTCTCATGCATTTGTAGGCCCTGGCAAACAGGAGGTGCTCATTTACTGAATGGATGAATGAACAACATTTAAACTCTGCATGTATCAGCTTGTGTAGATACCATTGCTTTATTTTCTTCTCTGTCCTAACACTCGGGGGCTTAGAAAAACTGTATTTCTCTTTTTGGTCCATGTTGGAGCCGAAAGAAAACAAAACACAGCACCCCTACTCCGCTACCCAGATTTATATAGATCTTCACAAAAGAAAATGATGATAAAGAATGCAGCATGAAGGACTACATGTATTTCTAATTTGAGATCACAAAATGGCAGTCCACAGTTGAATTCAGGTGCCACCCACGTCTGTTTTATTTAACTTGTACTGCTTAAAAATATTTTTATGCTGAAATTTAGATTTTGGAATCCCCTGAAAACCTAGATGATATGGCAACCCAGATAATGCGACGACATAGTGACAACAGGCTGGAGCCAAGTAGCCACTGTCCACATTGGAAGGGGCTGGTGAACTCCAAACTCCCCACCACTCCCTACTGCCTAGTGCTCAGTCCTTCTTGGTCACTTGTTTCCATGCCTGGTACCTACAGGTGCATGAGCTAGTGCTCCTGCTGCAAATTCTACAGAAGAACATGGAAACTTCTTTCAGAATTGCTATCAAAATTTATGTTTATTTCTCTGTCTCTTTTCAGCATAAATACTTAAAGTTGGGGGAAAAGCCTATTTACTTTTTTTTTTTTTTAACTGTTTAATATACTATTGCAATAGTGATATAATTATTTTTCAGTATGAATCAAACCATTTTTTTTTGGTAACAATATGTGTTAACTAGAATTCCATGGAGTAGTCTTGGAACAGATCAATTGACGCACTTTTTATAGTGCTAAACAAGATTTTATAACATTTTTTAGAAGCAAACTTCCAACCATTAGACTTTAAGTGAATTAAGTGGCAACTGAACTAGTTGTAGGTTGTGTGTGTGTGTGTGTGTGTGTGTGTGTGTGTATCACAGGAATCAGGAATCATTCAACTATTAAATATTTTCTTTTTTTGGTATATTTTATCAATTATGCTATTATAGTTGCCTCATTTTTTTCTTCCCTTTATCCCCTCCACCCTGCATCCCATCCCGTCATCCCCACATCTCTTAGTTCATGTTTATGGGCTGTACGTGTCAGTTCTTTGACTTCTCAATTTCCTACACTATTCTTAGCCTCGCCCTGTCTATTTTTT
>PVJD01000102.1:250552-515552 GCA_004026545.1 Mormoops blainvillei | reverse complement strand
GGGTTCTAAGAAACTCAGACTCACAGACTAGCACACATGGAAAGAGCTGCAGTCACTCCTCGCCTCCCCCCTTTTCTTATCAAAGTTCAGTTCTTCCACTATTCTCACTTTCCCCTGTAAATCCCACTTTCTGGCCCTGAAAGCCAGTGTGGTTGCTTTGTCTCTCACCTTCATGATTTTTGTTTTACCTCAAAACTACCCGTACTATTAGTTACTGTTTTCTCCAAATTGATTTCAAATGGGTTCATGTTCTTTTTTTTTCTTTATATTAGATTCAGTAATAACACCCATGAAATTATGATTTTATGTACCAGTTATACTTCCCCTTTCTAAATGCACAACAAATTAAAACCATAATTATTTTAAAAAACCCTTCTTGCACCACCTGAAGTTATCTTGTATATGACTATCTCATGCACATAACGAGTTGGAAAACAGTGGGCCGAGGGGGCGGCGAGCTTTCCCCACAGGGAAAAACAACAAATATGTCAGGCTTTGCAAGACGGAAGGCAAAACCAAGGACGTTATGTAGGTACTTATGTAACGTGGAAGAAAACAAATTTCCACACGCTTGTCCCCAAACGTTGAAACTGTAAAAGCCTTTCTGACTCACAAGACACACAAAAACAGGAGGTGGGCTGAATTTGACTCCCGGGCTGTAATCTGTCAATCTCTGCTCAGATTCACATATCTGATATTTATTTGAACGGACTGAAATTTCCAGAGTGAGATGTAAAGGAACTTAGAGGGTGGTTATGGAGACGAAACCGTTCGCACAAAGCAATTACTCAGTAAATATTCACTGCTGTCTTTGTCTTCATCGTTACCATCATCTCCTCCTCCCCGGATGAGCACTTTGCCTGACACACAGTAGGCGCTCAGTAAGCAACAGATGGTGCTATTTCAACTGGCTGGAGCGGCGCGGTCTCGAACTACGCAGGTCAGACTCGACTGTGGGGTTATCTTTAAAAACCCATGCCGAGTCCCACCTCCAGGAACCCATACTCTGAAATTCGCCCAAGGAATAAGCTTGAACTCGTGGGTTTTGATGAAGGTTCTGGAGGTGATTCTGATGATTCTAACCTCAAATTTGCGGCTTAGAAAGGGCAGAATCTGGACAGCAGGGTCAGGAATTCCAGGCCCCAGATGGGTCCATTTTCTCCGCTCTGTTCTACGGTCACACACAACACAGCGCTCAGCCGCCTTCGGAAACAGTGAGGCCCATTTGTCAATCGGTCAACAAATGATGTTAAATGAGCGCCTGTTATGTGCCAGACCTTGAGCTAAGTGCTGGGGACACAGCAGCGAAGGGAGCAAAGGCCCGATAACGTGACAGTCCCTCTTCCTCGCTCTGCTTCCCTTTGCTGAACTGGACTGCTCTTCTCGGCCCTTTCCGTCACCTTGCCTCTTGAATGTTTGCTGGCTCTGCTCCCTGAAAGCAGGGGCCTGACGCCTTTTGTTCACTGCAGTTCCCAGAGCCCGCCACGGTGCTTAGCCCACAGTGGGTGTGTTCAATAAAGATTCGTCCTAAGGGGGTGACTAGGGAACTCTGCACCTCTCAGAGGGCCAAGCTGACGGCCAACCGCAGGCGGAGCTTGTCAGCAGCCTCCTGGGTATTGGAGCTGAAAACGGGGCGTGTCTTCTAGTCTGTTTAATCTAAAATCACTGCTTTAAGCCTCAGTTCATTCATTCATTCCTTTATAAAATGTATATAATGTTGTGAGTATTAATTAGGAGCGCGCTCAATGTGTGGACAATGTTTAATAAGTAGTAGCTCTGTTGTGTTGGTTTTCTCATCACCTGGGATTAAATAAGAGAAGATAGTTCTAGAAATGTTCTGGAAATTCCTGAAGGGATAAACTAAGTAGCAAGTAATAGGAAGAGTCCACATTACATGGCCCGAGGGTTAGCATCTGCTTGTCGGACGAGTATCTCCGGAGCTTCTACCATGTACTGGACACCACCCTGGGGCCTCAGGACATGGGGGTGACAAAGCCAGTCACCACCCCCAACCTCAGGGAGCTTACTATCTGTGAGGACAGGGAGAGATGGATGGGAATCAAATAACCCAAGAATCAGAAAACATCAACCCTAAAAAGGGCAAAGCAGTGAGATACATGGTACTTTTCAGGGGGACGGGGCTGGATTTGACAGAGTCTAAAGGGCCACAAAAGGTTTCCTTGAGCAAGACCAGAACTAGGCGAAGGTGCTGGCTAGAGCAAGAGGAGGGAACACTTGGGGTGGTGGGGTGACGGGGTCAATACAAAGCCAAGCGAGAGCAGGAGGCGAGAACGGGAGGCTGTCAGGGCAGAAAGGCTGGTGAGGCCATCCATGCCGGGGCCTGTGGGCTAACTCTCCCATGGCGTAACGTGCACAGGAATCCCTGGGGCATCTCGTTAACATGCCGATTCTGACTCAGTGGGTCTGGGGCAGGGCCTGAGAGTCTGCGTTTCTAACGAGCTCATGGAGATGCCCGGGGCGCCAGACCACAGACCACAGTGTGCGCATGAAGCTTTTAGGCCATGACTTCCATCCCTGTGTGTGTGTGTGTGTGGAGGGGGGTAGTTGACGGGTTTTCCTAAGATTCCTCTGGACTGCACAGCCCACCTTGCAGCTCTCAGAGAGTGTAACCCTCTGCCTGGAGCTTGGGAATCCTTTGGAAGCCTCTCAGGTGGCGCTGGAGTTGGTACTTCTTCCCAGCGAGTCTGTCTGCAGACACTTGGGTCAGTCCCAGTTCTGCGCAATGACGTCACCGAACGGGCTGCTTCTGTCCCACAGAAGCTCTTTTGCTTGGGTGTTGCAATCCGGAAACTCTGTATGTGTATTTTTTAGAATCACTTGAGGCTCGCAAAAAAGAAATACACACTTGCATTTGTATTTACGTACCTGTACACATGTACGTCAATGCTCGTTCCAACGCAGCAATGGTTGCACTCAGGACTGAAACAAAATCTTACAAACACCAAACCATCTCAAATTCCACCATTAAAGGATCGAGGGACGGGATGCTTTTGTGCTCACTGCAGGTGCCCGAGCAGACCCAGGCTTCTCTGTCCACAGGGATTAGACATCTCAGGACTGCCAGTCCGCCAGGCAGGACCGGTCCTCTTGGAGCTGTGGCTGCCCATGGCGGTGATTAGTAACAAGCCGACGAGCAGGGCGATGCTGAACCTGCACTGGGAGACGCGGTTGCAGGGGGGCGTCCCCGCATCGTGCTGCCTCCTGCACAATGCCTTCGGTGTGTCTCTCCCAGGTCTCCTGACTGTCTTCCTAAGACAATCTGGGTGACAAATATGGGTCCAAGAAACACTGCCCTTGTAAGCAATCCCAGCTGCTCCCTACGAATGTCCCCAATCAAAGGTTGCACACCACCCCCCATGCCTGCAGCTCAATTTAATTACTCACCTCTGCAGCTCTAAATCAAAGGTGGCTCCTATTAAGTATAATTACCTTTGCCAGCAGCGTGTATAACACACTAAGTAAGGGGCTACTAACCAGGAATGGATTCTACACGGCGTTCGGTGTGCCTCGGACTAAATTAACAGCAGTCAGGGCCCGCAGCTTCAGGTCCACACATAATTCAGCCCCCGGCAAAGGCACGCTGCAGGTAGCGTGTTGCGTGCACACACACATGTAAATACAGTATCTCCTTTGCATATGTCAGCAGCCTAGCAACACACAACACCATGCAGCAGAATAAACCATGAGAGAAAACAGCCTTCTCTAACCCTCAAATGCACAATACGTGTTGCTATGTCAGTTCTTCTGCAAGAAAGCACAGTGCCATCCAACCAGTTACTTTCTGAGCAAGCGCCACATGCAATAGAAGACATAAGACAAGCTCCCAACGTTTGCAGCCACCACGAAAGCCCGTATTTTGCCACCTGCCCTGCCCTGGGAAAGCAGGGGCAGGGCACCACGCGGGTTAACTTTGACACAGTAGTTTCTCTCCCATTCAGCCTCACCACGCCTTTCATTTCTGACGTACAAAGACATTTTTCAAAATCATGAGCGTCTTTATCATTTCAGGCTCGTCAATTCCCATTTTGCCTAATTAATAAATAAATCAAAACCCGAAAGGAAAGGAAAGTTGCCAAGAACTTTCGGCCCTAACCAAAAAGCAGCTACGGCGAGCTAGACAGAGAGAGTGCGGTTCCCCGAATCCTGCTGGCTCATCTAGGAGTTGTACTTCCGCTTCACAGGAGCCTGCTTATAAAGCTATGTGCCCAGGCACATCAACGAAGACCTCGAAAGAACGTATTCCTTTCTCCAGCTATGTTAAACACAACCACCACATTAACAGGTACTAAGCACTCACCATGTGGCAGGCACACACTAGGTACACTGTATGCAGAACCTATACAACCAGCTGGGCACCCCCACGTGGTATCGGGGGATTTTTTTTTTTCAAAAGTAAGAAACTAGAAGATTAAATACCTTGTCTGTGGGCAGAGAGACAATAAATAACAACCTGGACTTGAACCTCTGAGTTCAAAGCCATTGGCTGTAGCCCTTCAGAGCATAGAGTATCGAGTTCTTGACTTGGCCAGCCTGATATGCATTCTCTTATTTTGGTAATATGACCTCACTCCTCGGCCCTGCGGCACTGGATGCACGTGGGAGAGTCAGGTCAGTGACTGGTTCAGGGAGGGTCATGCAAATCCGGGACATTTGCTGGGGAGCTTTCGAAGGAGGTGCTCTCTTCCACCAGAATCGCTAGGCCAGACGCTGCTAGGGGGCCACTGTAATCGCCACATGTAGGGAATCCGAGAAGGCAGGTAGGCAGAATCTAAGAGACTGACCAGTCCCAGTCCCAGCCCTTTGGTTTATGTGCTGAAGCTGGTGCCCAGTTGAGTCACACAGATGAGGTAGTTATTATTTATCACAGGCTACAGGAGGATTCATCAAAATAAAAACTGGCTCCAGCGTCACGTAATGAGTGTGGCTGTGGAGTCAAATATCCCTGGGTTCTAATCCCGCATTCGCTGTGTATCTGCTATGGGAACAAAGCTCCGGGCCTCTGCTTCCTTATCTGGAAAATGGGGATATGAGCATGCGTCTATCCCCTCAGTTGAGAGGAAGGTGGAATGAAGTCAAGCGCATGACAGGGGTGTCCAACCTGTGGTCTGTGGGCTGCACACATCCCAGGGTGGCTACGAATGTGGCCCAACACAAAATTGTAAATCTTGTTAAAAACCCTTTTTTTGCTCATCAGTTTTCATTAGTGCTTGTGTATTTAGTGTGTGGCCCAAGACAGCTCGTCTTCTTCCCGTGTGGCCAGGAGACGCCAAAAGGTTGGACACCCCCTAAAACGTCTGGGACAGTGCCTGGCATGGAGTGATGCTTGGCAAATGTCACCAAGTGTGACTATAATTATTTCAGGGAAGGAAAGAGAGAAAAGGTTGATCCCATGAAGGGTTGTGGTAAGAAGTGAAAAACACAGTGACCAATCAGGGGCAAATCCAGAAACCTTCGCAGTGAGTCACTGTTCAAGAGCTGAGCAGGGCTAGCTTGCACGAAAGAAGGGACCTCGGTTCTGGAAGGGTTAGTCGGAAGAGAAATCAGGGAACTACCACTAAGGAACATGCTGGGGGCTGCCTGGGATAAAATCAGGACAGATCGACAATTAGATCCAGAACCAAACAAACGTACAAATAGAAATGAGTTTGAGTTCCTTAGTAAGTCATAGGTCATCTTCGTCCACCCATGCATCCACCCATCCATTCATCCATCCATCCACCCATGCATCTACCCACCCATCCAGGCATCCATGCATGCATCCATCCATCCATCTATCCTTCCATGTATCCAACCATGCCTCCATCCATCCATAAAAAATCCATCCATGCATCCATCCGTCCATGCATCCATCCAACCTTCTCTCTCTCCCTCCTTGGCTTTATTCTGGGCACTCCATTCGGAACCTCTCAAGACAGGGCTGTGCCTTGTTTATTCCTGTAGTCCTGGCACACAGCATAGTGTCTTGAAAATAACAGAAATTAAGAAGTATCTGTTGAGTGAATAAAAGACTGACTCTCAAATACCCTCCTTTCGAGGAACTTGTCCCCCACGAATCAGTCTGACCCACCCTGCCCTCCTCCCCCTCTGCGGTCTCCGTGCCTCTTTTGCATTATTCCTGGAACGAGCTTTGTGCCCTGGGAAACCTACTGGGTGGCACTGGTGCCCACCCAGCAAAGGTTCAAGCTCAAGTTCTCAGCACGTAAATTTTCCTTTGCTCCTCTGGAAGCAAGGGTAGCCTTTTATTTTCATTCTGTTTGTCTTTCATGGAAAATTAAAACATCTCAATCCACAAATGGGTTTGTTGGGGTGAGGCAGAAAGTTTACAGTTGTGAGTACACAAAACACAGAGTTTATTCTTGTATTATTAGTTATTAATTATTGTATTATTTTCCACACAAACCACTGTAAACCTACTTTTGCCCCACCCTGCATTTGTCTTAGCTGTCGTTTTCATGATGCAAGAACTACAGGAAGCTCTTCCCCTCCTTTTCATTAAGTTTTTTTTTTCTTTTAATAAAGGAGGCTGTGAGTTTCCATTGCTACTGTTTTATCCTGAGTGACTCCCCATGAACTTGTTCAATTCCTTCCTCCACTGCAGGAGAGGCAGTTCGAAGTCCACGCCTGAGAATTCCAATTCAAGTTACAAACAAGTATTCCTGTTTATTTATCAGCATGCAGCGGCAAAGTCAAAAGTTAAACCAAATCACAGAACTTTTCTTGAGGAGTGAGCTCAGGGGACTGTGGTCTAAAATGAAAATCAGATCACTGTTTTAAAAAAAGGGTTGGGGGAGAGACAGAGAGAAAGAGAGGGAGAGAAAAAAAACCTCACACAGAGCATTGTTATACATTTGAAAATATCTCCATGTTCCTTCAATGTTCTTCTAAGAGCACTAACGGGTCAGTCCACAGGAAATGCAAGAATACGTTATATTTTAATCAGGGCACATAAAACACTGTCTAGAATGTTATGTTGCCCGGGGGAATGCACTGAGCAGGGAACATTTACAAACTCCAGGTCAGTCTCCCCATTACATCACTGTGAGAAAGAGAAATTTATGAGGTTAAATTATATGGATGTTATATATTGGAACTGTGAGCCCATTCCCAAATGAGAATGTTGGCTGAAATAGCCAGGTTCCCTGAGAGAAATTTCTAAGTCCTTCTATTGTTGATGTTTTTATGGTAACTTTCCACAAAAAAAGTGAAGACATATTCTTTGAAGATAATGAAATGAATAAAAAAAGAGAAATCTAACCAAAAAAAAAACACAAAACCTAAATTCCAACAGAGAAAGCACCTAAAGGAGTTACTTATAGTATTCTTCTCCAGAGATGATAACACAGAAGTTATTTTGTTGAACTTACTCATGATTTATCTGATCTATTCCTCATCTAAATGATTGGAAACACAGATGTTGATGCTATAACTTTACTTCCAGTAAATAATTCCTCAAAGGACTCACATTTGTTTAACCTTAGTCACAAGATGATAAAACTTATTAAACATTTATGGAAGGAGCAACCCAATTTTGTTGGTTTATGTCTTTGGCAAGTTTGGAAACTCATATCCCCAACTTTTCCACCTTCCTTTCACCTCTCGACAAGAAAAATATCTTTGGGGAAGTTCCCATACCTGGATAATAGAGACTTTCCCGCTTCGTTCTTTACTTCTCCATTTGCGGCTGTGGCTCGACAGCACACAGAAGGGCTGCCGTGCTGATCTCAAAGAACAATAATTAAACCGAAGGGACAGCAGACAAGGCGCTCCTGTGGGATCACAGAGGGAGAATAAAAACCCCACAGGGGAGCTGTTTTCTTAGGCTTGTGAGCCTGCCTCTGAGATAAGCATGCGAGCGCGGTGCATTCTTTCAGCCATTCGGCAACATTTACTAAGAACCTACTACATTCGGTGCTGTGGGCACACCTGACCTGGGAATCTAAATATTTCAAAGGCTCCAAGAACCATAAAAAATCACTTTTTCATTTCTTCTTCCCTTCCTTCCTTCATTCACTCACTCACACACTCACTCACTCATTTGTGTATTCAACTAAAGCACCTACTGCGTCCCAAGCACAGCAAATGCAGTGGCCCCATGATCTGAAAGCTGAATCCCTGACATGGAAAAAGAAACAGAAATTACGACGAGGTTGTAGAGCCTGCTTCCTGGTATTAGCATCTGTCACGGAAAACGTCCCCATCTAGTGCTAACTGTCCTGTGTGAGGGATCTCGGTGTGTGGTGTGACCCCTCGCGGCCATGACCAGGAGGGCAGGGGCGGTGCCACAGAGGCTCCCTGGGGACACACACTGTGGCACTGCCTTCATGGTCATGGGCTCTGTGGTGGTTCCATGGGCGTCCGGGCCTTGGCATGAACATCTGCACAGGTCACGTCCACCGCAAACAAAATTCACGTGTGAAAGTTTTTGACACCGCCCCACCCCGCATACACACCTAATCGGGCTGCACGTGAAATATACTCACACCCACCACACATACAATACGTGCATGTTCACGACTTATACCCTCAATGAAACGGGCCCACAGTGCACGCACACGTTCTGGGGAGGGTGCTGGTCTTGGTGTGAAAAGCATCTGGTGCCACAGGAACCCTCTGAACCAAGGGTGCTTTCTCCTCCACAGCTCCACCCCCGAGACCAGACAGCACCCCGCCACACATGTCCGCTGAAGTGCCCTTTAACCGTTCAATGCGTTAAACTTCAGGGCTGACTGTTGTTAATGGTTCACCTTGAAACATTGCCAAACAAAATGCTTTCCTGACCCCACCCGCTCACGCTTGACCCCCCACAGAGCTCCAGCATCCGCAAGGTGCTGGCTCTCCAGTTAAGAGGTCCCATCCGTAACAAACTGAGGACGAATGCAATCTGCTTGGTTATCCATGCTTTTCTTTTCATTTCTCCCTGTCCCCTACTCTATCCCACCCCAAGGGAAGTGAGTAATAGTTTTCCTGATGTTCTTGGAGTCAAGTCACGTTGATGAGTCTCACTCATGACTGAGATTACTGATGTATTTTATTAATGTGGAGTTTATTTACTTCGAGCAGACATTTAGCAAGTGCCTACTAGGTGCAAATTAGCCAGTTAAATTTTTGGTTAGGGAAGTACACATCTCAGTAAAGGCACAACAACGCTCCAAGTATGAGATATTAGCTGTTTAAATGTTGTTTATTTTTCTCAACTGATTCTCTTGCTGACTGCAGTAAAATCTCACAAGTGTTTTTCTCTATGTAAATTACTTATATGACAATTGTAAATTTTCCCAAGAATATGCAGTATAGAATTATGTGTAATAGTGAAAACTTTAAAATATGCTAAATGTCTATTAACAAAGGAATTGATAGATGAGCAAAAATATACATGCTTATGGTGGGATATTATTGAAATAAAGCATGTAAAATGAATTAGCTGTTTTTTAAAATCTGTCTGCTCTTTCTCTCTCTCTACTTCTTTACCTACCTACCTACCTAACAACTTACAAACACACAGAGTGATAATCCAATTTGTAAAATATAGTGTGAAACTATTTACATAAAAGTTTTTACACATATACAAAAGTATAACAATGCTCCAAGCTACATTTACACATGCAGGTAAAACTATAAAGAATGAAAGATACACACACCAGGTTCCTAACAGTGCCTGTCTCTGGGGAGGGGGGCGGGGGTGTAATAATACTTGCTGAGCACTTGCTGTGCACCAAGCAATAGTCTAAGTACTTAATAAGTATTCATTTTTTAAATCCTCCTAACTGTGTTTGGAAGTAAGCACTCCCCTTATGGCTGTTTTACAGGACGGAGGCTCAGGGATTTTAAGTTTGGTGTTTAAAGAGGACTTAACACGATCTACAAAGTTTAATTCCTTCATATGTGAAATTTACTGATCAAGTAAAATAAGCTCATCTTATTATAGTTCTTTCTTCTATTCCATCCGATTGACTATTTTCATCCAATATTAATAAAGAAAAGATTTATGTTAAAGACAATAAAATAGGATGATAATTTCATTCCATTTCTCATTAAAATAACCTCAAATCAGATAGCTAGGCAGCTTGCCAAACTCTGTATTATTACAAAGGTTTGTTTCAAAATGCTCCTTACGTTATGGGAATGTGACATGGTGCAGCCACTATGGAGACCGGCACAGGGCTTCCTCAAAAAGTTAAAAATAGAGCCATGATCCAGCAATTCCACTTCTGGGTGCTTATCCAAAGAAAACGAGAACACCAATTCAAACAGATTATGCGTCCTGATGTTCACTGCAGCAATATTCACAGTAGCCAAGACATGGAAGCAACCTAAGTGTCCCCTGAGAGATGAACAGGTAAAGACATGGTACATATATACCACTGAATACTGCTCAGTCATTAAAAGTAACAAAACCTTGCCATTTCCAGCAACATGCATGGACCCGGTGGATATAATGCTAAGTGCCATAGGTCAAACAGAGGAAGACAAATATGGGATGATTTAACATATATGGCATCTAAAAAACAAACCAGGTAAAACAAAGCAGAAGCAGACCCACAGGTAAATGAAACAAACTGATGGCTACTAGAGAGGGAGGGCTTATGGGGTGAGCAAACAGGTGAAGGCGTTTAAAGGGTACAAACTTCCAATTATAAAATAAGTTACGAGGAGGTAATGTACAGCGTAGCAAATATAGTTAATAACATTTTAATAACTTTGCATGGTAACAAATGATAACTAGACTTATTGTGGGAACCATGTTGGAATATATATAGATCAGATCACTGTGGTGTGCATCTGAAACAGGATACTATGTCAATTATACATCAATTTTTTAAAAAATGCTACCCATATTTAAAAAAATAACAAGAAAAGCAACCCCCTCCTCAATACCACCAACTGAAAACTATTGTTGATTTGTTTTTCATGAAAGATCCCATCATGACTTACATTGGAAGCGACATTTTTCCCTCTGAGATATGACCTCCTGAATTTTGAGGTCATCTTTTTATTTACTTTTGCATATTACTCAGAGTACCCATTTAAAAGTTACCTATAATTAAATACTTATAAGTAAGAAACACCGTTACAGACCCTGACCATGAATATTTTAAGAGACTTGAATGGGGACAGCTGTACAGTGGTTTTTCACTGCTAGAAAAAATAACAGGATGTTGCCATTGCTTATGGTCCACGGTTTTGATGGCCAGGAAGAGCCATGGGCCTACAGGAGATTTATGGGGAACAGACGAGCAGTTTCTGACCTCCTGACACATCCCCAAAGATGCTGCAGGAAGGGAGATGAGCACGATCGCCCAGACGGGCCGTGTTGGGGGTTATCAGGGTTTCTTTTCCACTTTTGCTTAATAAAACAGCAACAGACTTAGGAAAATGCCATTGTGGAAAACGCAAGAGGTTTTTAAAATCCAATTTTGTTTTTTAAATCTTTATCCGCTCAACTTTTAAAGATGGTGTTTAGGAATTTAGATAGGTGGGGCGAGCTTCTTTTATTTACTTCCTTCGACATAACTGACTTACTTGTACTTGAAAGAAATGCCGAGTATCAGTTCATGCCCTTGGCCTCCACCTATCTGTACTAGGCTGTGAGCATTTACTCATGTGACCCTTTGCTGTGAAGCATTAAATGTTGGGAGAAGAAACAAACATAGCGTCTGGGTACTTGGACTCTGATAGGCAAACTCGGGTTCCAATATCCAAATTAAAAGCTTGTGCAATCCTCAAGCTACCTAAAGTTTCCAAAACTTAATTTCCTTACCTATTCAATGGGCCAATAATAATAATATCCACCTTTCGCAATGTTGTGGGGAGACTATGTAAATGACCTGTCTGTAGTCAATGGATGGCAAATAGCAACTACTAAGCGAATACTTTTTGGTTTGGTGGAATCCAGGCCAATAAATAGTAGCCATTATGACAACGACCATTATCATTATCATCATTTTTATCACATTCGCCCACAGAGGCACAGCTGCTCGACCGGAAAAGGCTTGGAAGTCTGATTACTGGAAAGAATCAGGAACGCGAGATGGAATCAATGAAGAAAAAAAAAGGAAGAGGAATCACTGAGGTAAGTATGAGAAATATGAAAAGGATAATAAGAACGTGGAGGTGGTTCCAAAGAAGCCGGCCAGGTTTTCTGCCCGGCCATTGAACAGAGTTTTCAGAATTTTAGGGAGTATAAGAATAAAGGCACAGATCTGGGAGGTCCCTTTTGTTAATTTCTTGTCTCTCGACTCCCGTACCCAGGTGCCAGCTGGCTCCTTGGCCGGCAGAGCCCCGTTACATATTTGCTGGGCGGCTTGTCTTTCTCCGTCGTAACTGAGGGACTCTCGGGGCTCTGATGCTCGGTGCTGTGACTAGGTGCGTAAGTGCATAAATGGATGCGTTTCTCGGTTGTAATACATTAGAGAAAGTGGTCCCCACCATTTCTAAAAACAGAGGTGATTGCCATGAAATAGTGAGAGTAAAAAGAGAGACTACTTCTATTTTTTTTTAATGTTGACTAAAAGCAAAAAATGAAAATGGACTTCTCAAATAATTTTTGAAATATTTAAGTATTTTGGCATTGGTGGAGGTGGAGAGAGAAGAGGAGGAGGAGGAGGAGGAGGAAGGGGCAGAAGGAACTTAGACCCCTCCCCCGTCACATATACTGTGATGCAAAGCCATAGTGGGCACTTAAAATGCAGATCCAGGGGCCTCACCCCCATCCTATGGGGTCAGAACTGCTAGGCTCTGGCCTGGGGCTCTGCAGATTTTCATTTTAGCATGTTCTCCACACGTGGATACCAAACAAAGGCTGAGGCGCCGCGAGCGGTGTGTCCCAGGCGCAGGACCAGGGCGTCACGTCCAGTCCTTCCATATCTGCAGCCTGCCCTGGGCCAGAGAAGCCTTTCCAGAGCTTCTCTCCGAAATCCTGGGAGGGGAAGGTCCCTCTCGTTTTCAATGGTTTCGAAGTTGTAACGACAGCCTCTGCTTTCCGGGCGCTGCTCTGACCGAGTGTGACTTGGCAGCCCTGGCCCACAGCTGCTTCCCCATCCCCGGCCCGGGCCGGGCCCTGGGCGTCTCGAGTGTCCTCACATTTAGTCATCCTGCCCCATCCTGGTGGTTTGTGCAACAGCCTCCCCCGCAGCTATTGCTTTCTTTATATGTTTCCTTGTAATGACTCCCTCTTTTATTTACTTAAATAAATAAGTTTTTTTTATTTTAAAATGAACACGTATGCCACCACAGTCACTGGAAAACCAGCACCACTTGCCGTAAATGATGGTCACTGGACAGGGAAAATCAAAGGGCTGTTCTTTTATTTTTCACTGGATACCACTGATCGCTGAAGTCTCTGAGCCTGAGGTCCGCTGCTTCTGAGAAACAAGTGCGAGAGAGGCGTTCAAGACAGGCTAAGACCCCGCGAGGCTTTCTTGCTGATTAAATTAGAGCAGCGGAACCAGTGTTCGAGAGGGGACACTGTTTTCACCTTGCACCTGACTGGGTGCTACTTAAAACTATCTACCGCCATAACAGGGATGACTATGGCTTTAAAAAGGCTCAGGGAGGGGCTTGCCTTCCTGACTGAAACACTGCACAGAGCTCTGGCGGGCTCCGGTGGAGGTGAGAGCCACAGGGGCTTCCGCCGGAGGGGGTGATGTCTCCCCTTAGTGATCTCTGATCTTTTCTCCCAGACATGCACCTTCATCTCCCTGGGTTTTCTCACGTGGACTCCTACTAACCACGTCACCATCATTTATTCTGTCAAACAATATTTAATGAGTGCCAACTATATGACAGACTTTGTGGGCATAAAGCACATTAAGGCAAAGGATCCCTTCAAGGTCACAAGTTCAGAGTCACAGCGATGACTTTAGTAATTTAACATTTACTGAGCACTTACTGTGTATGATACACTGTTCTACGTGTTTTGCTGGTGTTGATAATTTGCTCCTCCCAGGAACCCAGGGGGGTGTTTTCGGTATCCGAATTTTACCCATAAGGAAATCAAGACATGGAGAGGGTTACTAACTTGTTAATATCTTGACTGAAATTTATTGACCATATACCAGGCACCAGGCACTGTGCTAAGCATGTTATCTGCATGCTAAGCATGTTATCTCAAAGAATCTTTGTAAGAACCCAAAGAGAGGTCCTTTTTAGTGGGTCTGCTTTGCCAGGAGGACGCTGAATGTCTGGGAGGAGAAGGTATGCAGGTCACACAGCGAGAGCATGAGCCATTGCAGAGAAGTGGAGCCCCTGCCTGACTGTGAGGGACACCCCTATGCCCTGAGTCTGCACTGCCTGGTGGGGAGGGGCGGGGGCTGAGGAGGGGATGCCAGGACTCCAGAAAATGCGCTGTGAAAAGAGTGGTCTCTTCCCCTGGATAGTCAGTTCTAGAATAAATGCAGCTCCAAACACTCCCTCGTTTCCACTTTGGCTCGGAAAACCATGGACTGACAATTTGCAGTAACCACCTAATATGTAACAAGAGGAGAGAAGTAAAAGAAAGAAGGAGAGAAAATATCAATAGGATAAACACAGATTTAAAAAAAAATTATAGCTTTCTTTCTTTACACGCACATCACGTGCAGCTTTCCGCACACCCTGTCTACCTTCGGACCATGTCTCCCATCTCTCCCACCCCCAGCCTGGCCCACGCCGTCATCAGCTTTTGACTGGGGAGATGCTAGAGCCACCCGAGTGGCCTACCTGCTTGGTTCCTGGTAAACAATATGGTAGCCAGAATGATCCTGGACAAACATCAGTCAATCCTCTCTCTTCTCTCCCTCGTCCTCCAAGGCCACCCAGTACAGCTGGGACCTCAGCTCCTAACTCCAGTTCCCGTTCTTCAGTCCTCCCATCCCTCACCCCCCGCCCCAGCTCCAGGCGTCCTGGCCTCCTTCTCGCTCCCCTCGACCCCCGCCCCAGCATGCCCCAGCCCTGCCCTTTCAGACGAGCCTGACACTGCCCCCGCTGACAACTGCCCTGGCTTCCCCTTGACCTCCTTTTCCTCTCTCGCACACACCGCGCCCTGGCACGCTGTGACACAGATCTCTGCTTGCTTGTGTGTGATCCACGGGCCACACTACATGTAAGCTTCAAGAAGGCAGGCAGGTCGTCCATTCTGCTCCAGGCTGCAGTCCCGGCACCCCCCACAGTACCTGCTGCCCAGCGGGGCTTCAGGAATATGGGGTAAACGTAAGGTCTAAAGCAGGCGGCAAAAATTCCCAAATGTTCCCTGAGATTCCAAATCTCTTTGTCCTAAGACACACCTTCACAGGCACCAGCCAGCCTCTCTTCTTCCCTCTCCCAGGCACTTGTCTGAAGGTGACAATTAAAAAGTGAAGAAGGCGATCCCAGGAAACAGCCTGTAGCCTTCTCCTATTAGCTTAACAACCCCTAAGCTGTGCGGCCTTGGGCCTCAGGGGATAAGCGCCAGGTTTGCAGGTGGGGGAAGGGGAGAGGTGCCAAACCAACGCCCCCGCCCCCCACCCCTGTCCCCGCTGGGAGCCTGGGAGCCCTGGAGGCTGCCGGGCAAGAAGGCAGAGCACCTGCAGAGGGGAGGGGGTCAGGTCAACCTCCGACCCCCGGACCTTCAGGGTCAGCGACGCTCCATCCCAGGGTCTGGGCTTCACAAGGAGTCTACAAATTCAGACATCAGCAAGCACTGTCTCTAAGACGGAGAACCACTGTTCAGCACCAAAAGGTGAGTCACTGCTTCACCTGAAGGCAGAGGATGTCGCCACGAAGAAAATACAAGTTTATGACTAAAACCAGAGGCTTTGTCAGTAACATTTCCTAAACTGATCAATATTCAAAGTGCAGCGCTGATCACGATCGGTACCGAGGTGTGCCAAAAAATGTTAGATGTGCAAAAGAGATCCTTATGCTCGCAAGTAATTAATTAGTATACAAAGTAATACAGTAATTAAAGTATTTATTCACTCATTTATTTACAGCCTCATTTATTCTTTCATCAGGAAATATTTATTTAGCGCCTAATAGGTACCAAGGACTAATTCAGGTACCTAGATTTCTCCTGGAATCCCTACAGAGAAAACATAAACAAATAGACCACACACACACACAAAAAAAAAGGGGTGGGAGGAAGAAAATAAAATCATTTCTTTGTTTGTTTTTGTTTTTTAGAAGAAGATGCAGTGTGAGTGCCAGGGACTACACCACGGGGTTTTGCTGACATCCCAATATCTTAATGTCACATCGCCATGTGAGGTGAGCAGTCATGTCCCCATTTGACGGATGGGGACACCAAGGTGTGGCAAGGTGGAAGAACTGCCCTGAGGTAGGGAGGAGAGGCAATTGGACCTTGGATTCACTTGGCTCTTCACATTTGTTCATTGTGGGCCCCACTGGTGCCGTCGCCCCTAGCACCAGTCATTCCTCGTTGGAGGCTGAGCACGTGTTCTCATTGATTGACTGACTTCAGAGAGAGAAGCTGATTTGTTGCTCCACTTATTTATGCAGTCATTGGTTGCTGCTTCTATGTGCCCTGACCCAGGATTGAACCCACAACCTTGGCGTACCGGGACGACGCGCTAACCAACCGAGCTGCCATCCCAGGCCTGTGCACGCATTCCTATCTCCAGGTGCCACCTCTAACACTCTGAACAACCTACTCATCATCACCGAGGGGCTGGGTGAGTCAATCGTCTGGGCCAACACAGCCAAATCCGCACCACCTTTGAAATACAACAAGTGCCCATGTTCTGCTAATAACCCAATGAGGCCACATGGCTTCCCCCCTGAAGCTCTCCCGTGGCACCCGGCACACGTGGAATCCAATCTCAGAGGCCAAGCGTGATCTGCCGCTGTCTGCCTCTCCTACCCCATTTCCTTTTAATTAAACATTTTACTTTGAGATAATTGCAGACTCACACACAATTGTAAGAAATAATTCAGAGACCTCCCATGAATTCCCCAACCCGTTCCCCCTAACTGGGCACAAAGCTACAGTACGATATCACCAGGAAGAAATTAACATTGATGCAATCCACGCATGCAATTCAGATTTCACCAGCTTCACACGTGTGTGTGCACACCCACGTGTGCAGTTAGCTCTATGAAACCGTATCGCCTGTGTGGGCTTGTGTATCCACCACCAGAGTCGAGATGCAGAAGAGTTAGTTCCAGCACCACTGGCACCCCTCCTTCTGGCCTCCGCCCCCCCCCTGCCCCCCCTCCAAGAGCCTAGGCTGCCAGAGTCCCTAACCTCTGGCAACATTCGGCAATCTGTTCTAATTCTCTATACTTTTTGTCATTTCAAAATGTTACATAAAAGGAATCATATCATATCCTATATGATACCTTTCGGAACTGACTTTTTAAAATCAGCATAACCCCCTTGAGATGCATCCAGGTTGCTGCATATAT
Organism: Mormoops blainvillei; assembly: GCA_004026545.1. Taxonomy (NCBI): domain Eukaryota; kingdom Metazoa; phylum Chordata; class Mammalia; order Chiroptera; family Mormoopidae; genus Mormoops; species Mormoops blainvillei. The sequence goes on along the minus strand of PVJD01000102.1, from coordinate 498,152 downwards.
CAATAGTTTTTTTTCTTTTTCTTTTTTTTTTTTTATTGCTCAGTAGCATTTCAACACAGATAAAAAGGTAGCGCTCAGTGAGAAGAGCAAATTCAAGACAAATGCTTTCAAATATGATTCAGGTATTTTTTCCCCCATGTAATTCCTCTAAGCTAATTATCTCTAAAACTTTTGCATTGTGCACTTCCCTGTTGTTAAGTATAGCTAAATAATACTGATATATTAATAATAGGATTTTCTAGCCATGCCTCCTGAATTTTAATTTCTAAAATCTTAAACAGTTTTAGGTGTTACAAAATAGTTGAGGATGCCCAGAGGACATGGTTTTTTTGTAGGGAGAACGCAAGAAGATTGAGAGACGCCACCATTGGAAATTCCACATGGCTATTTTAATGACTTTCAAATCCCTCCGAATTATTTAATCATTTCACCCATGGAGTTGGCTTTGAAAACAAATATATCAGCAATTCCCAGTTGCATCTCAAATTTCTTTTCTGTGTGTCTGCCTATGTATTCAGTGTCTTCAGAAAGGACCCAAGTCTGACACCCTTGTGGGGGCTCCTCTGACAAAATGAGCCGCACGACTACGGCCACGCGGCTGGAGACACTCATTAGTGTCCGAGTTAGAGTCGAAACCATGTGTCCGCAGGGACGCTTGCCTATGAGTTGCAGGCACAGTCCGGAAGTGGCTATTGGGGCTGGAAAACCTCTAATTTTTATTATCACTTCCGCAAGACCCAGGTCAGCTTCGGACCCACTTTACATGCTATTCCTGTACATTTTTTTTTTCCTGAAAAAAGTTCCTAAAGCAAATGACTCAAAGATCAGTAGTAGGAAAAACAAACAAACAAACCCAGAAATTGTAAATGCAGGGAAAACAGCGTTGTATGATAAAGGCCTGGAAATGTATGGTGCTTTTCCTGGCTGCAAACGTCCAGGTAATAATCTCGACGAGGTTATTTCTTGTGTGGTTAGAGTAACTAAGCTCCTTTACAAGCCAAGAACTGCTTGTCAGAGGTCACCCTAAGGAACAGGAGAATTTCTCACTTTAAAGGGAACTTACAAAACTCAAAATATGTTTTAAGAAAAATGCAAACTGTTGCAAATTACTGAAAAATGGAGGTGAAACCCTCCTCCAGGACAAGCAGGCGGCAGGAAGGAAGTAGGGGGAGATCGCCCTGACACAGACGACAGAAAAGACATTCTGTAGCTATCACAATATTAGAAAATGAAAATACATTTCTCCCAAAGAAATAAAAATATAACAGCATTCTCAGCTCACGAAGCAATGAAATTATTTGTGTGCCAAGCTTCTTTTAATACCACTGTGATTTTTTTTTCTTTATAAAAGTCGCTCAATTTGATTGTAATTAAAGAGGTAATGAAAAGCACTGCTTCAGGGAAGCGACGCAAGACATTCTCTAACTGTTAGTTTAATGTATTTCCAACTGACTTTGCATCAAACGAAAATGATACTCTGTGTATGCCTGGTCTTAATATAGAATTTGTGAGGCAGTTCTGTGCTTTTGAAAGGGAACTTGGGGGGATACAGGCACTGCCTTTGAAATAGAGGCTGAGTCTTCCCAGACCACGACCTACCTAAATAAAATTGATAGCACAGATGCAGTGACGGGGAGGAAGCTGCCCTCTGGACACTTAACTCGGGTCATGGCACCTAATTACAGACCCAGCGCCAACGTGAACAGGGCCTAGGTTTTGCACTCTGGCTGATTTTCCTAAGCTCAGCCACACTGAGAGGCAGAAGCGCATCCTATCAATGGCCTTAAATAATGCCAGGCTCGGTGCCCCTTTAAAACCTGCTCAATTCAGAGTACAATCCCCACGCCACTGGGAAGGGAAATAGATCATCCCAGGTAATATCCAGTTGGAGAAATTCTTTCAAATGAGTGAGAAGTCAGCTGGGATGAAATGAAAGCACAACCCTCTGTTGGGGAGAGTGACAAAAGGCTAGATGCTTCCAGGGACAGATCTGCTAAAGATGCCTAGGGGGTATTTGTTGGGTGTGGAAGTTTCCCCAGCGGTAGCAACGGAATGGAGATGGCTGGTAGAAAAACAAATGCGTAGCATTTCTGAGGAATGCGTCTACCCTCCTCAAAAGTAGGCTTCCTAGGTCCAACCCCCAAGCCTCAAGGAGAGTTTCATTGTCGAGAAGTTCCTGAGAGCCCCCTCCTTTACCTGGCTCCCACTCGGACTCCCTGTCACTTGCAATCTGCTGATTAGGGTTAATGTATTGTGTCCTGATATGGCAGATTAAAAATGAAATCAATAAATGCCTAAAACAAATGGGCTTTTGAAATGTCCCATTCAATCTGAGTCTTTAAGGGTGAAGTGAGAGGTGGAGGAAGGAAATCAAGGGGGGACTGGGGAGAAGACCACTTAAGTAATCAATTTCCATCCAAAACATTGGGTGGAGGATACATTTTTAAGGCATCTGTCCTTCATTTTTTTTTTCAGGGATCTGCCTTAAATAACCAGAATGGCCAGAACAGTTACACTGCCGAGCCCCTGTGGGGGGGGGGGGGTGTTTATTATTTCCATTCATCTGTTAAAAATCATACTGTTTGGGTAAGTGAAGGGGTCTACAGCATGTGGTATTTAAATCTCCAAGATGTGAACTTGTCTTTCTGAAGTTATGTTTAAACAAAGTGAGAGGTCCAGGGCCCCTTCCCCATCCCACCCCGATTTCTGTTCTCTTGAACTTCATCCCACTTGCCCATAAATTAAAGGTAAACTTCACCATGCGCCGCCTGTCCCCTCCCCGCCCCGAGACCTCCCTGGTTAATGCAGTCACTGCTACCATGAAAGGCAGACCGCTCGGGCCATCTCTGCACGCCATCACAGTACTCAGAATTGTCCCTGCTGAATATGTTTCCCATGTAAATAACCTGTGCTATTAAGGTGCAAATTGCAACTTTTAAGTAATGATTGCTAATAGTCTAATGTTTGCCGCCACACAAGGACATTCATGCAAACAAATCTGTATTATTCATCTCCATATTAAATAAACAAAATAAATTGAGGGAGCTATTCCTTCCTGCAAGACTTTTCTGAGATCTGGGTTGTCAGATAGCTTTCGAGTCAGCAAGAGGGAAACATTTCATCTCTTTGGGTGGGCAGGCGCAGGCTCCTATCATTTGTACACACATTAGATATTCAAGTGGAGATGATCCCAAAAGATGTTGCGTTGTATCGCAATTGGCTGGCAGTGTGTAAAAACAATAGCTCGGGAGGGTGAAATAAAACATGTATGACACGTGTGTGTACAGAGACCGTGATTGTAGAACACAGAAGTGGTAGTGTACAAGCCTACGACCTAAAATTTTTAGCCACTCTGCATCCTGTAGAATACGAGAAACCAAAATACTGTTCTGTTTTGTTTTTACCTTTCTGCCATCTTCTCTATCATCCCTAAAATGGATAGGGGAGAAGATGCTGGTATAGATTCTGCAATATTTTCACAAACCCCTGGGGTACCGTAGGCTGCTTTCTAAACTTTTTTTTTCTTGCCCGAAGTAATAGTATGGTAGAAGAGCATAGCTTTAGAAAGCTAGGAAGAATGACATTTGGGAGGGAAATGTTCTGACTTAGCTGTTTCCTTAAAGAGAACTGCCTACCTCACATTTCTTCTCTTCAAGGGGGGAGAAATATAGCAAATAAGGACTAAAATTCCCCGTCACTTGTAATATCAACTCATTCATTATATCTGGATAACGGCTTTATTAGAAAGTTCTCTAATTGATTCCTTGAAACATGGAACTTAAAACTAACAATGCAAAGGAATCAAATTGCCTCGGACAGTTCTTGGGAAAGACAGTCTCAGCTCTGATTCACTCACAGGCTTTTTCTATCTTACATTATTCATTAATCAAGCCAGAAACAAGCTTTCAGCATCAGGCCATGGGAGTAATTACTTACAGTTGTGCATTGTGTTTAATTTTAAGCCATGGTAGAAGTTGGGATGGCCACACTCCTAGAACCCACCTTTGGCAGTTCCCTGGATGTTAACTGGCTAAAGAATCCCGAAGTCGCTAACTTTCCCTAGGAACAACACCTCGGCTAAACAGAGCACTGCACCGATGACTTCAGAGGAAAGGGACACTGCATGCAAAAATATCCGCTTTATTAATACGTGAGCAAATAAATACCCTGAGAGGGGCCTCATTGTGTACGGAACGAATTATTCCCTTTCAGCTTGACAAGGGTTTCCACTTCTTCAGCGAAAATAATAAAAGCTATGAAAACAAACACATAAATACCCTAGGAATACAATAGGCTAGAGAACTGAAACTAGAGTCACAACTTTCTAACATAGACACACACACACACTACAGTAAACAGACAAGCCAGCACCAAGAGACACCAACTGAATGAAAAGGGTCTGATTTAAATAATGTGATACAGCGTTATGTTACGTACACCTGGATCCTCATTGATCAGAAAATAATGATAATCAAAGTAGTGCAATTCTGAGCAAGGCACTTTTTGTAATGAGCTTACCAAAGGAGACATGTCCAGTCATTCTGGTAATTTAAATTACTGCCTAGTTGTTGATGGCCTTTACCGGAACAACAAGGGGGGGAAAAAAAGAGTAATTTTCAGGGCAGTATCACTTCTTGCTGGACTGTTGCCCAGGGTTCTCTTCTGGGACAACAATGAGGACGTTATCTCTAATAATCTCGCCCCACTCATACTTATGTTGCCAGGACCAGACAGAGCAGGCTCACCCTTCCCGAGTCTGGAAGGCCAGGGTGTACCCCAAAGCTGTCAGGTTGCAAAAGCAGCCTAAGTTTTAAAAAAATAAGCGAGTTCCATGTAGAAAGGTACAGGGGTAGGAGGGAGAAATGGTTTTCAAGAGAGGAAGAGTTGTAAAAAGAACACCTTGCAGACTAGCCAAGCCCTAAGTATGTATGGTACTAAAATATTTTAATTATTTTGCTCCAAAGGAAACAATTGGAAAGTACACAAATCAAAGCTTTATAGATGATATTTCCGCCTGCGATTTAAAGCAATCTCCACGCGGTTTACGGAAGCAATTGTGCGCTCAGAAGGGAAGATAATTGTGGGTATTTCAAAGCACATGTGCTGCCGTCCCGGCTGGAATCAGGCCACGATGGAGGCTGAGCTTGGTGGTCCAGCCTGCTCAGGCACAAACACCCACTTCGCCCAGATTTGTAGCTAACTTTGGATCTGTGCTGAGGGTGGCTTTGCAAAGTTTATGAAACTGCTCCACAGAACTTCTCCCTCACGCTTCGCGCGAGTTGACACAGACGGGAATGTGGTGGTCGGTGTGCCCAAGACCAGCCTTAACGGGGGCTGCCTGAAGCAGGAGGGTACGACACAGAGAGGGGGCAGAAAAACAACTTAAGCTTTTTGCTGAAGCCCTGATTCAACGAAAGGACACAAAGAAATAAAAACGCCCACATTAAAAGCCAAACAAGATAATAATTGTGCATGTCTGGCTCTGAATCCAGAGGGCCAGGCTTGCGTCACTGGCACTCTGAGTTACCATGGTGAGTGATTTATTGATATATATCAAGAATGAATAGATCAAAGGCAGCGAGATGACAGGTGATCAATCAAATGTCAAATCAAAACTAGCAATCAAGTGGAAAGCTGATTTTTCAGTGGGTGGGTCTGGCAGGAGAAAAATGAACTTTCATATTACACTTCCGAGAAACAAAACCCCAGCATACTATTAAAAAAGCAATTAAGCAACCCAAAAGGAAAAAAAAAAATCCTTTAGAAGGTCTATTGTACTGATCCATTAACCTGTTCCTCTCTTTTTTTGGGGGGGGGTGGTAAGTGAGGATTCAGATGGGATAGGTTTTAGCATATAAATCAATTTACAAAGTTTGCAACTCTCTCTGGGCAAAGAAAAACCAGATCTGTTTCCATGTTCTGCTGGGCATTCCATCCCCCCTCCCCCTTTTTTTAAGAGAAGGGAGAGTGTTGATTAGATTTCCAAACGTGGATCCTTTTAGCAAACGTATTCAAAGGTTCATGCGTTTCCTGAACTGGTTTTTTTCCACCTTGGCGATCAAAGCTAAACTCCCATCGCTCGCCCCAAGCCAGCCTACAGCCTGGGCTTGGGCATGGCTCTCGCTTCAGCGCCCCAAACCCCAGCGAGAGGAAACACTGTCACTCCAGGCCAGAAGCCACTGGCACTGACCACACGGAGGGATGAGGAGGTGAAAGGACTGTCTCCCTACTCCGCACCCCAAATCCTCAACCCAACTTTGGCCCAAGAAGCAAGAAACAGACCCGGAGAAAGTTAGGGGTGGGGTAGAGGGTAGAGAAAAAAAAAAAAAGTTTAAGGAGGGAAGGCTTGGTGGGATAGCTACCCCCACCCAAGCGGAGCCTGGAAAGGGGGGGATTTGGGAGACTGGAGAAGGCGAGCGAGGATGGGTTATCATCAGGGCAGAGAGGGACTCCCGGAACGACTCCCCGAAAGCTGGGGGTGGGGTGGCACCCTGGGGCACCCCGGGCAAGGAGGGCGGGCGAGGGGCAGCCCCGAAACGGAGCCGGTTCTCTTACCTGCCGCCCGCTTGGGTGCCTGCTGTTTCCTCCTTGGCATCGCTCAACTTCGCTCCAGTCCCACTTCTGGCGCCCCAGCCCGAGCCGCGCGCGGGGGCCCGCGGTCTCGCTCGCCTGTCTGGGTCTCCTCCGCCTCCTGCCCGGTGGCTCCTAGGGCGTCTCTCGGCCTCTGTCCCCCTGACGATCCCCCCGCAACTGCTCCACCACGGGCCAGAGACCCCCCCTCTCTGGATGGCAGGGGTGGCTTGTGCCGGCTGGTTTGAAGTAGAGGTTGGCTGTGCCTTGTTTGTTTGTTTTGAAATTTTTTCCTCTCTTTCTCTCTCTCTTTTTGTTTTTGCTTTTTTTTGGAATTTATTTGTTTGTTTGTTTGTTTTTTGGTGACTGTTGAGACACTTGATTTCTTTATTAAACATCCAAGACCGGATTCAGACGGAAGGGACGAGGGGCGCACACGCGCCGCACGCACACGCGCGCGCGTAAAGATAAGGAAAAAAAAAAGGCAATCCTGGGAAGGTAGTGGTTTCTTCTTCTTTTTCTTCTTCCTCCTTCTCCTCTTTCCCTCCTCCTCTTCCTCCTCCTGGCCGATCTCTATGGCGGATGCGTGCTGGGGGAGAGAGAGAGATCACTCACTGTAGGTTTGTGGCTGCTGTCAGATCCCCGTCTGTGAGTGATATGCGAGAGGACAGGAGAGGGTTTGGGAAAGACAGAAAATCTGGAATTCACTCACTCACACACTCACACACACAGACACGCACACAGACACACACTCACACACGCACGCACTCTCGCTTCCTCTCACACACACTCACACCCCCCACATATGCGCACACACACTCACACACACACAAGACAGGGCGAGGCGATGCCAGCAAACATCGATCCCGCTGAACAAACTGAACATTAACAAACTCCTCCTCCTCTCCCCGCGACCTGATGACAGGGAGAAATTTACTCCCCAGCCGCAGAGCGCCAGGCAGAGGGAGTCTATTAAAGGGACAGTGTCCCGCCGGGGAGAGGGGCTGGGGGCGGGGACCGGGCGTGCCACCCCCGCTCCTGCCTCTCCCGGCGCCCTCTTCCCCGGAGTGAGGACGTGCCCACCGGCGCAGGGACCTCCCGGGGCGGGGGTGGGGGGGAGGTGAGAAGGGAGGGGACGTGGGGGAAAAGGGGGCAGGGTGATGGCCAAACTCCGGGTTGGGAAGGGAGCTGCAGGGCCAGGCTAGCTGGCCCGCAGGGACCATTAACAATATCGGGAGGGTGAGAACTCAGATTTGCTTTGAACAGGGAAGGGGGAGGGCACTTTGTCCGGTGATGACCTCCATCTGCTACGTCTCCCAAGCCAGCCACAATGATGTTCTCCCCACCCCTTTAAGTTTAATAATGCCCCTGGTCCCTCCCCCCTTCTTGTTAATCAGTGTTTGGTCATAAAAAACAAAGATCTTCCACCGGCCGTCTTGAGAGTTTAATCACATATTTTTCTCTTTGTTTAAATGGTATTTATTGAGCACCTACTATGTGCCTGTTCTGAAGATCCTGGTCCTCTCAGTGTTTGTATTTTAATGGGAGAGCAGACCAGTTACCCTTAGCTATCCAGTCATTGCTTAAATGTTACCTTCTCCCAGAGACTCATCTTACTTAAAATTTCGCAGCACTCCCCAGTCCATTTCTCTATTTTTCCCATGTTGTTTACTGTTACCCCCTCCAATGATGGCCAAGAACAAGACATAGAGTAAGTGCCCAATAAAATAGTTGTTTAAGGAATGAAAAGCAAACAAACAAGATAACCTCAGAGCAATAAGCTCCATGAGGTGTTGAAATCGGGTTCTGAGACCATGTCTGAGGGAGGGGGGAACTCTGGACTTTCTGCAGGAGGGGTCATTCAAGGTGACACAGGTTGGAGCCAACATGTGGTTATGGAGCCCTGCTCCGTGCCAGGTGCTTCCCGGGTGCTGGGGACAGGTCTGAACCTAGACCCTGCCCTCAAGAAACCCTTGCTCCAGTGGGACAGGCTAACAGTTAAAGGGGCAAGTGCCGCGTGCTGGGACAGGGGGTGTAGTGAGGGGGTTACTTCACCTGGGCTTGGGGGGCGGGAGGACGGCTACCAGGCAGGGCTTCCAGAGAAGAGTCAAGTCAAAACTGAGTCCGAGACATGGCGGTATTAAGCAAAAGGCGGGCTCTAATAGCGATGCCTTAGTCACCAGTCTCATAGGAAGCCCCAGTCGGGGTTTCTGCTTCCTGCATGGAAATCTCCAGGGGCCCTTGTTGACATGCACATTCCTAGATTTCACCCTGGAAGCAATGTTCTACCTCTGGCACTAGTGGCATCTGGGGCCCTGTTTTTTGGTTGCGGAGGCTGTTCTGTGCTGTCGGATGTTTAGCGGCATCCCCGGCCTCCACCCACTAGATGCCCAGCCATTTCAACCCAGTGTGTCAACTCAAATTGACTCCAGACATTGCCCAATGTCCCCTGCAGGGCAAAACTATCCCTGGATAAGCACGACTGCCCTACACCTTCTGAATCTGAAACTTCTGGGTGAGGGCTTAGGAGTCTGAACAAGCAATCCCCACCCTCACAAGTGAATCTCCTGCTCACTCCAGTTTGAGAACTTCTGCTAAAAAAGCCTTTGTTCTTTTAGAATCAGACACACCCAACAGTGTAACTATAATAAAGCCAACTCAGGCTTAGGTATTAATATAATTTAGGAGTTCAAGGGGGGACATTGTTACTACAGTCATTGTTATGGGCTTTCACCTGCATCCGCTCCTCACTACCCACCCCCACCGTGTCCTCGCCAGAACTGAGGCCTGACCAGTGTGACCCAGGACACCTCCTACTTACAGACCACTCGCCTGCCACCCTTGTCCTCACTTAAGGGGAATTACCCCGGGTGACTAGTTCCACAAATATTTTTCTTAACCGCTCTTTGGGGCTATAGGAAAGGTAGCTTACCCATCTTCCTAGTCAGCCACAATAAGTTATTGTCACTGCTTGCAAAGTGCTGTTTAATCATTTTAAACATCGCCACATGGGAAGTGAGTGCTCATTTCTCCTCATGGGCACGGTACCAATGAACTCACCTGCCCCAAACCACCGAAGCGGTCCCCACCTAAGACCGACCCCGCCCAATCCCAGCCTAGTCCTTAGGCAGCTGGGGCAGAGAAAACTGTATTTCATAGTTGACAATGGCGACAAAAGGGTATTAACTCTAATTAATTCTAATTCCCCAACAGAACTTGACAGAGACCTATGCTAGGGACCATAGCTTATGGAGTAAAACCCCAGAGTCCCAGTGGCGAGGACCCAGAGCCCTAGGATCGAGAGGCACAGCCTTAAAGCCTGAACAGAAAGCAGCCTGAGATGGCAGTCAGCCTGCAGTGAACCCTCCTCCGCTAGAGAAGCCCGAGGCCTGCTGATGTGGCGTTCACATTACGCTCAGCCGTTTAGCAAACATCTACTATATGAGCTGGGTGCCAGGCCTTGCCTTCAAGCACAGGAGATGCTGAAATGCATATGACAGGATCCTTGCTTCCAAAAGGCTTCTGTTAAAATGCTACGCCAAAGCCTGAGAACTAGAAAAGAGGGAATTCGGGAGCCGCAGTCAGTCTTGGGCGAAATCAGGACGGAAATCGACAGGAATCCTGGAGTCTGGGCTACAGAGTCTCTCCTATAGCCTCTCTCCAGGGTTCTTCTCCGAATTTATACCTCTAATCTCTCCTCTTTCTCAGTGGCTGGTTATATAACGGGGTGGGGGACTTATAATACTTCAGCTAAACCTATTTCAGCTGGCTACAGACATATTCTTGGACCCACACATCAGGAGCATTCTTTCGTTAATTTGAGTTATTTTTCTACTGCTACTATTACAGAATATTTAGCTTGGTTATCAACAAAGAAGATTTTGGCTACTCCAGTGGGACCCAGATGTTGTGCAGTGGTACAGATATGACACTGAAAAACACTGAACCACACAGTGACAAGGTTACCCCCTTTTCATCTGAGAAAGTCTCAGTTTGGTGCAAGTGTGTCTGTCATGCCGAACGATCACTAACTTTTACTTTTTCAATCAAGAAACTACAGATCTCAGGCTCAGAACCTGGGGAGGGTCAAGAGGACCTGGCTAGACTTTTAAGAAATGGTTTGTTTTTATTAAATTTAAGGTTACCTCTATCTTAGTGAAAGATATTGCTCTCCATTTACGAAAGCAATCTAACGTTGGATATAATTTAAAGGTTTCAAAAATAAATATAGCTCAGGGGTGAGAGAGAATAATTAAAGGTGGGATGTGGCAACAGCAAAGGGTGAGCAGGGTGATACTGACAGGCATGGATAGAATTTGCAAAATATGTCGTGCAACCATGGACTCTAACACTTTTGGAAGCTTCTTCCAAGAGTTGATGGTTTGGAATCATGCTGCGTTTGGGTCTTCAGGGAAGTTAGCATCCTAGAATCCGACATGCAAACCTTGGGATGTGTAAAGGCATGAACGGATTGGAATGACTCAACTGCATCTTCCAGAACACTTATTCCCACACTGGCTCAACACTGGAATCACCTGGAGATACTTTTTTTTTTTTTTTAATGTTTTTCAGCTAAAGAGGCACAGGCCCCACCCACCCCAGAACTACTAAATTAGATCCCAGGGTGGGGTCAGAATAGCTGAAATTTTAAAAGTTCCCAGGTGATTCTGATAAGGCATCAGGCATGTGAGCCTTCCTTGTGCGAAAGCTGCATTTCACAAGTGAATTCAGTTAGGAGTCCTTGCATGCAAGGGGCGGCCCGGGTAGCTGTTGCTGGAGTCAGGCGGAAGTGTGGCCGAGAAGTTTCTGAGTGCCCCACTAAAGCACATACCTATCATATTGATTTTTTTTGGGGGGGGGGGAGGTGTGGGGGGTTAGTTTTCCTATCTTACCACTGGACTCCAACCCAGAGCAATTAAAACAAACATCTGCCCAGTGTCTACCTTGTATTAGCCACTGCCCTTATCACTGGATATTGGGGCAGCCTGTGACATTCTGGAGGTTTAGGGAAAATGTCTCAGTGACCGGAATGCCTCCTATATAATAAAGGTTTCAGGGCTTTTGCATTTTCTTTTCCCTCCACCAGATTCCTCCCCGCAGATGTTTGTCCTCCTCACTCTAAGCTCAAATGTCATCTCCTTTTGCCGACGCTATCTGGCCCCGTGCTTCCCCTCAGCTCTCATGGCAGCTACGACCATCTGCATCTTTTTCGTGTATTTGCCTTTTTTATTACCCGTCTCTCCTAATTAAAATACAGCTTCTATTTACCTCTATAGCCCCAAGTCCAGCGCAGTCAGCAGGCCCTGGAATAATGGTGGTTTGCTGGGCCTTTTGTTCAACGTTGTCTCCTTCATGATGCAAGTGAGGTAAAAAAATTAAATGGGCTCCAGCCAGGACCGCGGTCGGGGTGGAGTTGTGCTCCCTATGTTCTCCCCATGTCTGTGTGGGTTTTCTCCGGGTCTTCTGATTTCCTCTCACATCCCATAGCTGTGCCTAGGGCCAGCGGCAGGTCTGCGTGGCCCCCGGGGGCCTGGGTGTCCATGGGTGGGGGCGTCTGCGCATGCGTTGGAAGGCGGCTTGATCACGTGGGTTCTTCCAATGCCCGCCGCTGGCTGCCGGAAGAGGCTCCTGCGACCCGGAACTGGAATCACTGGTTTGGGAAATAAGCTTACCTGGTTTTATTAATCTTTTAAGAAATATATGTAGAGCTCACGTAAAAAAAATATATATATATATATATATTTGGGTCTTTATTTAGAAGATTGGTGATGTTTCTGTGGCCAGAAGTATGCCATAGGTACTTGGCATTTGTTTTTATCAATGGACCTATGGGAAAATTGGTTTTGCTATACAGCAGTTCGCTTCAAGTCGCAGCTTCTAAGCTATCGACAGTTTGTGGGATGATTGAATACCAAGCAGAGCATGCCAGCCAAAAAGGGTGTACTTTAAACATATCTTGGCCCCGACCGGGTAGCTCAGCTGGCTAGAGCGCTGTCCCGATATTCTAAGGCTGCAGGTTCGGTCCCTGGTCAGAGCACATACAAGGCTCCACCAATGAAGGTACCTGTAAGCAGAATGACAAATCAATGTTTCTCCCTCCCTTGCTCTCTCTCTCTCTAAAATCAATAAATAAAAATTATATATATTATATATATACATATATATATATATATGGTCCACAGGGCTTCCTTAGATATGGGTAAAGACCATTTCAGCCTGTGTGCCTCTTTTCCATTGATGCTGCCCCCCCTCCTCCCTTTTCTTCTCTTGTCTATTGCCTCCTTCGAATCCTCTCTTAAATACTGCCTCTTTCAGGAAGTCTTCCTGGGTGGATTCCCTGTGATTCAAACTTCTCTAGTCCATATCTTCTCAAAACAGAGAGATGCATTATAGAGTATGATTCCAAATATATAGGTGCACAAGCAGGCAGAAGAATCTATGCCTGGAGAAGAGGTGTTGGTCCCCTCTGGAGATATGCATGGGGAGTCCACTGGGGGCCTGGTATTGTTCTTCCCCGGGGAGCTGCTGACGCCAGAGTACCCCGTCTGTGAAAGTGAATTCAGCTGGATGCTGATGATTTGTGTATTTCTATATACGTACGGGATGCTTTAATTTAAAAAGGCAGTGTTCTCAAACTTTACTGCATATCATAATCGGCTGAAGTGACTTGAAAAATCCCAATATCCAGGTCTTGCCCAAACTCATTACATCAGCCGGTGGGGGTGGGGCGCAACCATCAATATTTTTTAAAGCCCCCAGATGATTCCAATATGTGGCCAAGTTTGAGAGCCAGTGCACCAAACAGTTTTGTCACTGAGGATATAATTCATCGCCTTCCTCTTATGTCATTTAACTCATTCAGGATATTCCCCTCCCCAGTTACTCTTCTGTGAAAACTTGAATCTCTGGTTATTTTCTCCCTTCCCGTGATACCTGGTACAGCATCATGTTGGTGAGAAGAACCAGACAAGAGGAAATCCCAGATCAATCGTGGAGACTGATGGGAAGAAGGTAAGGTGCGTGTTGGGATACAGAGTAGCGGGTGGAGGCTGGGCCACTTTTAGGGTGGCGGTCATGAAAAGCCTTCCTGGTAACATTTAAATTGAGATCTGGAAGACAGGAAGCAGCCAACCAGGAGCCAAGACCTTCGGTGGTTATGGAACATACCGGAGGCAGCTGTCGGCCCCAGGGGTACAGAACCAGCCAAGGAGAAGGGAGCAGAGAGATGCAGGAAGGAGGTCGGGGCCAGATCACAGATGACGTCCTTGGCCACAATGCCGGGTTTAAATTTTATGCTTTCTGCCGCTGATACACACTAGTTTATTTCTTTACATCCTGAAGACACCTTGCCCATGTAAGTGGGTTTGCTCAACTAACACAGAAGAGAATATGTCTTCTTCTACCTTGTGGGAATTCGCTCTCTGGAAACAGGGTGAATGAGAATAAAGTTCGGGGACATTTAGGCATGTGCAAGCTTGCTTCTACGAATACATTCTCCAAAAGTAGTTGGGCTCTCTTTTTTAAAAAACTATTTTGATTTGGCTAGGTGTAGAATTTTGCCACAGCAATTAAGCATTATGTATATTTTAAAAGGGACGATTGCTGTGTGGTCAGGCCGGGGATGTGGGACCTGTTTGATTTAACATATGTCACATTTCGCCCTTGGACTTGATTACTTGCAGTCGGTGCCAGGGTTTTACTGCTGCTGAAGAATCCAGACCAAGTCTCTGGCCCAGTAACCCATCGCTCAACTTCATTAACCACAGGAAGACATTAAGTGAACGTAAGGACCGGAACAGCCTGGAAACCGCGAGATGAGCAGCCTTTAAGTTCTGGGCTCCGGTATATTTTATGCCACCTTGACTGTGCATCAAGCTCGCCTTCCTGGACTCATTAGAACGGTGTGCCCAAAGGTGCCCCTCAACTTTCAGAAGCAAATAGAGGATGATATAATTCGCTCTGAGAACACCTTTCTGTCTTATCCGGAGCATGTCTTATCTATTATGATTAGGCATTAAGTGTCCTATTGTCCTGAAAATTTCATGAGATTCTACCCCTGCTTGCTAGAATTATGTCAAAGTGACTTTGTCCTGGATGCTGTTCTCACCCATCAATACAACTTGTCTTTTCTCCTTAACTGTTGCTGGGAAGGCCAACACGGCTGAGGAACCCACAGGCTGAAAATGGTCAAACGGTCCGAGACTTGCAAATCCTCTTTTGTGTGTTTTGCTTTTGGTTTCCCAAGACAAAGATCTGAGAGCAAGTATTCCATTTGGGAGACAATCCTCGATGACTCCAGTAGGGGAGTAAAAAAGTGAGTATGGGAAGGGGAGGCAGCCGATACCAGGTGTGCTATCAAGCAGGTGACCCCTGCAGGGAATGCTGGGAGTCAGTGAAGATTATGCACTTCCGAGATATTACCACAGGGGGAGAGAGAGGGGTATTTATCCACCGCCTCCTGCCAGTCATGAGATGGGGGCTGCTCCCTGTAGGCCAAGAGCCAGGGTGCTGACAGTTAAATTGGGGTGTGAAGAGTGGGCAGGGCTCCAGGCACAGTCTACTCCATTGACACCCCCCAAACAGAGAGCTTCACAGGGGCAAGGACCAAGACTGGTGTTCGCTACAGCGTGTTCACGCCTTAGCGCCCTGCCGGGCACGCAGCTGACCTCTGATATTCTGATCTGCATCTACTGAATGCACCAGCGTATGCGAAAGCTCCACGCCACGCCTCTTTTAGGTGTTCTCTCCATTTTAATCTGTTTGTTTGTACTCATGTATTTAGCATTTACTTACAAGACTTTTTTATTCGCTGGTTTTTATCAGGCTCCTCTGTCCCCCCAGGCGTGCTCACTTGAGTTTAGGGGTCTCTCTCCTCTTGCCTGTCACTCTCTGGTAGGGGTACAGAGCACAGTTATCATTATCATAGCGCAAGCTTTTAAACAAGAGGAAAGATGTGTAATATGATACTGATGAGTGCGTCAATGGGCATAAGGTGGGTGCGGACTGTTTGAAGTTAGGGGCATCCCAGAAATGCAGGTCATAGGTTCCTTGTGTCGCAGACCAGGGAGGCACCAGGGAAGAAAAGTAAGCCTAGGTTTGGAACCCGACAGACCTGAATTTAAAAGGTACTTTCACGACTTAACTAAGACTATGACCTTGGGCAAGTTGTTTAGCCTCGCTGGGCCTCAGTTTCCCCATCTGTGAAATGAGGAGAGCGACACCACCAATTCCACGGGCAGCACAGAGAGGACTGCATGAGCTCATGCAGAATGGCTCAACGCCTGACACACAGGCAGCACGCCCTCATTTTTAGCTTTTTCATTATTTTATAAGCCTTTGTTGATTGTGGTTGGAAGAGTACTCTCAGCTGTATCTGATCCACGCTGAGGGGTAAAGTGGACATTAGCTCTGTCCCCTTCCTTTGCAAGGGCGCCAGTTTACAGAGGCTGATCGGGACGCTCTGAGCCTCACGTAGGGGTCACAATGGCAGCGGAGCACAAATCCAAGCCACTGGTGACAGCGAGCTCCTCTTCTCTCCATAGGTGCACCCTCTTCCCCCACTAATAGTTCATTAAGCACCTGCTCCCTGCCTGGCCCTTAGAGAACTTAAAACTCTAGGAAAGAGGGGAAATTACCGTAATGATGACAATTGTGGTTAATGTTTATGAAGTACTTGCCGAACACTTTAAAATAGGAACTTGCCAACTAAAGCAGTTCGATGAGGTAAGGCGCTTTGGCGTATGTGCCCATTTCGCATCTTAGGAAACTGAGGCCCAGAGAGGTTAGGAGCATCACCCAAGGCAATGGAGACAGCAAATGGGGAAGCCTGGATTCAGCCCTTCCTGGTATGGCTGTAGCTCCTACACTCAACCACAGGGCCTCACTCTGTCCCAGTGATGCCTGTCGCCACAGTGGCTTCTGTGTCACAAATGGTCTACTCAGCCCTGCTTTTCCCTGTTCACACTTTGCAGCTTGGTGTGCTCGCTCCTAGAGAGTTAACACACGGTTCTGGGCCTCATCTGGAGAGATCCCGATTTAGTAGGTCTGGGGGGTGCGGGTCCCAGGCTGCTTGTTTCTAACAAGCTCCTAGGAGACACTGATGTAGCTGGTCCACACACCACACTTTGTGTGGCTCAGGTTCCAACAGGGGTGATATTTCCTCCCAGGGGACACCTGAGCATGTGTCGGGAGGCATTTTTGGTTGTCACAGCTCAAGGGGTGACAATCCAGCGGGTAGAGGCCAGGGATACTGTTAAACATCCAGTGCACAGAAAAGGCCCCTGCAAACAGGAAGACCCGGCCTCCAAAGTCAGAAGGGTGGACGTTGAGCACTGGTCTTACGAACTGTGAACTTTACGACTGAGGAAGCATCAGGGAACCTTGTCTCGGATGGGGTTCTGATCAAGTAGGTCTACAGAGGTGCCTGAGATGCTGCATCTCCAATGACCTCGAACGGATGCGGCTGCAGCTGCAGACCCCCAGAGCACACTCTGAGCAGCGAAAGCTGGACTTGACCTTGGACAGGCACGGGGCTCGAATCAAGGCTTGGGACAGAGGGAACTCCCGCACCATAAAAGCCCCGTAGCAGCCTGAATTAGTTCAGAACAACAGCAACTCTGAGTTTAAATAATCCTCTTTCACCACCGCCCCCTGTGGTCCGTTTCGCCCTTCGAGAAGCACACCGAGGCAGAGGGGCTCTGAGGACGATGGAAATCTTCCTTTCTGTCCTGGAAGCGACCAGGGGCCAGGTGACAACGAGGCAGGACAGAGCTTGGGCAAAACCGCCTTGCTTCAGCCCTGAAAGATCAAGTCGAGTCTATTGTTGCCTGGAATCGTGGCTTCTTTCCAAGAGCTGCTCGTTGACGACGAGGTTTGCGTCTGCCTGACTCTCAGGTCTGCAAACGCGAGATGAAAAAGGGGCCGTTTTTAAAATGGTTGCTCTCCAGGGAGAGGGCTCTGGGAGAAAATGCGCTCTGCGTCCAGCCCTCCAGAGATGGCACCCCGGCCCCGGTGATAAATGGCAGCATTAACAAGGTTTGGTTGAGAGGGGACCTACAGATTTATGACTTCCTGTCTCCGCCGGCAGATGTCATTATGGCTGACAGAACAGAAGGCCTTTCAAGAGCTAGCTGGGGTGGAGCTAAAAAGAAGGAAAAAATAAAAAATAAAATAAAAGGCAGAAGCCCAGACTAGCGTTCGCTCAGCAGTGCTATTGTCGATACTGTCATTTTAGGGACACGGGCATGTTTTACACTGAGCCGAACATCTTGTACTATCTCTGAGGTCCGGCTTCGAAGATGTAGGCAGAAACTCTTAAATGGACAAGCGTATTAGCTTCACTCAAATAAGAAAAGCTGCAGGGTTCTGTCCCCTTGCCTTTTGTACCCTTAAAAGTTCTCCAGGACAAAGCGAACACCGAGCACATATTTTACCCTGAAACATCACTTTGATGGGTGTTTAAATACGGGGTCCGGCACAAATAACGCCCCTTTTTTATTACAACATCATAAGCATGTCGTTCTGTAACATAACAATATCCCACTCAAGCACACCACATGACAGTTTAGGTGAAATGTTCAAATTAAAACTATAAATTATTACACCCGTATCATCGCCCTGCCAGCCACACTCTGGCAAGCGTTACGTCTGCCAGACTCTCTATATTGATTTTGCAAATTCAGCAGCCTATTCTGAAATTCCTTGGGTATACATATAGATTTGCCCGTTTATAAATTGTTTTATAGGATGGCATTGGCATTTTATGTGCCCGAATTTTTGGTTGCACTGAAAAATGGTATAAATTTGGCATTTGTCACTGGGCCCCAAACCCGTATTAATACGTACAACTGCTAACACATACTTAACGCTAATTACAGGTCACATTTCCACATTTCCTCTTTCTAATCCTTGCCTGAAGATTTACCTTTTGCAGGTAAAGGAAGCAGTTTGTTTTTTTCTAATTGGCCCTCTTACCTAATGAACGCTTGGCAGTGTCCTTCGGGCTCAGGTAATCGGAGCCCCAAACCGTAACACAGAAGGAACAAGGTGGCAGGTGCTGGGATGTCTCTAGTCCTGTTATCCTCCAATCATCCCCCATTGTGGCCACATGGCCAATGTGTCTTGGCAAAATTAAGAGTCCTGGAGGACTTCACGGAGGCAGCCACAGGACTTCCTTTGCCCCTGGTGTAAAAAACAAAACTGATTTCAAGCAAAAACGTGATCGAGGGCCTTCTTCTATAATCAATAGCTATGATATTATGCATATGTTATTGTGAATATCTGATTTTTGAAATAGCACAATAGATATGAAAACAGCCGCCCCAAAGTGGTGGCAATAATAGGGGTATAATAATTTACAGTTTTAATTTGAACATGTCACCTAAAATGTCACGTGGTGTGCTTGAGTGTGATACTGTTATGTTACAGAATGACATGCTTATGATTTTGTAATAAAAAAGGGGCATTATTTGTGCCAGACCCTGTATTTAAACACCCATCAAACCCCTTTGGAGTGGCGGTTTGGTGACGTATTTAGCTAACTGGGTTTTGGGGGCTCGGTCTCTGAACTCTTCCTGGTTTCTCCCACCCACTCTACCTGTATTATCCTGGGCAAATTCCTTAAGCTGTTTTCTCACCTGTAAAAGGTGGATAATAATAGCACCATTCACTTAGCATTTTTTAAAAATAAGGATCGAATGCGACATTCATGGAGTGATTAGCCAAGTGCCTGGCGCAGAGCTCAATAAATTAGCTATTGTTATAATGATTAATGTTAAAATATCTTCCCTCTTTACAATTATTTCACAGGTAGACATGCAGAGACGTAGACTGATTCATGGGCCACCCAGAAAAGAAATCCAATAATAATACTAACATTAATTGTAGCTGTCATATATCGAGTGCATACTGAGTGCCAGACACTGTGCTAAATGCTTTCCATGCAAAACCTTTTGGATTTAATCCGTACAGTAACTTTGAGAGGCCAGGTAGTCTAACTCCCATTTTACATATAAGGAAACTCGGTGTGGCTAGTTTAAGCCAGTGGTTCTCGAACTGTCATCAGAATCCCATGGAGGGCTTGTTAAAACACAGATGGCTGGGTCCCTTCCCCAGAGTCTCTGACTCAGTAGGTCTGGGGTGGGGACCCAGAATTTCCTTTTTAACAAGTCCCGTGGTGACGTTGCTGCTGATCTTGGGACCACATTCGAGAATCAATGGTTTCAGTAATAAGTAAGCAGAAGAGTGAGTTTTCAAATTTCAAAATTTGAATAAAAAATTTTAAAACGTGTTCTTGACACATACTTATGTTACTTCAAATTTCCGACCATTGAAGTTGCGAGTTAACGGTTGGCGGCTGAATTCACGGAGCAGAGCGGCTTGGATAGCTACTTGTTCGAATTCGATATCCTGCCCCATGAGGTGCTTCAAGGCACTAACCCGTTTGTGATTCCCTAGACAGTCAGGATTTCAGAAACACTTTCAGAAGGATCATCGGGTACTTTTATCATCCCAACAGTGGAGACAGACCCTCAGCAGTCCCACTGGGGTGCAGGAGAGCACAAGGGCTGCGACCACCCCCCAGCTGTAGAATTCATTAGGAGCTCTAAGATGGGGCCCATCTGTGCCCGAGAAGCACAGTGAGTGTCCCCTCGGTTTCCAACACAGCCCATCTGGACATTCAAGGGCCCTGGAGATGTCTTCATTGAATGTCTAAGGTCCAGACTTTTCCACTGCCCAGGTGAGCCTCTTGCAGCCAGTCAGCCCAAGGGGACTGTGGGTGCAGGCCCCAGCCTGGAATAAGACAAGCATGTGCTGCCCGATGAGGCAGCTCACGTTGCAGAGCGTGGGAACTGAGGAGAGAGACCTGGTGAACATGGGCATGGAGGCAGAGCCCGGAGAAAGCCCAATTCCCTTATTAGGTAGAGCAATACAGCAAAGGGTCATCGATACCTTCTCATTCAGTTGCAAGTGAAAACAGCTGGACTTCAAATACGCAGGTGAGATTCTCATTAAGAACCGTAAACACTCAAGAACTTAAAGAAAATAGATGAACTGAAGGAAATAAGTGGGGCCACCAACAGCAGCAGAAGCTGGTTGGTGGGAGGTTGGGAGCGTCTGTTGCCGTCGCGCGGAGTGAAAGAAGAGAGTCCACGGCCGACCCGGGCTCGGGGGCCTGGGGTTTCGGTGCTCTCTGCAGACAGTGGGCCTGCTGGCCTTCGAGGACCGCCCCTCTTCTGACATCGGGAGATGACATTTACTCCCTCACTCATTCAACAAATATTTGCTGAGCGCGTATGAAAGAGGCGCTGGTAGGGACACCACAGCTTATTCTCTAATGAGCAGAGCAAGAGGAAATAGAAAATAAATAATAACCTAGCAGAGTGGGACACAGATAGCGGCAAGGAGAAAAATGAAGACGCAAAGTGGATGTGTGTTGCCAAGTGGTGTGGTTGAAAGATGGTCTGTTCCCATTCCCACCAGTAAGTACCCATTGGTTTCAAGGACAGAAAAGTCAAACTGGCTTTGGAAAAATTTCAGCTGCACATAACTCAGAAGTCCAGGAGTTAACTAGCTGTTTTTCCTCCCAGCATTCACTCCATTCATCCTTGTGGACATAACCCAGGCTTCCACTCAAGCATCTCACCCTCGCGTTTGATCTGTGTACTTCCCAGGAAGCAGATCTCTCCCTCTCCCAGAAGCACCGGACCAAAAGCCAATCAGCACGTTCCATTGCTTTCTGATCAGGGTGATGGGTCCTTGGGTCAGCAAAGGGTCCAATGAAGCTGAATCTCAAAAATCCTGCTTGAGGTCTTTTATGTACTGACCGAGGAGGGGAGAATTAGAACTAGTAGCCATCTCATAAGCATGAGGAGGATGGACTTAGGGTGCAGTACAGATGAGAGGTGGAGGAAAAAAACAACCCCCCAAACCTAGGCTCTTGATAACATGGCCCATCCACTGGATAAACACACCGCTGAGCGAAGTTTCCTTACTTCTAGACTTAGAGTTAAAAGAGTCAAAACCAATCCCCTTTATGGCTTAGAGCCCCGGGAGTTGGGGTTTTCTACTGTTTTAAATAGAAAGGGTCCCTGAGATAAAATACCTAGCTCAGGAACCGCAACATCCAGGCGCTCATCGAGGACCTCACGGATTTGCCTTCACGCCTGCCCAGCGTCCCCTCTCTGCGGGCTTCCCTCTCAGCCCGGCTTTTCCACTGGGACCACCAGCAACCTCGCGTCCGCGCTCGTTTGCCCGCGAGCCCCTGCAAGTTTGCCCGCGAGCCCCTGCAAGCTTGGAACGCTCTGGCTGGGACTGCGGCTCGCTCTCCGAGCAGGCTGCCACCAGCCTCGCTACCATCGCAGTGTTTGAGGGAGCTCCTTCTTCAAAGAAAAACTAAAGAGTTAATTAGCGCTTGTGTCTGTGTTTGTTTAATCTGTGGGCAAAGGCCATATATAGGTGTGAAAACTAACTACTGTTCTACAACTCGGAACTCATCGTTCAGTATGGTTTTTGATACGTGTGAGAAGGAATATGATTAAAAAAAAAAAAAAGTAAGATGTTGTTCCCAGAAGGGTGAGGTATGGATGTTCAATAAAGGCCCTGTGATTTTACTGTAATATCTAACTTTCTATTTTCGTGCCCAGCCTCCCCCAGGTGTAAAATGAAGAGGAGAGATGAAGTAGGGAAACGCTTCGCACTCAGTCCCTTCTGCTCTGGTTGAAAAGTGGATGTGAGGACGTGATGCCTGCAGCTGGGGTAAAACATTGCAGCCATGGGGTGACACAAACACGGAGCCAGCAGGCTGGTCCTGGTGAGACAGGAGGGACGGGCACAGCCTGGGGCCAGGGAGGTTTGCACAGTCCCGGGGCCTCTGTATCAAGTGAGACTCACAGGCATCTGGGCTTATGGTTGGCGAGACACAGCGAATCTTCCTTGGTTAAGCCACAGTTAAATGTTTGTTACTTGCAGTTAAAAGCATTCCTCATGGAGACGGTCAGCTCCAACAGCGGTTCCCCAAGCAGCCGATAGTATAAAGATGTCCAGAGAATAGGTAATTACAACTGTCACATATGTCCTGAAGGGGAAGCATGGGAACTTCTATCAAGGGGAACGAATCATTCAAAGAAATGCATTTAACAACCAATAAATAACATTTTTCTACCACGTTTGAGAATTAGAGCAGGGGTTGGCAAAATTGTTCTTAAAGGATCACACAATAAATATTTCAGCTTTGCAGGCCATATTGGCCACTGTTGGAATCACCCAACTCTGCTGTTGTATGCAAAAGAAGCCATAAGCAGTATGTAAATGAGTGGGCGTGGCTGTGTTCCTATAAAGTGTTATTTACAAAACCAGGCAGCTGGCTAGATTGGCCGGTGGGCCATAGTTCACTGACTCCTGAATTAGATACATATATGGGTGCAATAAAAATAGGCAATTAGAAATAGTTTGTAACACACTTATTAAAATATGGCGAACTTCTCAGAATTCTGCCTTACAGATTTCCCAATGCCAAGTCGTTAAGCTTGCGCACTCTGCGGCTCCGCGATTCCACTGTCACGCCTTCCCGGTCTCCCACAGAAGTGAGCTGGGGGGTGGGTCAGCTGGTCAACTGCCCGGGGTACCAGCCTCCAATGAACTTAGAAACACTAACACGAGAAGATGGGAAAATATACATTCGCCCTTCTCCGATGAAAAAAGAGACCACCGTAAAGTGAGAAAGGAAAAGATATACAAAATAATATTTGTTAGCCTTGGAATATTTTTGCTGGGGATGTTTGTGACTAACATACATGGCATTTGCAGTCAGCGCAGAGATGGCAGTTGTGGTCAGCAGAAATTCCAGAACCACATAATGTGTAGTGTGCTGTGATTTACAGCGGATGTGATTTATATTGTGAATATTAAACCTCCTAATATACCACCCAAGAAGTTGTCTGGATTTGCACAAAAGAATGCCAAAGAGAAACTAAAACTGCAGAAAAGCTGGAAATATTTTGTCTTACTTCTTTTTAAAGAATATCGACTCTGTTTCAACCAATGAAAGTAAATTATAAAGTAATTCTGATCCTGAAAAAAACAAACAAACAAACATTCAATGAAAACCAGATTCTCTTCACTGTCACTAACTATACCTTGGACAAAGTTTTTAAAGACCCTGGATTAAAAAGTCACTGGATTGTTAGTCCACGTGACTCACATTCTATTAAAGCCCACAAACTCAGCTGCATGTTGTGTCCACGAAGTTGACAAAATGCAGTTGATTAGATCTGAGGCAACAGGGAATGGTGGAGACTGAGACCGGCCAAAGAGCTGGCGCCCTGTCTAAAGGTGGCAACCTCTATACAAAACTGCATTATGACTCCAGGACGTTGTTTTTCCTCTTAGAAAAGATCTCTACAGCTTTAGAGGAAGATGGTAATCTCGACTTTTATGTAATAAGCTCCCAATTTTATATAAACTTTGGGCAAATCCAGTAAAATGTATCTGTGGATCCATCGTGCCTGAGAGTTTGTCTCTGACTCATTCTCCGTCTGTTACACACACACAGGCTCTCTCTTGTAGACAAGAAACACACATCCTTTAACCGCTACAGTCAGGAGATGCTGGACGTGGCTGAAGTACAGCTGTGCATCTTAACCGATCAGATTTCTCAACCCTGCCTTCCCCAGACAAGATGAACTGTTGTAGAACATGGCATCCCTTCACGTATCTCACGCTATGGATCTATTAGTGCCACTATTTATGGAGAGGAGAGAAGAGAGTGATAATTTATACATACACTTGTTTTGGAAAAATTACACTCCTATCCTCTGATTGGCTTGAGTCCCCCAGAATATCACTTCCCTGTGATAGATAATGTGGCTGGAAGGGGAAATGTTAAATCGTTTAAGAATTTCAAATTTTTATATTGTAGCAAACTGTGTCATCCACTGAGCCATGCAGTTTCTTCCCCTTCCCAAAATGTCACACAAAGAAAAGTGATCACAACAGTTTGCACATGCCAAACACGTTTGTCAAATAAGCAAGGCAGAAAGAATCGCAATAGAAATATCACCCCTGTAGAGAACCAGAGTATTTAATCTCATTTAATTGAAATGTTGCAAGTTGATACCTTTGGTTTAGGCAGGAGACAAAGCTTATATAAAGGAGGGTAGTGACGAAAATCCCACTGGAGACATTTCGAAAGTTGGGACTTCTGAGGCACTTTGGGAAGAAAAAAGCTACTACATTTACACACGTTAAAAAAAAAATGTTGTTGCATTTAGTGTAGAAAAATGCTTCCAAGATGATAATGAATAAGGTAAGATTTCCAATTTAATGCAGTGCGACGCTGAGCTGCTACATTTCAGGAAGATACTTTAGGACGATGAATAGTGTAACAGGAATTGTTCAGTGTAGGGGGACCCACCTGTTCTTGCTGTCTAACTTCTGTTCATCTCCCTCTTTCAGATAATACCACTGGGAGTGGCATTCTCTCCCATGATCAGCCGTGCCATCATTGTGGTACTGAATGTTTCCCTAGCTTTAGGGGGTGGACCCCGAATGGCAAAAGCTGATAATCCTACCCTATGCCGTCCCTGCGCCTACGGTGATTTGATTGAAGGTGGCAGCACCTATAAAACCTGTGAAGAAAATTTCTAGGGTTTCTAGGAAAAAAAGAAAGGTGTCTCTGCTTCTTGAGAGACGCACCTTCTGTGGCCTGTGTCGTATGAAGAGAAGGAGATTTGAATAGCGTTTTTACTAGTAAAATGGAAGACCATGGAACTGGCAATGGGAGCCCATTTGAAGCCCGAAGAGCTAACTGATGCTGTGAGAGGCAGAGTGGGAACATGGAAAAGAATAAAGCTGAACCCTGAAGACACTAGATCAGACTGTACCTGAAGCTAGTCCTGTGCCTGGCCTTTTCAGCGATGCACGTTTATACATTCTACTATCTGCAGACCAGTTGGAGCTGGAGTTCCTGTCATTGCCAGTGGAAGGATTTCTAACTCACCATTTGGTTTTGTCAAGTTGATGATGACATATTGATAACCTTTCAATGACTTAGGTGGGAAAAATGGGGCCATGTTGTGGGTTTCTGCTTCACTGTTTTGTTTAACATGTTCTTTTCTTTTTTTAAAAAAACATTTTATTTATTTATTTTTAGAGAGAGAAGAAGGGAAGGAGAAAAGAGGGAGAGAAACAGTGTGTGGTTGCCTCATGCGCGCCCCCTACTGGGAACTGGGCCCGCAAACCAGGCACATGCCCTGACTGGGAATCGAACTGGCGACCCTTTGGTTTGCAGGCTGGCACTCAATCCACTGAGCCACACCAGCCAGAGCTAGCATGTTGTTTTCAATTGGAATGAATACCTTCTAAAATCATTTTCTTCCTAGTCTCCTCGTCCACACTTTACAACACAGTTCAGTTACAACCTTCCCTGTGCACTCATTACCGAACAAGGGCTATAAGCCCTGCCCTTGAGATCTGCTGAGGCTCTGCCCCAAGTAGTGGTTAACAGCATGCATGTTAACATTAGACAGGCAAGATTTGGAAACCTCGCTCAAAAATTCACTAATGATGTGACTTTGGACAATTTACCTAAACTCTCTAGGACACTTCTCCCAACCTGTAACAGATACTGTGAATAACAGCAACGGTTTCTTGTCTCAGGCAACTTCGGCGAAGATGAAGAGCGGTAACTCCATGCACAACACCCACCGCGATGCCTGGCACAGAGCGCGTGCTCAACAAACGCTGGTGCTGTTGTCGCTTGTCGCTGTTGCTGTCAGACTTATCAGAGATGCTGCCTTGTAGAGAGAGCCCCAGAAATCTGATCTGCAGTTATTAGCCTAATAAATATTTGCTATATGAGTAATTAAAAATGGATGAATAGGTGGTTGAATGAATACGCGAGGAAATTAAGACATGATTCAATGGAAAAAAAAAATGACTGGGAGCCAGAGACGGAGAGGCAAGGCCACAGGCCGAGGGGCCAGGCCAGGGGGTGAGACAGGGGAAGAGGGAACAGAGACTCCTGGTGCTTTATGGGAATGCCCTTGCCGTGATCTGTGTCCTCGACAGGTAGAGTGTTCCGCAGTGCCGCCCCCCTCCTACTCTCATTACTGCGGGTCATCTGTCGGGAGATTTTGACGGGCAGCTTTACAGACGGCCATAAAGCAGCCCTTATGGCCAAAGTCATCATACTTTGTTAAGCTCTGAGCGCAGCGCACCATGCTCACCCTTTGCTCTGGGTCCCAGTCACTCGGTGCCCAGATGGAATGGAGCAGAGATGGGCTCAGTTCCTTCTAATGGCTTCCCATAGGCTCTAAGGCCCAAAGACCCCGAAGACCATCAAGAATAAACAGGGTAATGTACATGTTTACTGAGGGCTGACTTTAGTCCGGGCCTTAAGACTCGGCCGGCCAAGACACGTCATGTCTTGAGTGAACCACCTCATTCAACCTTCACAATTGCATGTGGCAACCACACTCATCAGCTTAACTTTCTGATGCACACGCCGATATAGGCCAAGGTCGTGATACGTGTTCAAGGTCATAGGGCTAGGGAGTGGCACTGAGTGGAAGCCAGGCAGTCCACACCTGGACCCCTGCTCCACCGGGCTTTGGACTGCATTTCGCTCTGCCGTATGTCAACTCCTATGGCACTCGGAGCAGCAGACGCAGCTGCCCCTGTTTCCTTCAGAGTCCAAGAAAGCGCAATCCGTGGAAGTGAGTGTTTTAAAGGGAGATTCTTCAAATGTGGACACGTCACAGACGCTTTGGGGTGACTTTCACGGCTCATCTTTATAGATTTCTTTGAAAAAGAGCTTAAACATTTTTTTCTGTCTTACTTCATTGGTCCTTAGAAGCCAGTAGATAGACACTTGGACTCCTGTTTGGACATGAATGCCAAAGGACCACATAGCATTCTTGGTGCCAGGTGTTTGAACCACCAACCTGGCTCTCACTGCCAAGTTTAGCCAGGCCGGCGTTAGCTGGAATTCTGTTTTAGATGTGCTTTCACGTCAAGCTGGTCAAGGAGATATGCCGTTTGCAGGGTGCCCCCCCCCGCCCCTGCCGCTCCTCACAGATCATAGAGGAGGGATTCGGAGCTGAGAAACAATTGCTTAATAACTTGCCTGTTGGCAACTCACGGAAGTTCTCCTAACTTGGGGAAGGGGCTGCGGTCCATGGGGACGGGCCCTCGGCAGCCATGTTTGCGTCATGCGCATCTGTCCTGGATCTCACTGAGCACGAAGAACAGCGGCCTCCAGTCGGCCAGTCAGATTCTGTCTCCCAGGGACTGACACGTTTCTATTACTGAACCTGAACTCTGTGTCACCTGGGGCGGCAATATTCCACCACACAGATGAAGCACAGAGGGAACCTGTCTGTAGTGGTCACAGTCCAGAGCAGAGAAAGTGAGGGAGAAATGAAATGAAGGGAAAGGGGAAAGACCCCCTAGGAGGCTTTCTGGTTGCTGACTTTACTCTCCTTCTGAGGGCGGCTCTATCTCAGGCCTCATGTTCTCCGAGGTACCTCTACCCTTACGGAATCATAACTGGACATTTTGGCAGCCGCATACATTGGTTTCCTCTAGTTACACACCAAGCTTCATGGGGTGCCCGGCGTTTCATCTGGCAACCCTATTCACATGAGGTGGCAAAGGTGGCTGCCAGGATCTCTAGACTCATGTTTTATTAATGTAGCAGTGACAAGGGGGTTTATTTTGTAAAATTTTCACACACATACACACACACACACACACACACACACACCCATCCCAGGGTGGGGCCCCACTGGAACGATTTGGGTCACATGCATACCCATGAGCCGTCACTTGGCTTAGGAAAAGGAATGATTTGATGGATCAGGCATGGCCTGTGGGATGACAATGAAGAGTTGGCCATGAAAAAAATTACATAGAGTTATATATGGTTGGAATAGATTATAGAAGTAATCTTAGTTCAAGCTGCTCATTTAGCAAATGCAAAAGTGGAATCTAAAGAGTTCCTTTAACTTCCCCAGGCAGTCCTGGGTGAACTCGGGACTGCAGCACCCACCTCCCACCTCTCCCCCGTCCAGGGCTCTGTCTCCAAGTCCACGTGGCCATCATCGCCATTCTGATAGTCGGGATAAATCGATTAGCACCTGCAAGGGCTCCCCTCCCCCACTTTTCCGTATACAGAATGAGCAGGTAGAAAGGGAATGCTTGTCAAAACAAATCTCTGTTTGGCTTTCTCCATCTATGGGACAACTTCCGCTCATGTGTCAATCACTTTGTTGCAAAATAGCCCCTCCAGTGCACCATCCACATTTTCCGATGACACCAGATTGTCAGTCACTCACTAGATCAAAGCCAAATTTCATACCAAGCCAAGACCAGTTTGTCAATCATTCTGCCTGCCACACATCCACCAGAATCACCTGACAGCTACAACTTTCTATGCTCAAATGCAGTGGGTCTGGTTAAGCTTTTTTGTCTCTTCTAATTGAGTTCCTTTCAGGACTGACTGGTAGCTTAGCAACTAATAAGTTATTTTCTGTGACAACTGGCCTAAATTTCATAGCTTTCTTGACCATCGCCACTTGTTAAGAAAATTGTTTCCCCTCAAGTGGCTAAACAGCAGATGTAAGATTTAATACCGAATTGTTCTGTTATTTCTAATTATAAGCACTGTCCTACTGTTTAAAAGTAAACACGGGATATATTATCAAATAGGCATAATTTTAAATAATTGCAGAATGTCTTGAAATTTTGTTCGAAGTCTCAAATTCCCCATTATTGGTAGCACTAAATATTGGAAAAGCGGTCAATAAGATAAACACCCCACAGTTATTACGTTGTAAATTAGTTCCCAAGCACCTGCTGCGAACAAGCCCCTCTGAAGTTACATATGGAGAGTAACAAGCTCTCGTCCTGAAGGTACTTAACTGGGGGAGAAAAGGAGCAACACATCCTAAATCCATTTTAAGAGAATAAACAGTGCAAAATGAGAGAACAGAAACAAAAATTATAATTTTTAAAAGGTGTTGCAACGTAGTCATGATTGGCATAGGGGACCTTGTCATTTTGGGGTGTCTGAGCTGCTAATTTCCCTCCCTGTTTTGGAGGGATCCTCCATTGCATGTAGCTTACGTGGGAGGTGATGCCCTCACCTCCTCGGGATGGAAGCTGAAGTCTGGCTGGGTGTCTGGGCCCTCCCTGCAGTATTGAGCCTAGAACAATGTAGGTGCTCTGGGGACCCGAGGCCAGGGGCGGGGTGGGGGGGTGGGAGTGGGGTGCAGTCATTACCCTGGGCAGACTGCTCCTGCTAAGAGGAGAATGTTAAGATTCTTACCTTCTGGTCATTTCTGAGTTGCCAGGCTTCTAACGGGTCCTCCAAACACTTTGTAATTTCAGGTCTCCCTGATAAACCTCAAATAAGTTGTTTGATTTTTTTTTAATTTAAGACACTCCAAATTGCTTTCTGCTGTGTGTAACCTATAACCCTGAAATTTGTCGTCGACTTAAGCATGAGATAAGAAAGGTTATCTGCTTGCGCTGGGCTGTAATAATTTGAGAAGCCAGCACGGGGAGTAAGGGGCTGGGAGGCCTCTTCGCATAGGTGGAGAGCAGTGCTCTACGCGGAACACCGACACAGAGAAGCAGAACAAGCCCAGTGTGCTGGAGACGAATTTTAAATCAGCACAGAGAAGGCTTTGTTTAGCTTCCTCCTCGTTTTATCCTCAAACGAGTCACACAGTGACCAGGAAACAATAGCACTTAATAAAAGAGACGAAGGAACGAACACATGAGTGATAATGAAAGAAAGAGATGCCAGGGTGAATTTGGCTACAGTGGAGACTCCAAACAAGTTGGTAAGAGATGACACTCAAACACTAGCGTGGGGGAGTTTTGCAAAGAACCTAAAAATCAACAGCAACCCTAACGCTTCTCTCAGTGTTCGGCACATCAGAAGGTAGCACGGTCACTGTCACACATTGAATGTTAAACCGTAGCGCTCCGAAGACGTGCAAAGGCAGGGAGCGCATCCCCTACATCGATGGGTGAGTCACTGTGCTTGTGGTCTTGCCCAGTGGGGAACAGTCTCGATCTGGATGTCTCTTCAGACAAAAAAAGAGCTGGCTACCCAGTTCCCTTTGACTGCCTTGGAGGGGCAACTGAGCAGAGAGAGCTCGGGGAGAGAGACAGTGAAACCTGGTGTGTGTGACGGCAGTGGCGGCGGTGGGCACAGCAGGCCACGGGGTGCCTACTTCTCCAGTGGCACAGCTGTTCTGGACTTTAATTTAAGGTGTGTCCTTTGAGCAATCGCAGCCAGGGAATTCCCGGATATTAATAATTGGCCTTCTGTTGTTTCAGTGCACACTGCTCTGGCATAGGAGCGGGGTGACTGGGGACTGGAGAGCTTAAGCCAAACAACAGAGATAATTCCATTAGCTACACTTGGGTAGCGGTTTGACTCATTTCTTAGTCGCGGTGGTGGGGGGTGGATTGGAAGTTGGTATCAGCACCCACTCCGTGCTGCTTGTGGTATTGCCAACTTTCCTGCATCAGTTAATGTACACTAGGTTTTGTTCTGAGAAGTTTACATGCATCACCTCATTAAATCCTTGCGACAACTTGTAAAGGCAGGTGTCGGAGAGAAGGCATTGATCAGAAGGGGAAATCTACGGTTTTGGAGAAGGTCTTATTAGTAGAGGGAGAAGATCTGAAGTCACTAAGGCCGTGTGGAGAGAAAGACAAAACAAGAGGGAGAAACTGTACAAGATTTACATTCCAGTGATTGCAAAATGGTTTGAGCCAAAGAAAAAAATATGATTGAATGGAGCCCAGAGTTCAACCAAGGTTGCACTTTCTTGTTCCGCAGCCAACGTCATTGCCACATCCCTGTGTTAATGACATTGCAACAAGAAAAAAAAAACATACAAATGAGAAAAGCAGTAATAAGAGACAGAACCACACATGATCTAGTTAGTTCCTCATTGGGCAAAGGTCCACAGGTGTTTGGCAAAGTTTTGTGCAAGAGAGAGGGATAACATCGCAAAGAAAATAATTTTACTTATGCAAACTTGGAGGCTGTATGCTCAAGAAGGCTTCTTCATAATAGAGCTGATGCTTTCCTCGCTGACTCTAATTCAAGCCAGTGTTGGTCATAAAATCACAGTGCGTGGGCTGTTCTTCCTGCTGGCACCGCTGACTGCAGGCCAGGAATGGGCCACATGGAACGTCTACTCCCTCGGGGCTCTTAGGTATGCCTGGATTTGAGCAATATATGTAGTTCATTCTTCAGCCCTCTCTCCCCAGTGAGGATGATTGGGACGTAGAGGAACTTAGAAAAGGGGGAGTCAAGGGGAGATGGCACCAGGAATCTCATTCTGAAGAGGAGGAAATGAAGGCTCAGAAAGGTGACCCCCAATGACACCGAGCTAGGAGGCAATGGGGTCGGGATTTGAGACGATGTCAGAGCGCCTGAGCAACCCAGGGTCCATTCCGTTACGATGTGAACAAAAGACTGCTGGTTGTTTTCGGATACGCATTCTCTCCCCTCCTCTGTGTGTGTGTGTGTGTGTGTGTGTGTGTGTGTGTGTGTGTGAGGGGGGGGGCGGGAATGCCCCAATTTTACTGGAGCACAAACTTTGCTCAGCTTGAGACTTCATGTCCCAAATTTCTTAGCAGCCTAGTTTGGGCCACGTGAGTGGGTTCTGGTCAATGCGATGTGAGCAGAGGTGTTGTGTACCATTTTCAGCTTATATCCCCCTAAAGTACTGGATGTGACTTTTCCCTGCCTCTGTCTGCTTTCCTAATGGCTTCAGATGGAGGGGATGGAAGAGCAGAAATGAATTCCATGTTCCATGTTGCATGTGGTGAGAGAAATATAATTCTGTCTTGGAAACCCACAGAGATTTTGGGTCTCTTTGTTACAGCAGCTTGGACAATATCCTGACTTATACATGACATGATGTTCCCCTAAGGATTTTACCATTTCCTTAGGCGGAACTACAGGTTCCTCTCAGAGCTCATTTAATACTTTTTATAGTGTCATGTAAATGTACATGCACATATTAAATATAGTACCATTGAAGTGAAGAGTTTAGACATTTCTATGTAATTTTGATTTTATGCTCAATTAATTCTTTATGCTGTTTTTATGAAGACTTGAGTTAAGGAATCGCTGAGAAGTATTAATGGATTTACCTCTGTCCTGGGTAGAACTGTAGATCAGGGGTCAGCAAAATGCATCTGCAGACATGGGTCACAGGGCCAACCGACCATCAGCAAGGATGGCCTCTCTCCATCCCTTTCAGCTCCATTTCTCCTCAAGGTGCAACCCGTGCACAGGCTTCCCAACCGTAGCACCAGTCATGTGTGGGGCTGGATGAGTCTTTGCAGTTGGAGTGGGGAGGGGGCTGTCCTTTTCCCTGTGGGATGTTTAGCAGGACCTTCAGCCTCTACCCACAAGGGGCTGGTAGCACTTCCCCCAGACATGACAACCAAAACTATTTCCAGACATCGCCAGATGTCCGTCGGGGGCAAAATCACCCCTGGTTGAGAACGACCGGAGAAGCGTGTTAGCCTTTACTGGAAGTCCTGTCTCACGTCCCCAGCACCCTCCCCTGCCCCGTGAGCTCTGTTCCCTCAGGGAGCCTGCAGCACCTTCAGAGCTCTGTCTGGGAGGTGGGCGGGGGACAGAGGGACCTGCGGTCTCTCAGTAAGTGGTTGGGAGACTGGAGACAAGGCACTGAGATTGCTTCTGGCTTGGAAAGAGAGGATAACTTTGCTTTGCCGAGTGACCTAGAAAAATTCCTTTATGCCCTTATGTTATGTGAGATGGGATCCTCTCAGTGCACATCCCTGCAGTCTGATATGTGAAATCACCCTTTAGAGAACGCAGTCAATACTGCTCTTAGGACTCTCGGGTTTTGCAGACAGAAGCCACGAATCTTGATTTCCACCCTCCCCCCCACAAGGTCTGCTGAACACCGAGGCACTGGGGTGAGAGCAGCCGCAGCCCATAGATTCACTTCCCCTGTTTCATTGCATATGGCCTTAGAAAAATTATTTTTTGAAAAATGACCTCAAGCTTTCCCAAAATCCTCAGGAATGACACCTGAGGGGAGCATCTGAAAGACTTCACGTTCATTAACTAAACCTTCTTGTTAGGTTATGTTCCCTGAAATACATTTGACAGTTAATGAAGTAGAGAAGATGGCAGTAGGAGAAAAAAATAAAATTCTGTCAGATTCCGGCGATGGAACAGGGAGGCAAAAAAGCCGAAACCTGGGGGGGGCCCTGATAGATGAACACCCCACACGGGGAGGATTTTATGGCGGGGGACACCGGCTCGGATCAGAGCCGGCTGCAGAGTTAAACTCATGCCTGGCACTCTGTTCAGACCCTAAGACCGTACATGAGTCAGGCAGCCTGGATAAGGGGCTTGTCAGGACAGACACAGCAGGGATATGTGGCTGACTGGCAGCTATGTGAAACAGCGATCAGAGAAGAGAAAGAGAAGGCAGAGACATGCTCGAAAATATTTGGACTACTTCAGACACCTTTCCCCATCTCAGTCAGACTGTAACGGAGCCCGGACCCCGCTCGGATACGCAGAAGGTAAAACCGGCTCGCGAGCGGTCCAGTGAGTAGGTGCAGACTTTCTCGGAAAATGTCCCGTTTTCAGTGACCTTGTGGGATGTTCCTTGCTTCCTGCTTCCTCCTCATCTGCCCAGGCCCCCTGTTGAGGTTCAAAAGGGGGGGGGGGGAGGCGTAAGAAGCAGGGTGGCACACTGGGGTACCCTTCTGCAGTTGCCAGAAGTCTGATTTGGGTAATTCGGCTCGGTCCAGCCCTCCTGAAGTTGGGCAAACCTGTTTTCTTCCCTGTGACGCATCGCTTAGAAACACCAACTGCACGGGTTTCTTATGTTCTCACAAAAAAGGGAAGGAAACAGCTGGTAAATGTTTCACAGATGGCAGAGCTCTTGGCATCTCTCTCAAGAGAGGGCCACCCATGCAGATGGCTCATTATTTTAACATTTGGATTTTCATCTTATTAAAACATCTTTTTTTTCCCTGGTTTTATTTAGCATCATAAATTCTCTTACATTTTAGCAAGTGACTAAGTGATCTGAGGACGTGCGCTCTAAGGAACATCCTTTGGCTGAAACATAGATTGGTAACATCGTTATTCCCAGCTTTGATCTCAACGTGATGGGTTTCAATCTGATTAAAAATTCCAATGAAAGGGAAAGCTCAGAGTAGTGAATTTATCAAGCAAAAGTCCATATAGTAGCTGAATTATTCAGCAGAATGATAAACCGAGGGAAATTGGGGAAATAGTTTTATTCGATGCATAAAATCCCTATTGCTATGTAATATGCATATATAAAAATAGACAAATGCACAGTGGGAGTAGATTCATAAACACACCCTTTCTACATATGTAGGGAGCCTTCTGCACCATGAAGTACAACAGCTAGAACTGAAACCAAGCAATGTCAATTCTTGGCAGAACAGATAGGAAAGGGCCAGGGTTCCAAAGGATCGCTCTCTGCCCACTCAGACTTTGACAAGACGGAACCTGCATCTTGGGTCTAAGTAGCTGTTTCTAGGTGCAGAAGCAGGAGGGCTGCTGCCTGGCTGGGTGGGAAGGAAGGAACAATGAGCTCGCGCAGCCCTAACTTTGTCGGGAAAGCAGGCCTCGGAACTCGCCAAATTTTCCTCCCGAGGCCTGGGCAAAGTTGTGGTCACCTCAGCATCCCTAACTATTGCGCTGGGGTGTGGGAACTGTTGGAGATGCAAATGCAAGAGACAAAGCAATGTAATAAGAACAAACCAATCTATTTAATGGGGTGAGATGCTGGCCTAAGTACAGGATCGGTCGCTGTGCTCTCACAAATGGGCCTTATGGAGCAAGGGCTGTGCCTGCCACGTTGTAAATGTTTATTAGCAATGGTACACAGTGCACGTTATGGACCCATGGAGCTCACAGCTGCCTCACTTTGGGGGTCAAGTGTAAGTCCCTGAAATGCTGAGAAAATGTTAATAGTTGCCAGCACCAAGACTGTATCGGTTGAGAGGGTACATAGGTGTCATAAGTGGAGGCTCAGTTCATCGGCTTGAATCACCTCTGGTGCTCTAACGTAAAGCATTAGCTCGCCTAATGCATTCTGGGAGCTGCTGGTCTCTGTATCAGATGTAAAGCAAGATGGGAGCTGCACCGAGTATAGCTTCGCCAACAAGAAGCAGAAGGAGCCATGCTGAGCAGGCATGTACAGAGAGCTAAGAGATACGGAGAAACAAGAGAGAACACTGTTTTCAGCGTATTTCTCCCTCAAAGGATGGCGTCTGGGGGTGCCATGTTGCTTCCTGGTTTGGAGCGTCTGGAGCACGAGTTGTAGTCCTGAGAGCACCTTCACTGGGCAGAGCCTTCAGCTGGTAGTGAGCATTTTTGTCATCTTCAGGCACAATACCCTCATCGAGCACTCTATGGCCATGGTCCTCAAGGAGGGGCCCCCGGAGCAGCAGTGCCAGTGTCCCCTGGACCGCACCCAGACCTCCCGAATCAGAGACTCTGGGGGTGGGACGGGCAGCCTGCGTTGTCATAAGCCCTCCAGGTGATTCTGACGCACGCTCAAGTAGGAAAACCACTGCTCCGAGGCATAATAGTTTGTCATTCCACCAGTGCCCAAGAATCATTTTGGTGACAGACATCAAGTATGAATCCTGTAGAATCCTGGCAGCAGAATACATTTGTCTACTTAACTGTATGCAAAACGCTTGTCAAGAAGGCTTCTGGGGGCTCTTTTTGTGAAGGCTTCCTCTCTCCCCATCTCTTTGGAGACTGTATGTGCCTTCAATCCAAGCCCCAAAGTTACAAGCCATTTAAAAAGCACCCCACCCCGCCCTTTTCACCTAACATTGGCAAATAAGACAGAGGCGCACTGCGCCTGGTTTTCTGAGACTAGCTGGAAAGACTGACAGATTTCATTACATTTGTCACAGGGTCTAAGACTCCACGTGGGAGAAAATAATCCCACTTAGTAGAAACATCTCACTGTGCCTCTGAGTCAGAATGGAGAGGCACGGAAAGTATTGTTCCTGGGAAAATTACAAGGCATTTGGGATGCGTTTTCAAAGGTGTGATGACTATTCACCAGCCTCTGGTTTAGGTGGCTGAAAACCCCTCACAACACTACGTAGGGACCAGCATACATACACATCCTGTGAAATGGCATAAGAATCAAAGGAGAAATGAATTTCCTGTGGTGCAGATGAGCTACTTAAAATCGTTCCCATCTGAGTACACCTCCTTTTCCCTCACGCGCGTTGAAAACCATTTGAATAATGCACGTTATTCAGTTGCATTGTGTGCTCTGAAAGCCATTTAATGAAGGTAGACAGGCTTCCAAGACGGAGCATTCTTTGACTAATGCAGATACTCCTGGAAAAACCTCCCCCCAACATGGAAGGCAGGATTTACTGAGGGGGGGAAGAAGGAATGCTATTACAGTGTCTTGTTTCACTCAGTCAGATCGAATGGAAGCGACCTTGGGTTAAACTTGATCTATTCTAGGTGTACCTTATCCTGTGCATTGTACATACTGAAAAGCTGTAAGTCGATCAAATTTTAGCAAATCAAACCATCTTTCCATTGACGTCCATTACATTATCGAAGTTGTTTTATCTCTTTCTGATTGATCATCACTTAGCAGTGGCTTCCAGATCTAACCTTTCGTTAAATAGGTAAAGATCTATAAACTGACACTTAAATGTAGGAGGGGCACCGCTATCTAAAGAAAAATTTCTTGAATATTTAGCAATGTCAGAGGCACTTATTTGTATAAGAATATCTGTATAGCTATGTAATCTATGCATGCTGTTTTAGTAAAGTAAGGTAAATGTGTCTAGTAGGATTGGTTCTTTGCATGCCAATTTACTTCATTAATTGAGCCAAAACTACATGGAAGGGTATGTGGGGGAAGGGATGCTTTAAATTGCATTTCCCTTGGTGGTTTGAATTAAGAGGTGGTGGAGAGTCGGCTTAACGGTGTGGGTCCTAGAGTCACAGCTGGGCTCCATCCCGCTCTGCCGCATCTCAGCTGGGTGACTGGTCCTCCCTGACCCTCAGTCTCTTTCTTGAGAACTTGAGCCAGGTAATTTGTTCTGTCCCACAGGATTGCACTGAAGAGGAATGCAATGCCTACATTGTTAGCGCAATGCTGGGCACACAGTGAGGCCTGAATAAGTGGCAGCTGGCGTGACTATTTTCACAAAGAGACAAAGTCATAGGAACCATGCCCACC
This sequence comes from Mormoops blainvillei, assembly GCA_004026545.1. Lineage (NCBI taxonomy): Eukaryota > Metazoa > Chordata > Mammalia > Chiroptera > Mormoopidae > Mormoops > Mormoops blainvillei. The sequence goes on along the minus strand of PVJD01000102.1, from coordinate 460,293 downwards.
GCAAACAGAGAGTGTCTACAGTGCCCGTTCTGGAAAGCCGTGGAAATAATGCGACCGCAGTGCAACATTAAAAAGATGCCGTTGGTTCTATCTCCGAGGAGAGCTTTGCCTCAGAGCCGAGTGAGAGCAGCCCGAACCTACGTGAAGAGGTGCGTGGTCATGGCGACATCGAGCAAACCCCGTTTTCAAGCCTGACGCCCCAGACTCTCATCGTCCTCAGCTGTCCACCCGCCCCTCACCTCTCGCCAGACTTCATTTCTCCCCAGCGCTCCAATGTGCAATCGCAGGGCCTCCCTGTGTCTCCGCTTCTGTCCCTGCATCTCTCTGTGTCTCCTTCTCAGTCCTCCCCCACTTTCTCCAGCCTACAGCCTCCTCCATCCACCCCTTTCTCAGTTCTGAATCACAGGGTATTTTGAACCTGGTCGTCAAAGAACCCTGGGTTTGAGGGGTGGGGCACAGAATTGGAAACACACTCCGACACACGAGTGTATCTTGGCCTTGATGGACTTGCAAAAATGGAGCCCACGTTGTGGTATAAATGGATCTCAGGGCAGCGGTGTTCTCTTTGGAAGGGTGGGGTAAGACGGGAATGGGAAGCAGAATTTCAGCTGAGTCTGAAAACTTTCATTTCCTTCAAAAATTAAAATGATATCTGAGGAAAATATGACAACGTGATAACACTCATTATATTTGGGAAGAGGCTACACATCGGTGCCTTGTTTTCTATACACTTGAAATATCCTGAAAGATCCAAATAATTAAATCAAAAAGTTGAAGGACATGGTGGCTGTGAAGCTCCTTTGTTAGCTTAAAACCCACTCGACTAGGTGACTCAAACTTAACCAGCCCCAAATTAACTGGAAGCCTTGTGAAAGCACAGATTTCAGAGTGCCACCCTGGACTTTTCTCATTCAGTACATCTGGGGTGGGGCCGGAGAAGTTGCATTTCTAACACGTTCCCAGGTCTTGCTGACGCAGCTGGTCCAGTGACCCCAGTTTGAAAACCCCTGCAGTGGACGGTGAACTCCCCGAAGTCAAGGACCCTGTGTATCCTGCCATGCGCCTAGGCTCTAGCTGGACTCCTGACACCGGAAACCGATTCAATGAACAGCGATGCCTGTGAATTACACGTATGGGCCAGCATAGACGGAAAAAAGTGGTCATTGTACATTTTCTGCCCTTTCGCGAGTCCAAAGGATCCTCCTTCTTATTCTCAGAGCAGGGCGAGTGGGTTCAGCTGAGAAAAACTGAGGTTCCTGGGAGGTGAAAATAGGGGGAAGCCAAGGGAGGGAGGTGTTAGGAGGGTGACAGGGCAAAGAGAGGGACTGAGAAGGAAGCCTGGGGAAGCCGCTCTGACTTCCCCTGCCACCCGGAGAGCGGTGCCACGGCCTATCAGAAGCCCGGCTCTGCCCCAGCACCGGCTACCGCACTGCCATGGCCACCGCAGCCTCCCTCCCACCCTAGGGGGCCAGGTGCCTGACGCGTCCGGCGCCTGGGCTCGTGGTCTCTTGCCTTGTTTACTTCCATCTAACCTTCGATGGCGTTGCCTCCAGAAAGCCTCCCTTTGCCTCCTGGATGAGTCAGAGATGCCAACCACACGGCGTCGGGATCGGGGCATCTCTTTCTAACCCTTCGCAGTCTGCAGGTTTGCTTTCTGTTTTTGTGGTTCACACCCACCTCCCCCATCTGATGCCACATTTAATGAGGGCTAGGACCTCCCTGTTGTATCTGTAAGTTTTAAATCACTGCCCCTAACCTGTGCTCAATAAGTACTCAGTTTTTAAAAAATTTAATATATTCGTCCAGTTCTAGTGAGCTATAATCGACATGCAACATTGCATTAGTTTTAGGTGTGCAACATGAGGGTTTGAGATATCTATCTATCTATCTATCTATCTATCTATATATGTATCTCTCTCTCACAATGATTATGACAAGTTTAGTTAACATCCATCACCTCACATAGTTACATGTTTTCTTCTTGCGATGAGAACCTTCACGATCTGCTCTCTTAATAAATTCTTGGTGAGCAGATGAATGGGAAGTGAATACGGGCTCCATTCCCCCAACCAGCCCGGACTATCAACACACGAGTGGCGTGACCAAGCACTGTCTTTATTTCTGTACTTTTCCATTCATCAGCCCCAGTTTCAATGCCAGACAGGGCTTTTATGGCCAGAAGTGCCCTCTCCTATTTTAGGTTTCTTTGATGCTTTCTCTCTCTACCCCCCCCACCCCCCCACCCCCGCCAAATGCAGAGGTTGAGAATGAAAGAATGGACAAGAGGCAGCTCCCCCCGGGCAAAGGGAGCCGCAGGCAGGACAGGGGCGCAAGACCTTCCGGAAACCTCCAGAGTGAGAAAGGGAGGTTGACCCCAGAGCATTAATGAGTCACAGAGTGAAGGTCTCAGAGGCCGTAGGGCCTCCTGTGGTCGTCACCGTTTGTTGAAAACACTGGTTCGCTCAGCTGCTGGTTTGAAAGGGAGCCCCAGCACCCTTCAAGCCACCAAGGTTGTTCCGTGAGGCCGGGGGTGGAGGGCTTTGGGCTGTCTGATCACAGCTTGTCACCCCTGAGCCCACGTTGTTGTTGTTGTTGTTTTTAATCATTGCCCAGTTTATGAAGCTTTGTTTCTACTTGCTGCAGAAATGGTCATTCTCTGCTTTATTTTTTAGGTCGAACTCGTGCGGGCTCTTTATGTATCCCTTTAGTGTTTTACCTGCTTAATGAAAATAATTCATGTTCAATTCAAACATCTAAAAATATATGAAGTAGGAAATAAAAGTGTTTCTCTCACACACCTTGGCGGGATGAGCAGTCCTTCCCTATAATCATTCCACAATGTTCATGTGGATAAAATTGCTTCTCTTTATCTTCCTCCTCCTCCTCATTATTACATTATAACGAACACTGTAATGCCAAACGTATTGTTCGGAAATGAACTCTTTCTGTCTTCACACGCTCATCCGCCGTTTCAGTCCGTTCCTGTAGGTAACGCTACTCTGGTTAAAGACCAACTCTTCCACACCGTGCTATGCCAGACGGTACTGGACGCTTCCTCCCAGGAGCGACAGCGATGCTGTTTTCAAGTATTTCACTTTACTATGAAGTGATGGTGAATGTCTTTGAACATAGAGCTCTGTTCACCCAACACACTTGTCCACTTCCTCCTCTTCCCTCTGCAAAGGACGTTTCTGCTGCAGACTAGCTATAGTCACGGCCAGAGGAAAGCCTTCACTCAGTAGTTACCATGGCTTTGGGGAGGTGAAAACCCAAGGATCATTCATGTGTTCATTATCTTTTTCACCAAGCACTGAGGAGTGCCATCTGTCATTCTAAGCACTGAGGTGGGATACACAAAAGGGGTCTCTGTTCTTATCACTGAATGTTTTTTTTTGGGGGGGAGGGGGAACAGACACAAACAAACAAACAGACAGGGAGAATTTTAGTGATGACAAGATGAACCCATCTGTGGGAAATGAAGGGAAAGAGTGTTACAAAAGGAGGGCTTCCTAGGCCACAGCGGGGAGGTGGCATTTTATTAAGTGTTATGAGAAGCCCTTGAGAGGATTAAGCAGAGGAATGACAACTTAACATATGTTCTAGAACGGTCACTCAGTTGCTGGGTTGGAATGGCCTCAAGTGGAATGGAGGCCGGGCGGTAAGTTGATGCTGGTGTCCTGGCCAGAGTGTCCCTATGGTGAGCAGGGAACCCCAGGGCTCCACACGTCCAGGCAACGCAGCTCCGAGTCTCAGAAACAAAAACCTAATGGACTCAAGGCGTCAGTGAGTGACAACCCCTGACTGATTAAAACCAGCCAGGTAACAGCAAGCCAGAAGCTCAGGACAAAGGCAACATCAAATCAGCCTAAGGAGGTTGGGACCCTCCGGGCCGCTGAGTCACTGAGGGTCAAAGGACCAAAGAGAGCGGGGATGAGGATGTTGACTTAACCGAGGTCTCCGACCTTCACAGGCCTTTCATCTCTGGGCAGCAAAGGCCCTAGAGGTCAGCCCTACCCCTTCTACACAGCCCTGCGGGCTCAGAGGGACAAGCCAGGATGTCACAGAGCTCTCTGGCCTGTTGGAGGCAGGAAATCATATCATAAATCTGAGACACCTACGCTTCCTGGTCTGATGAAGGTCAGTGTCAGGGTTAACGCCTTCGACAGGCTTGCTGGGCCAGTCCCCTTGCTGTGGACAGTGTGGCGTCTGTGCTTCACGGGCGCCATGAACTTGGCACTCCGGCCATGAGCCTGGCACCTGGACATCCGAAGGAATGCCTCGAGGCGAGCGGAAGTGTACGAATCGCCACCTTCTAAGGGCAAGTCCGTGATTAAGCATTGTCATGCTGGACATCCAGCGGCAGAAACGGGAACACAAATGCACGGGGTCCTGGTGCCACGATGCCCAAGACACATGTTTGAGTGTGTCTTCCCAGTCTCGAACACAACACAATACAAAAGGATACATAGCTGTCTGTGCGTGTGGATGTAGGTGTGCACTTATGAAAGTGCTAGAAGCAGGCGTTGTTGGATAGTGGAATCAGAGAGAAGGAATTCCATATGTTACTTATATAAGTTTGCATTAGGCTGAATCATATGAAATTGCCAGTTTTGTAGGTAGAAAATGACTCACGATTGGCAATTGCACGTGGTTAATTCTAAAAAGGTTGACGTTTTGAAGAGGCAGGATAGTCAGGTGGCTAAATAATGATCTCGAAGGCCAGTTCGGCTTCTTCCCATCTGCTTAAAAATTATACCGTTTCTCTGCGCCTCAGTTTTTTTGTGTGAAAAACGGGGATAATAATACCACAGCACGTAGCTCAGAGTGCCGCTGTGTGAATTAAATGAGTTACATGAAAAGTACTTACAACTGTGCCAGTACAAGCCTTCAATAAATGGGCGCTATTGCTGTTCTCAAAGCACCTGTTACCTCTGAAATAAAAGGAAAAGAAAAGGATTTGTCTAGAGTATCCTTGAATAATTCTTCCTTCCAGTTATGAAACAAAATTCCGGGTGGGTCCTCTTCTGAGAGCTGCCTACAGTCTAGGAAACGCGCCTTGGGCCCTTGGCGGTACGTGGGGACAGAATGGTGCCGGGCACAAAGCATCACCATCGCTTGTAGTGATACCTGTCACCCACGTGGCGAGTTTCCTGCCTTTTCTCAGATGAGGTACCTCCTGCCCCTCCATTGTTATATCATTGACCTGGTATCTTTCTGTTCTGTTAATTACGTCACCAACTTTTTTTGTATTTACTGATTTTAGAGAGAGAGAGAGAGGAAGGGAGGAGAAAGAGAGAGAAAGAGAGACATCGATTTATTGTTCCACTTATTCATGCATTCATTGGTTCATTCCTGCATGTGTCCTCACGGAGGGTTGAGCCTGAAACCTTGGAGTATGGAGATGATGCTCTAAGCAGCTGACCTCCCCAACCAAGACCTACCAACGTTTTCTGTAAAGTCATTCATGTTTTCCCCTTTTCCTTCTTTGTGTACTGCTCTAAATATAACCACGGAAACAAAACAATGCAGTCCCACAACAAAGGAGACCCGGCGGGTGAGCAGAAACCTTCCGTAGGTCCTGAGTCAACTGCTGTCTCTTGTCGTCATGTTTTATAAAACAGCCCATGACTCCCACAATAGAAAGGGCGGGAACCCTGATTAAATGGTATGCATTACTCTAAAAGGGAATTAAAAGCGATGCAAAGGTTTGCACTAAACCGCATTAGGCAGGGAGATTCGAGAACAAAGTTGCTTGGGTGGTTTGCAGTCTGAATGCCCAGGTTCTGAATCGGCAATGACTCACTTTCTCATGAAAGAATTAGCTTAATCCATCAGCCATTTGCCCTCTCCCCCCTAAGAAGGAGTAACAGGACTATATTTTAAGGGTTGGGAATGGGATGGGGTGGAAAGGTAATTAGAGGTATTTGGAAATACATGCACAAGTGAAAAAAAAAACTGGTTGAGAGGGTTGAAGCCCTAAGTTTGGGGTTATTTTCTTTAGAGTCACTGAAAACAGTAACAATAAAGATATTTACGAAATGCCTCCCAAAGTCCAAATACTGTCAGAGGCAGGAGTTGACAGGGGTAAAAAAGACGCCAGAGCGCCACCCACACGGTCTCATGTTCTAGTGGTGGAAGTAGGAAAAAACAAACCAATGATTACGGTAATTTCAACTTCTAAAAAACCTATAGAGGAAATAATTGGGGAAGCGGGGGCAGTGTCACAGAGGTTAACCTAAGGTCAGCAAATCTCTCTCCAGAAGGTGGCATCTGAGCTGAGACCGGAAGGGAGAGCCGGCTCGGGGGCGAGGAGCATAGCCCCGGCAGAGAGTGATAAGCTTGCCAAATCCGTGCGCTATTAAGTGGCTTGTACGGGAGAAACAGGAAGGAGTCCAGTGGCTAACAGAAGTGGTTATGTAACTTACTAAGAGCTTATTGATTCTCAGGACCAGAATGGAATTTGTAAGAAAATCAAAGCCAAAAAGGAAAATTTGCTTGCCTCAGATCACCCCCTCTTGGGTGAGAACAAAGCAGAGCCACGGTGACGACCCAGACCACCGTGGCCCAGGACCGCATTTCCAGATCCTTCCAGAGAAGTGTGTTGGACACAGTGGTATACAAGGGGGACCCAAAAACCCCAAGATTTATTTATAAAAAATGTGTATTTATTCTTACACATTGAAGCTTCAGTCACCTTCAAAGTACTCTCCATTTCATGCAATACACTTATCAAGACGTTTATTCCACGGCTCAAAACAGTTTTTGAACTCATTGATTTTGATGCCTTTTAGCGCTTCTGCCCTTTTTTGTTTCACGTCTTCTGCACTGGCAAAATGTTTCCCTTCGGGGACTTTTTCATCAGGAGGAACAAACAAAAAAAAAGTTGCTTGGGGCAAGATCCAGTGAATAGGCAGGGTGGGGCATGGGTCTCATGCCATTTTTGTTAAAACCTGCTGAACACAGCACAGTGTGGGCAGGTGCGCTCGTCAATCACCCATCAGGAAATGGGTAAACGTGTTGAAAGAGTCTTCAAAATAATTCACTGAAGCCAAACGCAGCCTCTCACACCACCACCAGCTGGAACACTGATACGGACGGGTTTCTACAACACTCACCTACTGGGGGAAGCCTGTGCTACAAGGCACCTGCCCTTCAGAAGTAATTCTGGTTGGGGGGGCCCCTCCTCTCGTATGTCAGCAACTTGTTCCCAGTTTTGTCTGCAGGGCTTTTCTGGGGTGCTAGCTTTGGAGTCTTTGGGGTTTGAGCCGTCACCTCACTCTCACTCATCTTTAATCTCCATGTGCCCATTTTCTTTTCAGAGCTTCACCTGCAGAACCTCAGGGGGCTTCTGTGAGCATCACACAGTTCATCAGGCGGTGTTTACACAGGTACCTGGCACCGAGAATCATGCGAAATGTCGGCTACCATCACTATTATTATCATCATTATTTTGTCAATATCCTCCCTGCCTCTGTATTAATAGCCTCCATTACAGCAGACTATATTGTACTGCATTTTGCATTTCATCTACCAGTGCAGAGGGGCCACAGCGTAACAAACGGCTTTATAATACAAACGTTTGCTCATTTATCGCGGCATCGACTCTGCATCAAGTACGGCACTAGGTTTGGAGAAAACAAAAAATTTAAAAGCAATGATTGATCCGTTTGGTCATAGTCAGTGCCAGCATCGGAGGGTTAGTCCTGGATTCATGATGAATTAAGTATGTGGTACAGGTGACTTCACCTCAGGGTCTCAGGATTCGCATCTGAACAACGGGGAGGAGGGCAGCCCACAGGGCGCTGCACTGACGCGCGTTAAAGGGCACAAGAACCGGAAGCCCCGTCTCCAGAACCTGCAACATAGTCCCAGCTCCAGAATGCCCGTTTATATCGGCCGCAGCTTCCAAGAGGCAATAAATTTGAGGAGGTGGAAATAACAGGTAAACAACTTAAAGGGGCTCCTTGTCGGTTCCACCTAGTGGGGGCGCTAACTCCTGCCTCCCCCATCCTTCCCTGGAAAGCTCTCACAGAGATTCTGGAGCTCGTTCTGAAAGGATGCGTAGAATTTTCTGGGCAGGTGGGGAAGGCACTCCGGATAGCAAACCAGCACATGCGGAAGCGCGGAGGCTTGAAACAAAACGACTTACTGGGGAAATGCTAAGTAACCTGCAACAGCTGTTCCGGGCATTGGAGGACCGGATGACGGATGCTGAGCGGTAAGGCGGAAAAGGCTGTAAGTCCTTCCCAACAAGCAGGTGCTTGGTATGCTCCCGGCCCCTGGCCTGTCCCACACTGGCATCTCGAGCGCCGTCCAAAAGGGCCGGCAACCTTGAGCAAGCTCTCTCTCTCTTTTCTTCCCAACAGCTGAGATGGAAACAAAAACATTGTGTCAAAAGCTCAATGTATAGATACCGCGGTGGATATCAGATGTTAGAAGCCAGAGCACTGATGTGCCCCAGGAGATTTGATTTCCACACCCGTCCAGGGAGTCCCCGCTCTGGCCAGACTCCTCATCCCCACCAGCGCCGTGGTGACATTCGAGTACATGAAGTGATGTCTGATGGCTGAAATACTATTAGAGAAAAATCCCGAGAAGATGCAACTGTGTTTGTAGCTGAAGACTCAATAAAGCTTTTGGAAAGCAGACCAGAGAAATTATCCTCGGGTACAGAAAGGAGAGTTCGTCAGGGTTACCGCAAGTATTCAGGCAGGTCAGAAAAAGATAGGAGCAAAAACGCTGCTCGGATGGGTAGCAGAGGACGCTAACATCCTCAGCGTGACCCAGGCAGCCATTCGGCTGCCATGACCCAGGATCCACATATGACACCCTGCTTGAATTTAATGATCTAATTTAAGGGCTGACAAACAGACTGTTTTTCCAAGGGGCTGGGAATGGCCCTCCCTTTTCCTCAACCAAAGTAATTATTCCCCCAACTTGAAGCAATACTAGTGAAAGCACTTTTTGTTTCTCCAATCCTCCAGTCGAACCCCCGGGCTAAGAATTTTTTTTTTTTGTAAGGCATTGTTCATGCACGGTGGCATAGAATTTCATTTGCTGGGTTTCAAGTATTAAGAGCACAAGACAAAATCTAAGCAATTTTAGACATGTGTCAATCTCCAATGAAAAAGGCTTTGTGCTGGCAAAAGATGTCAGTGCTTGAATTAAAGAGATGGGAAATTTCCCCGAGCGAGAGCTGTACGTGCTGACATAATACATTGTTAAGGCTCTGTGTTACGATACAACCAGCATGTTTTAATAATTTATTGGTATTTATTTAACACACAATACTGTCATACCAAATCTAAACCAAGAGGTCTAGGTTCCCCATTGAGTTGCCTACACGGTTCTCACCAGTATCGTTAGGTGCTCCCTCAGAAAGGTCTCTTGTGTGGGATGAAATTGGGGAAGGGCACTTCTGAAACTTCATCAGGATGGCATTCTCTCATCGCCTTCCAGGGACCCTCCCTGGGCTGTTGCTGGAAGGATTTGATTCGGCTCTCTCTTTTTCCGTCTTTATTTATCAGACTTTATCTCCTGATGAAATAACTGCTCGAAGAGTTAATCTCATTTGAACACTTAGTCAAAATCTAGCCAGCTAAGAGAGTGCTACAGGCTGACACGGATACCCGCTGCCTACAGAATCTCCGCTGAATTTTTCTGGACTGCCTTAATCATTAATTTATCTGCTGGAGAATTCATTCTTCTCTATTTCACCATTACCTAATGAGGATAACAGAGACTATCAAAATCTAAAGGCTAATCTTTTTTTTTTTTTAGAATAGTTGATAATTATTAATTAATAATAATGTCAACAATAACCTTAATTTCCAGGTATTCTCCCTAGAGACTTCCATCTTAATTATACTTGCGGTAAGGGCAAATGAACTCCCCCTGGAACTAAGCTTTGGTGAACGGTTTTCAAATCACACGAGCAAGGAGAAGCTATCTTCACGTAAAAATAATCAGACTTTTTTTTTTTTTTTTGAGGAGCCTCGTGTGGCAGAGACGAAGGGAGAATAAATACAGCTGAGGAGATTTACTGTGACATCAGTAATTCTCAAAGGGACTCCACACCACAGACTGTGCTGCTATAGATGCTCGTTGCTCTCATGGAGGTGACAGGCCTGACCTGTCAGGTGCGGGTAACACCCAGGACAGACTAGAAATGTCACAAACGACTAGCAGTTACTACACAAGGTATAAAAGCATCTGTCTGAAAGGGGGTGGCTCCTCAAAACTGGCTTAAACCTGTTTCGAAGTTTCCATTTCTTTAACAAGCCCATCCTCTTTCCTGGTGGAACATAGAATTTAGAAAAATTTTTTAGAAATCTAAATGGCTTCAGGTCTCATTTTAATCAGGAATATCTTCTTTCACTGAGATGGAAACCCAACTCGAGCTAGCTAGAGCTTGAAAAACCAAGAGCATTATCGCCTCATGAAGCTTCAGGCCTAGCTGAATCCAGGCGCTCAACTAATGCCCTGGGGACCAAGGGCTCTGTTTCTCAGCAGCTCCTTCCACCGAATTGGCTTCAGTCCCAGAAGGGTACTTCTTTCCCATATGAAACCCTCAGCAGCGTTAAACTTACCAGTGACCGACTTTAAATCCAGTGGGGTGAGAACCTCTTTGTTACGGGTTGAATTATGCCCTGCCCCCCCGCCCCATTCATAGGCTGTAGTCCTAACCCTCAGTACCTGAGAACTGTCACCTTATTTGGAAACAGAGTCATTGAAGAGGTAAGTAGGTAAGATGAGGCCACACTGGAATAGGCAGGGCCCCTAATCCAGTGACAGTATCTTTGTAAGAAGACAAACATGTAAGGAGAATACCACATAAATATTGAGTTTTGATGCCACAAGCCAAGGAAATACCAGAAGTTAGGAGAGTGGCCTGGAACAGACCCTTCCCTAGCACTTTCCGAGACAGCGAGGCCCTGCCAACTCCTTGATTTTTGACGTCCAGCCTCCAGAGCTGGGAGAGAATACATTTCTGTTGTTTAAGCCACTCAGTGTGTGATAAGTTCTCGCGGCAGCCCCAGGAAACGCATACTCTCCTAGCCAATGGCTCCGTGGGGGCCAGGGACTCATTCCAGTTGGTTCTATGCGGACCGTCTAGATCTCTGAGGCCAGGCGGGTGGGTGGGCAGACCAGCCTCACATGCCTGCTCCCGGAGCTGGGGATGGGATCAGTCCGACCCTGTGCCTGTGCGCCGAGTGTGAGCAGGGCGTCGTTGTCCAAAGAAAGATCAAAGTGCTACCACCAGAGGAAGGGAGGCAGGCAAACACAGACACAAAAGGTGTCTGCTACAGATGAACATATCAGAGGAAAAAAGGAGGTTATTTCAGCTCAGATCGCTCTTTGCCTGAGTAATTACCGTCTCCCACTCCCTGTGCCTGACACACGCCCACTCGTCAGACATGTGTACGACCCTCTCTTCTGCAAAGCCTTCCCTCCGTCCCTCTGGTGGAACTGAGAACCGCCCTGCACAGATGCCCCCTCCCATCACCGGGCACGTCGCAATGGTAACAATAGGAATTAGCCTCTTTACAGTGCTTCGGATGTGCCTGCCACAGCTCCGTACGCTTTAACTCATTTAATCCTGATAATAACCCAATGAAGTAAATACCCTATCATCCCCATTAATGGGGGGCGGAGGGGGAACTGAGGATCAGAGAGGTTAAGTAACTTTCCCGAAGCTAATTTCCTTAGCTAATAGGTGCTAAATGCCAGAACTAAGATTTGAATCGAGTCAATTTTGCTCCAGAGTCCATGTTTTTTGCCTGTTCATTATAGTGTATCAAATAATTCATTTTCCTTACTTGGGCTCTTGTCTATCTCTATGAGACAAGTGATTCCCAAATAAGGAATATGTATCACTGGTATAATTCACAATGACTTTAGATTTTAAACATTTATTCCAAAGCTATTAATACTTATAGATTATATCTTTGTTTTATGGGTATCTTCTCTTTATGGCAAGAGACACTCTCTGCCCCGCCCCCACCCAGCGGTATTATACTTTCCTTCCTAAGTAGATTTATTTGAGTAAAAGAAGCCGATTGAAAATACGTTAAGAACATCCTAGTACACTTAGCATGTAAAAATGCAAACATGTTGAAAGCGATATAGAAATAACTAAAGCTTGAAACCGAGGTACTTAGACTCTAAGCTTGGTGAGGAATATAGTGGGTCTGCCGTGTTCTTGGAGGGACAGCCCGGGACAGTGCCCAGCCTACAGCAGACACTCATTCAACACTGGGTGAGCCATTTGGTATTGATCTGGTTACTGGCAGCACACGATACAGGACCGACAGGCCCCAACTGAATCCCGTGCACTGAGTTCTGCGAAATAGCAGAAATATCGATCCTCTAATCATTACTGAAATGCAGCCAAGCACAGTCATGACGGTCAGACATCTGCCAGCTGTTATTGGGACAAAGTTAAATGGAAGTTGGGGTCTCAACTCAATGCCAGGTCGCCAGACAACTTTATTTCTCAGAGCACTTTATGCCCATGATACACGTGTGTTCCAAGGCTGAGAACTTTCCATGGACACTGGGGCTTGTCTTTAACGTGCTTCTTTAAATGACTAGCTTTTACCTGCTCAGAATAACTTCAGAGGAAAATTTTCAAGGACTACGAGAGCGTTCACGTGCAAAAGCAAAAATTCTTTGCCATGTTAAAAAGTTCCGATTTTAGGTTGATAGGACTTAAAAAGCAAAGGGGTTATTCTTAAAATTCTCTTCCAAATGTGTCTCTTTTACAGCCGTAGTCAACCAAGGCTGGAAGAGCGTAATAGATAAGTGGGTGAACCTGAAGAAGTTAATTAAGTCCCACGTGCCTTCTTTCTTTAAGTTTCTGTAAAATGTGGATGATAATGGACTTGTTGAAAAGATAATATGAGTTAATGTATGTAAAGCACTTAGTTTACCGATGGGTAAGCACTTAGTTATAATAGGTGTTGTTATTATCGTTGTTATTGATACTCTTGATTGAAACTCATATTTTCCTAGATTTGCAGAAGATGAAAACCTCCTTTCTGATGTTGTGCACTGTAAGGACATCATTTCATTTAATCTTGGTCGAGGTCAGGCCACCCGGGGTGCAGAGTATGCAACTGAGATCGGTGTGGGAGTGTATCACGGAGTGCACTCAGTTGTACCATTTTTGGGAGAAGGGAAGGGAGGACCATTGGCTAGAGAGAGAATTTGAACTGGTCACAGTCACGGTGGCCTCAGCTAATCCCACAGAAAGCTCTGCACTGAGATGACCTTTCAGAATTGTCACACGTTGGGGCAAGAGGGGCTGGATTTTTGTGCCCTCATCAAGCAATTACTATATTAAGGCTGCTGCCAGCAATGGGGTGCAACTTTGGGAGAGTTTCCACTCTTTACCTGAGGCCTCCTCACAGTGAGAACTCAGGGCGATTGGGTGCCAACCCTCCTTGAAGCTGGAGAAGTTGGACCTTTAGTCCTAACTATGGGTCCTGGGTGGGGCGGCACAATGTCCACGCAGTCCACCCCTTGAGTTCGGGCCCGCGTCTTTAGGTGAATTCTGGGAGAAGCAGCTGTAGGCTTCTAGGGGGGCCACTTCACCTCGGAAAACCCAAGAGGAAGGTGAGCGAGGTAAGTCGGCTGCCGCCGTGGCTGCTTTCAAAGTCGCACGGGTCCTCACTGTTTCCTGTCTGGTCTTAGCTTTCTCCCTCTCGGCCAGCGTCTTGGCCGGCCTGGGTACCACGGCCGGGCTCTTACATTTGAGGGCGTCTCAGCTTCTGGTTACTGTTACCATGGTCGTCTCGGTCAGGACAGTGACTCCTTGTCTGTCGGACCCTTGCCACAAGAAGCCCAAAGTGCCCAAAGGGAAGCCAGATCTTCAATTTCAAGGGACTCTGGCTGCATCCTCTGGAAGGGTTGCGTACAGTACATGTAACAGTTACTGTTCCTGCCTAAGGCCCTGTGGGTAGAAGAGACAAACCCTACGCCATAGTATCTGTCCATTCAGTGAAAGTGAAATGTTATGCACCGTAGAAAGGTTCTAACGTAGCCATCTTGCCACACGGCGACTGGCTGGTCTCTATCTAAGAGACGGAGCAATGTTCGGGGCTCAGAACTGGTCTTCATCCTTGACAGGCTGGCTGTTTGGTAGTGGTAATAGTTAAACCTGCCTTGATGAGTAGGGGTCCCCGCAGCTGGCATGATGAGTGGCCTTCATCCCTGCCACCAAGGCTACTCTGTTCCTGAGCCTGTGTGCCAGTGGTGGGGAGCCGGTGACAGGTTGGCTGATATCAAAGAGCTAGGGCGTTGCGTCTGTTTGGTGTTGAATGCCTCTTCCATGACACCCGCTCTCTGGAGGGCATTACCCTAGAGAGGGCCCTTCAGCTGGAATGAGCCTTCAAAGTTAAAACAGGCAAGGCGGTTGCTTTATATTCCCCTCCACTGAAGAGACATGGGTTTCAAGTTGCCCTCTGAAAGGAAGTGTGACCTGGGGTCAGTTGGCTTCCAGTGGGAAACTGGTAAATGTTTAACACTTGACCACTTGAGAAAAAAGGAACCTCCTGATTTGTACTGTTTGTCGATTTCCAAGATGTAGAGAGATAAGGGGTTGCAAAATTACAGGCTGCTGGCCCACCACCTGATTTTGTGAATAACATTTTATTGGAAGACAGCCACATCATTTGTTTGCATACTGTCTATGATTGCTTTTTCACTACAATGGCAGAGTTGAGTAAATGTAACAGAGACTATTGCAAAACCAGCAATGTTTACTATCTGGCCCTTTACAAAAACCTGCTAACCCCTTTTATAAATACTCCCACCACGTTTGATTTCAAGTCACCGATGAAACTCACAGTTGGAAAAGCGATGCCCACAATTAGCCCTCGTAAATCAGCGTGGGCCAGTTGGAACACATCACATGGGCTGAGGTCGATTCCCAGACAGGGTGGAGAGCTGAAGCTGCCATTAGGCAGCACTCCCAGCAGGAATCTGGGTGGGACAGCATGGTATCCACTAACGTTCTTATAGATTTCCTCTGCAGAAGGTACTCCCATTATATTTTCCAGATCAGAAAACTGAGACTGAAAGTGTTAAGTCCACTTCGTCCTAAACTATAAAGCCAGTAACTAGTGAAGCTAAGGTACAAATGCTGATCTGTTGTGCTCCAATAAATAGCATTCTATGCCTCCTTATGCAGCTGGCGGGCTGAATTTTACCACTCAATGCCATTCATTCATTTATTCGTCCATTCATTCATTCAATCAACTACTATTCAATGAATCCGTTATGTGCTAGACATTATGATACAGCAAGAAGACACGAACCAGTGATGTTTGGATATCAGATATGTTTGCCCCTCTGAATGTCTCAATCAGTCATCTTAAAACTTAGCTCAAGGGCAGGACCACTCCCATTTTCATTGATATCCCTCTTTTCTGATTGAATTTCTGCTGTACTCATGGTCAATATGATACAAAATGGTACTCTTTGGCCTCACGATCATTTCATAGGAAGGTCTGTTTTCCAGTCAGTTCATAGTCCCTTCAGAATGGTGGCATTTAAGGAGCCGGTAAATCATGTCTACCTTGCACTAAACTCACAACCGGTTAAGAAACTGGTGCTAGATTCAGAGACATGGAGATCAAAGTATGATAGGTTGTACTGAGAAACAACAGACAATTTGTTCGGCTGGGAATTACTAAGCATCTATTCTATGAGAGGTCTTGTTCTAGACCCTGAGAACACAGGGGTGAAGAAAAGGACAAAGTCCCTGCCTCCGGGTAGCTTACATTTTCACGTAATCTAGGTGCTCAATACCTCCTCAGGCTATGGCTTAGAGCCCAGACATAGTAGGAAAATGGGTTTTTAACAGAACTCAACTCAGCCGTCTGAAAGGCAGCTTCTCACCTGTTAGGCATCCGTACAGAGGAGGGGGGATAAGTGTCTCTATCTGACCCCAGAAGGTAGCCTCGCTCGTCACCCCCAGACAAATACCGTATGAAAAGAGGAGACAGAAGGGAATGCGCCCATTCTGGGGGCCAGGTGGTCTAGAAGGAAGAAGGGTGGGGTCTCAGACATGTTTGTGAAGCCTCTTACCTTATTTTTGATCCATTTACATGCTGATATGAAAAGGCAGGAACAATGTCTAGCATGTAAATCAACTGAATTGCCTAGAACTGGCTAGAAACATAGTAAGTATTCAATTAAGTCTTATGGATTGTTTAAGTCCAATATCCTCACTTACACTTTGATAAATTTCAGGACCAGAGAACCATCACAGAAGTTAGGTAAGCATCCTTCTGTCGGGGTCACTTATGAGAGTCTCAGGCTTTTTTTTTTTTTTTTTTTGATAATTTTGTATCAATAATATCAATGAATATTTTGAGGTAGATGCTTTGTTGCTGGCTGCGTAACACCCACTGTGTGCCTTGTTAAAGTCACATGGTATCTTCTGGACGGAGAAACCTCTGTTTATAAAATGTCCTATTATCATGCTTCATGATGGATGAGCTGTGTTTATTTGTTTCTTTCCTGGCTGTCTTTAGGAGATGATCTAAGGTTAATGGTGGAAGTGCTACCAAAATAAATGGTTTCATGTAGTCAAATATTTCATCTGAGCACTCTGTTTCAGGAAACTTGGGAAGAAAACAAATGAATATTTTTGGAGTGTTTGAATCCATTCCTTAACTTCAGTACTGCTCAGATTTCTGAGACGTTAGAAATACATTGTTCAAGTTAACACAAAGTCTACAATGCTTCCACTGACACGTCAATTAGAATATTACCCATACTTTCTTCTGGAAAATCCTCAAAAGGACGTAGAAGATGACTTCAGATGCCTGCATAACACTGGCCACTTTCCAGAAGAAATGGCCCCACAGAGTCATAACCGTTCATGAGAATGATATTCACCAGGCCTAGTTGAAAGCATTTCCTTAAATTGACATCGTGTTCTGAAGATATGCAGATGTAATATTTGCCCCTAATCCTTACAAGTTTGAGCGCTTTCAAAAAAAAATATATGAGGTCATATGGGTAAAGTATAGGACTTGACTTTGGTGTCCCCGGTTCCGACTTGGGTCAGACTTAGTTCAGAGCTGCGCTCAGCTTCCACAGGGATCTCTCTCACTTTGGGTCAAAGTTCTAAGATAAATCGCTGCTCCTTATGCTGGGAATGAGGTCATTATCATTTTTTCCCCTTCGAAGTGCTTTGGAATTCCTCTAAGATTCTCTTTCAGGTCCAGCTAAGTACAAAGGGCTCTTCGACAGATATCTCCTTCCTGAAAGGATTCAGATACCCAGAAATATTTGCAAATGCCAAAGTCATTTTTTTTCTTACAGTCAATATTACTTTGGAGGGAAACAGAGATTTAAACTTCAAGGATGGACTTAAATGACAGCCCAATGAGAGAAGAAGTCTATGCTGTAAGACATTTCTTCAAGATCAAGTTTTTTTTATTAAAAAAAAAAAAAAGTTAACATACACCAAACCCTGGCAAGGCAAAGAGAATGAATTTTTCCTTCCAAGTCTTTCTGGTGAACTCCACTATGAGAAGTCATGCTTCTGACTCTTTTAAACTTCACTTTAGTGTCATTTTCTAAACTTCAAGTTACAGTAGCTTTAGGGGAAGGGTCCAAAATTGACTTAAGGGGGGGAAAAAGATCTCTTATCAATTGAGATTTCACTGGAAAAGTTTTCCATGAAAAGTACTTATGGGCTGCTTGAAGGCTTCTATCTATTTTGGTCTCTTGTTATTTAATATAAAATAAATTGAATTGCTTTTCCTAATTATAAAAGTAACTGCCTCTCTTTTGAGGTCAGAACACCTAGACAATAGAAAGGGAAGGAGAGAACAATCACAATTCCAGCTGCTTGCTTATAACCACGATTTAAAAAGGCGTGTGACTCTACCGATTTATATTTGTTTATTTAACAAACTGTGTATTGATTTTCTGTGGCAGGTGCTTTCCTGGGCACTGAGCTAGAGGCCCCTCAGAGATGCTGCCTTCATGGAGCCATGCTGATGAAAGAGACACAGGGTCAGCAAATATAATAAATACTTTCACATAAAACAAAAACAAGGAGTATAAGTACCTAAAAAAAATGTTTCGTGGGATGAAGATGATGGAGGGTCATTTTAATCACAAAAGGACTCTCTGAGGAGAGGACATGTGAACAGAAGCTGGAAAGGACAAAGCTCTGCGGCCATGTCAAGGGCCAGGAAAGGCGTCTCCCTGGCAGAGCAAACGGCAAGTGCAAAGGCAATAAAGATGGAAATGATGGCGGTGGTTCAGGGAAACGCAGGACGCCCAGGGTGGGGGATGGAGAGTAGAAAGACATGCAGTTAATTTGTTTAACTGATAAGGCAGGGGCCGGTTCAGATGGCGCTTCGCAGGCCACAGGAAGTGGTTTGGCTTCCCTCTAATCTGACCGGAGTTTTCACAAGCTCAGTTTGGTTGCCACGTGAAGGCTTGACGTTAGAGGAGCAATAACGGAAGCAGGAAGATTAACTAGGGAATGTGTCCCCGCGAGAGGCAAACGCGGCGTGGAAGTAATGACTCCGTGGAAAGTGGTCTTCTGGGGATCTGGTGATGCTTTGGATGCTGGGTCTGCCCACCTCTGCACGGGTCTCTTGGACTCTCTCAGATGGGCAAGGTGCATGTCAGAACTGGATATTGATCCAGACAGTGACCCTCGCAGTGTTACATCAAAGCCC
Source organism: Mormoops blainvillei (assembly GCA_004026545.1). NCBI lineage: Eukaryota > Metazoa > Chordata > Mammalia > Chiroptera > Mormoopidae > Mormoops > Mormoops blainvillei. Next base: position 441,580 of record PVJD01000102.1, on the reverse strand, counting down.
ACATACTGTTTAACTGGGGCAGATTGGGTAGGAAAAAAGCTGCCCAGTCCTCCTACTTCCCTTATTGATTTCTTCTCTTTGTCCAGAACACTCACTCCTTCTGTCATTAACCTCTGTTGGCCCAGGTTGGTCAGCTTTCTTTAGAAACAAAGGACAGAGAAATAACAGAGACACTCCAGAAAAAAAACAAAACCTCTTCTAGAATCACAGACCTAGGTGTTTGATCTGAGCTGCTTATTAGGCTTTGAGGTCCAGCAGCGAATTAAGTAATATCAATAGTACTCACAGGGACCTCTAAAGAATGTTCTGGAACAAGTGTCAGCAAATGATGGAGGATGGGCCAAATATAGCTTGCTTTCTGTTTTTTACATAAGTTGTTACTGGTACACAGCCACGCCCATTAGTTTACATATTGTCCATGGTTGTTCTGTCATGACAACACCAGGGTTAAGTAGTTGTGACAGAGACTGTATGGCCCAAAATATTTACCACCTGGCCTCTTACAGAGAGAGCTTCTAATCCTTATTCTAGATTCTCAGAGCTTTTCAAAGTGTCACGTGCAACGAATCACCTGAGGATCTTATTGCTACGTCTGCGAGTGAGGGGTTAGCAGACTATATTTCTAAACAAACTCTCAGGTCAAGGTGATGCTGCGCGTCCTCGGGTCACACGTGGAGCAGCGAGGCTGCGGGAGGGTTCTGCCCCGAAGAGCTTCCTGCGGTGGAGGACGTGTTCCGCAGCCACCCTGTTCCACATGGCGGCCACCAGGCCTCTGTGGCTATTGAACACTTGAAAAGCGGCCAGTACAACTGAGGATCTGAATACTTTATTTCATTTCAAAGAGTTTAAGTTTAAATGGTCACATGTGGCTAGTGGCTCCCTTATTGGACAGCAAAGTTTTAGAGAATAAATCCTCGCTTTGCATGCTTGTTTCTTAGAAAAAGCCAACCCACATGTGGTTGGCTGAGGTTTTCCTCCAATTTTTTTTTTTTTTTTAAGATAGGTATTAGCATCACAGACAAGTTTAGAGGATATTAAGTCTTAGCTTGCTCAGGAGGGAGGGGGGCTCAGAGATACTGCAATCTGGTCTGAGTATAATAAACCCCTTTGTTACATTTAAATACCATCATACTATGTTATATACAGCAAAGCATCGGGATGTTTTATAGTAACAACGCAGCCGTGCGAAAACCCCAGACAACTCTAAAAAGGCGCTAATTATTATTATTAGTGTTTTGCGCTAACAATAAATGTCAAATGGAACCCGGAAAACAAATAACTACCTGTCACCAAGTGAATGAAAGGCAATTTTAGTAAAGTGAATTAAAACCCCAAACATCGCCAAGCCCAGCCAGCTAGCAGCGCCACGGCCATGTAGCGCAGGCCTTGGCCGGGGCCGTTCCCGGGCTGCGTGGCCCGCGTGTCCTTGGGGTGAAGCGCAGAGGGTGGGGGCGGCTCCTTAGCACCCAGCGCACCTGGAAAGGGGCGGTGGACAGAGCTGAAATGAGGGGCAAACGCGTCTTTGGGAGCAGGCCCACTGTCGAGACCAGTGCAATGGGAGACCACTGAGGACAGGATCTTTATTTACTGGCTGGGCTGCAGCCCGCTTGAGTGTTATCAGTGAAAAATGAAAGTCGGACAGCGGAGTGCGGATTTGTTTTCATGACATATTTCCCTTAGATTTTTCAAAGTGCGTTCTGGGTGTCTCCTAAAGACTATTTTTTAAAAAATAAATCGCACATTTTATTTTTTTCAAACTTCATTTATCTTTGATATCTGATTGACATATTCAGGACAGTCTAATCCTTTCTGCTGAAGTGAGCTATGACAGTAGCTGCTGGAGCGATCGACATCACAGAGCCATCCCCAGGAACAGGGGCCGCGTCTCCCCACGCACCAGGAAGGAGGGCCCGGTGGGTCCTTGCTAGATAACTGTGCAGGGAGGGTGGGGCCTCTCTCTTGGGTCAGCAGATAGATGAGGCTCAGAGGTTTGAATCAGCTCTAATTATTGCAGAATCATCAGAGAAGCCAGGAGACTCAGGAAAGAGGCGAGAGGCTGGGCTTGCCTCTCCAATGTTCTCATTTTGTTACAACCACCGGGGAAGGAGGGGGATGTGAAGTTAAGATGTTTCGCCTTGTTACCATGAGCTGCTTAGTTTATTCTGCTGGGTCCAGGGCTGCTGTCTGTCTGTCTGTCTCTCTGTCTCCCCCCACCTATCTTTTTCTCCTGGCCTTATTGTTTCCCAATGTTTGAATTGATGTTACAGTCACACAGTTGTTCTAAACTCAAAATTATTCAAAGTTATTCAGAGTAAAAAAGCCTTCCTCCCACCTTGCATCTCAGCTGTCCTGAAACTCTTCTTAGTCTCTTAATAACCAGATATTTTTTGCCTACATGAATAAATGCACACGCATCTAAGCACATGCCCGCACACACTTTTTCTTCCTTTTTTACACAAATGGTGATATATTATACACATCATTTTCACCTTGCTTTTTTTAACCTAAGCTCTTTTATCTTGGAGATCATTCCATATCAGTTAATAAAGACCTCTGTCTTTTTTATAATAAACAAAAATGCAATGAACTCCAATACATGGCTATAGCATAATTTATTCATGAAGTTCCCTGAATCTAGAGGCATTTAGGGAATTTCCAAACTTTTACTCTTACCACCAAACCTGTGGTAAATAACCCTGAATGCACACCATTCCACACACATGGGAGGGTGTCTGCAGGATAAATTCGTAGGGGCGGACTAGTTGGGGCAAAGGGCAAGTGCATTTGTAATCTGGACAAATATTGCCAAACTGTCCTGCCGAGAGGTTGCGGAATTTACACTGCCGTCATTCATACACCAAGGTTATTACCAAACTGTGTGATTTTGCAAATTGAAAAAGGAAAAATGGTCTCCCAGTAAAAAGTTCCATTCACATTTCTCTTGAGTCAGGTATTAAGTATTTTGTAATATACATATTTATAAACGACGTTTATTCTTTGTAAACTGTGTACGCATAGTCTGTACCTCTTTTTCCATTCGTCTTTTCCAATGGAAAGACTTTATATATCAGGAAAAGTAGCATATGTTCTGTTTCACGAGTAACTTAGATTTTGTTCTGAGTGGTAAAAGATATGGGTTATTTTTATGAATATAGAGAAATTTCTTTGATGTTTATTTATTCATTGATTAAAAATATATCGATTAAGCACCTACTATGTGCCAGCCATGAGGGCTTTGCTGCCAGTTCTAATGCTGACAACTAAGCAGGCAAGGATAACCATGTGGGGTGAGCAGAAGGGAAGGGCACCCACCCTGCCCCCCCATCCCAGGGGGATGTGGGGAGGTATCATGGCAGGCTTCCTGGTGGAAGCAATTTAGAAGCTGAAATCTGAAGAAGAAGAGACGGTGAGGCAAGAAGTTAGGGTGGAACTGAGGAGAATGAGGGGTGTTTAGGCCAAGGTATAGCTTGCATGAAAAAGAGAAAAAAAGTCTATGTCAGGGAAGTGACAAGAACTCAGTGTGATGGATGCAGAGAAAGCGAGTAAGGTTAGCCTTAATGAGGGGTGCAATTGTGGGTGTTTTGAGGGTCAGGACTAATATTCACACAGATGCTGTGCAAATGCTGGAGGCATTGATGACTGTGACAAGTCCCTTCCTTTGTGGAGCTTAAATTTTAGTAGGGGTGGGGCAGAGATAATAGACAAATAAACCAAAGACTACTCCCTATTTTTAGTGCTGTGGAAGAAATACATGGGGCTGTTTTGAAACATAACAGCGGGGTCTCCTTCAGATGGGGTGTTCATCTCTGAGGAGGTGACAGGTGAGCCTGGACAGGATGAACGAGGAGAAACGAGAATGGAAAGAGAGAGAGAAGCGGCCCTACCCGCCCTGTGTCCAGGACAGGCCTGGCGCTCAGAACCCACCGACAGGAGGTTCATTTCAGTGTTTTTTCTCCGGACATGAAGGAATGAGTTTAATTTACACCTGGAGCTTTTGTAGACGCAAGCACGATTTACGTCACGTTTGCGAAGGATAAGTTAAGGAGATCTCTGTGTGTTCCTGGAAAAATGACCTCCTCTGTTTTTCCTATGCCTGTGCCAGGGCCATGCCAGGGCTAGAGTGGCAAACTAGGAAGAACATTATAGATGGGGGGTGGGGAGCTATGAAATTTGCGCAGTACTGTAAGCTGACTCCTGTAGGCGTTCGTCTGGCTCTAGATCACACAGCTTCCAGACTAGAAGCTCTTTCAACCCTGATTCCTAAGAACATTTGGCATCTTCAATATGGCCAGCTACCTTCCGTCATGACCTGTCAGTGGCTTCCTCGTTCTTCTGAGACCTGAAAGTATTCCAGGTTATTCTAACATGCCTGGTATTTGAAAAAGTAAACAACAGGGTACTTAAAACATAGCCGAGAAATAAAAATGGAACACGGTGAAGAAGTCTCCTGAGACTACAAAACTTATCTTGGCGATGTTGGCGCCCCTCATGTCTCAGACCCCAAATTACTCAAAGATGAGAACGAATAACAGAAGAAATGAAAAGTCCCAGGGTGAAGACTCTGGGACAAATCGTAGGGTCAGTTTCCGAAAGCAAAGAGCAAATGACACAACAACAACAACCACAACAACTTTTTACTCTGTACTAGAGATTCACGTTAAACACCTTCATGTCTCATTTTCTTTGATCCTGAGGACCACACAGGCACTGACGGTGTGTAACCCTTCCGCTCTGCGGATGAGGAAGTTGTGGCACTGAAAGCTTTAACAGTCGGTTAGTTGCTGATCTAGAATTTGAACACAGGAGGTCTGCTGGCTGCCCACCCTCAACCACTGATATGATGCCCACCCAGGGGGCACCCAGCTTCCATGGAGAACTAGACCCCTTATGTCCACTACTCCAGGGGTCTACAAACTTTTCCTGTAGACATGCCAGATAGTAACTGTTTTCTACTTTGTGGGCCATACGGTCTCCCCCACACACCCGCCTCTGCCATTTTAGGGCAAAGGCAGCCGCAGACAAGATACGAACAAATGGGAAGGTCAAACAAATGTCTTGGTAAAACTTTATCAAGGGGCCCTGATATTTAAATTTTATGTAATTTTACATATCACAATACGTTATTCTTGTTTTTAATTTTTATCAACCATTTAAAAATATATGCACTATTCTCAGCTCATGGGCCAGAGAAGAACAGGCAGTGGACCCGAATGGCTCATGAGTTGTGGCTGGCGACCCCTTGCGCTGGCCTGTTAGTGACATGGCCCAATCAACTGCTTCCGCAACAGTCGTTACTGATTCACTACTAATGGGAGAGAGAGGCAAGGGACGGGCGGGGATGAGAGGAAGAGATGGGGGTGGGGGGGTAGGGGGGCGGGGAGAAAGGAAAAGCATATGTAGAGCGCCTTAAGTTTCACCTGTGACTTTGGAAACTCTTGGTACAACTTACCGAGATTTAACAATATGTATAAAACTTGAATAATGTGCCTCCTTTTTCTTAAAAAATCCACTTTGAGTAATGTATCCAAAGCCAACAAATACACAAAGATTTATGTGCAAGGATGTCCTTGTACTATTATTTACAGTAAGAAAAAATTCACAACCCTAAATATCCACTGAATAGTGGATTGGTTAAACAATATTAAAATGGAAAATTTTGCATTCATTAAGAATGAGTATGTAAATGTTGACTTACTGACATACAAAGACACTAATGAAGGAAAAATTGTACATCACAAAATATTAGGTTTCACGTGAGCCCGGTTTTGCAATATACAGAGTTATATGTGTATACACACAAGGGAACACCAGAAAACTACAACAAAATATTTATATTGGTGGCTGCTCGGTGAAAAGATGATAGAGTTTTATATATTTTTCTACGGTTGTTAAAATTTATATTATTAGATGTTGATTTTATCAGCAGAAAAATAGAGGTTACAAAATAGCATAAATGAAGATAATTCGGTAGAAGCTCAGCTTTGCACCATGTGTAGAAGATTCCATCTAAAAATACAACTCCCCCCAGATTCTTAGAGTGTCTGCACACTTGCTTCCCTCCTCTCCTGAGCTACACACTGAATCTGTTTTCTTCTCGTCGGATGGTTAAATTCATAACCTCCCTCCCCTCCTGCTTCCGTAACCTGCCATCTGTCTTCTTTCTGACCTGTTGGGGACTCACAGAGACATTAGTTCTCTCAAAAGCACGGCACTTGGGAACAACATGGGGGGAGACATGGAATTTTTATTGCCTTTCTTCTGTTTTCCTTTCTCGGGTCCTCCTTTTCCTCTCTGCCTTTGCCCAGTGGGACCAGCCGTGGACTTGCTCCCACACTGTCAACCCCCAGAGCCACGCTCTCGCGGTGACAGTGACGGCCGCCATCCTGGTTGTGATTTATCTTCACAAGTTGCCAAATCACTCTTGGTAGCATGTCTGTGCTTGGTGAATAATGAGAGAGACCTACCATCCATCTAAGGGCAAAACGATGTGAGCAGTTACATTTAAATTTAGCTCTTCCCCCCACCCCCAGCTTATTTCTTATTTTCTGATCGAAAAGGGCCCATTTAAGGGCCTTTGTGGTAAATACTCAAATAATTGTGTCACAAAGACAGAGGGTCATTTTTCACCGGAGCCAACGATCGCTTCGGATCCGCCGCCGTTCTGAAGTTGCAAGCTCTGCTCATACTCTGGCTTCTCAATAGGAATCGCTCCGGGCCCCTTTGGACGGCCTCACTCCAACGCCTGCCTATTAGCTACGGGGGGCGGGCGCCTGTGCCTGTAGTGCCATTTGCAAATTGCGAGAAGGCGTAACCTCGTCTGAGGCAACGTGTGGGACCCGGGTTATGTCTCCCTGATAAACCGTGAAGGAAGGACGAAACACTTAAATATACTCTTTTCCTGATGTGACAGCAGTGAGGTGTGGGGAGAGGAGGCTTTGAGGACAAACGGACCTGAGTTTGAGTCCTTGTTCAGCCACTTCACACCGAGCCGTCGCACTTCCCTGTGCCTGCTCCCTCATCTGTGCCCTGGGTCACTCACACCTATTTGCAGGATTGTTATGAAGATGTGGTGGACTGTGTTTTCCAAAGATGGCAGTGAAACTATTTTCTGTGTTATGATTTCTCGAATGTCTCCACCTGATACATGAGTCAAGTCGAATCTTCTTTCCCTTGAATCTGGGCTGGCTTGTTACTCCTGTGTAACCAATAGAATATGGCAGAAGTGACTCTGTGTGTCTTCGTTTGTTTCTTTGTTTGAATCCTCACCTGAGAATATTTTTTCATTGCTTTTAGAGAGAGAGGAAGGGCGGGGGCAGAGAGAGAGAGAGAGAGAGAGAGAGAGAGAGAGAGAAACATCGGTGTGAGAGAGAAACACTGATTGGTTGCCTCTCATACATGCCCTGACTAGGAATTGAACCCGAAACCTTCAGGTATATGGGACAACGCTCCAACCAACTGAGCTACATGGGCCAGAGCCTGTATGTCTTTTGAGTCTCAGGCATAAAAGGAGATGCAGCTTCTGTCTTGTGAGATGAGCCATTCACACTTGGACCCTAAAGAAGAAGTCCCAGTGCCCCGAGGCTGCCCTGTGGAAAAGCTGCATGGTGGTGTTACTGTCAACAAACCCAGCTGAGGTCCCAGCCAACAGCCAGCACTCAGTGTCACCATGTGAGAGAAGACACATCAGAGGGTCTCGGCCCCCAGCTCTCAAGTCAGCCCTGCGGACCCCACCAGGCATCATGGAGCAGAGGCCAGCCATCCCCTAACCCTGTCCCAGCTCCCCAGCACCCTCCCCGAGGGCACACTGAGTGGCTGCTTCATGCCACTAAATTTGGGGTGATTTGTTATACAGCCATAGTAACAGGAAAAAAAACTAAGAAAACAAAAAAGCCTGTGAAGCAAATGGCACATAGCAGTGCCCTCAATAAGTGCCAACTCTAATTATTCACATTATTTTCTTTGCAGAAAAATTAGACCTCAGATATGACAGGAGGAGGGAGAATACCTCCAGGAGATGGAAGGGAATGGATCCATTCAGCTTTCTTCATTCATCCCTCATGTAAGTGATACTTATTGGATACCAGTTAGACCTTTGGCTGTTTGCCCCCTAGCAATGTGCCTGGCACGCTGCTGGGTGCTGGCAGTATGCCAACCACAATACACACACGGACCCTGCCCACATGAAGAGTCCAGGGCGGCAGAAAGGTTAACAAGTAAACAAATTAGTAGGAAAAGGGCAAAGCAGTGGGGCAAAGTGGGATCATGTGTTAGGGTGTGTAGAAAGCACCTTTACAACGGGGGTCCCTTTCAGTCCCTGCCCCTCTGTGCAGCCCCTCCTCCACGGTGGTAACCTCTGTATCGATTTGCTGCTTTTGCTTCTGAGCCATTTCCTAAGGATTTGTGTGCACAGGTATGTACCTATAGAATATGCAAAATAGCGTTTTGCATTTTTAGAACCTTTTGGTTGTTAACAAAGGCCTCACGTGGTGAGTGATATTTCTGCAACTTACTTTTTTCCCCTCAAAAATATGTCTTGAGGATTCGTCTCTGCAGGCACACAGATATCCCTTTTTCTTTCGAACCATCGACTTTTGCTCTTTCACACTCTGTTGAGCTATCTCCCTGCTGATGGCCATGTAGGTTGCTTGGCTGTCACATGCCCCTAAAGCATGTGATGGACATCCTTACACACATCTCCTTATGCCCTCACATGAAGGTTTCTTTGGGGCACAAGTAGAGGAGTAAATGGCTCGGTCAAGATCATAGATATATTTACTCTAAAGAGACATTGGCATTCTTTCCAGTGGCTGAAAGAGTATTCACTTCTCCATCCTTGACCATCAACTAATTTTTTAACCAAAATATTGAGTGAAAAAGTGACCAGCACCCCAACAAATCTAAAACTTAACGTATGTGGTATTTAAATGTAGGGGACTCTCGTGTTCCCTCCTAGTGACCTCAGGGGCAGGGATGGACCAATAGAATCCTCGCCTCAAGCATTTTAGGGAGCTGGATGAACATTCTTCAAAGTAAAAATACTGGTTTTTAGGCTGCAGGACTGTATTGCTAAGAACAGGGAGGGAGCTGGGGGAGAGGCGAGACGCTGAAAAACATGACACAGAAACAGAATTGTTTCCTAATAAAAAATGTCTCAAAGTTTTCCGTGAGGACCTGTCAGCAGCTCTTCAAGCAGCACGGCTTGTTTTAAATTTTATTTAAATCAACAAATTGTACACACTTGAACACGGAAACAGAATACAGGGAAAACACAAGCTGCCCTAACAGAGTAACGTCTAATAAACATTATGCTACTCAAAGATATTTGCTGTTGAATCACCCCATGAAAGGACGCATTCAGCCAAAAGATGTCAGATAGCATCTTGCTAAAGGCGATGGTGCCAGCTTCCCTGGCTTCGGAGTTCACGCCGCTCATTTTTTTTTTCTCTCTTCCCCATTTGCTTTTCTAGCTTTATTTATTTATTTGTTTTTTATTTTGGAACATCGAGCTCTGAGATGCTCTGTCTCTTGGACCGTTCAGAGGATAAATCGTTTATGCTTTGAGGAATGACAATAATATCCATTCATTGAATAGTTTCTTTGTCGGGGCTGGCCCTGAACTCTGTGGGGGCCCAGGACCAAAAAGGTGGAGCCCCTTGTTCAAAAAGGATGAGGAAGAAAAGGTGGGGATTTTTAAGACAGTGGCAGCGGAGCATCGAACCCATCGCAGGCCTTCAGAGGGGGCCCTGCACACTCTCCGGGCTGCCCTTCACGAAGCCGGTCTGATCTGTGGCCGCCCGGGGAAGATCTCATTTTCTCGGCAGCAGACTCCTTCCCCCGTCCCTGCTCCAAGGACAGACAAAGTGACTGGGTTGATGATGCTCCCTAGGACTTACAATGGTTAGTCTCTGAACCTTTCCTAAGGATGGGCCAGCTAACGGGCTGGTTTTTGTTTTGCTGGCTGTTATGCAAGCTGAGAACTGAGTTACTAAGGGAATGGAAAACAGTGGAGAGGCAGGGCTGGGAATGATAGGACAGACGGAAAATCAGAGAGGGCTAGAAGACGTCGGTGCCCAGAGGAGAGCTTTGAGGAAAGAACACATATATATTTGAAAAGCAGTTTTAACAATGATGTTTCGCAGTGTGATATGTGATATAATTCCTCTTCCCTCTCTCCTCCAAAAAGCCTTCAGTAAAATCTACTTAGTCACTAAAGCAACAAGGAAGACTGGGACAAGAAGACGTGTATGGTCTCCAGGTGGGTGAAAGGAGAGATTTGAGTTACCCATTAGCTACGTGCCGTATTTGAGTTACGCAAAAATTATTTCTTTAAATTCTCCCAACAAGGCTACACGAACTTCATTATAGAACTGTGTCCATTTCCAACTGAGTGGCTGGCTTTTTAAAAAAATACAGACTTATGGAAATTTCTTACTTAAGGAAACTAGTCCTTTGTCCCATGGAGTTGAATATTTTTTCCCATTGGTATTTTTTGTTTTGCTTTTTGGGTATTTTTCAAATGCAAAATTTTAAAAATATCTGTATTAGTTTCTAGGGCTTCTGTAACAAATCATCACAAATTGGGTGGCTTAAAACTGCAAAAGTTATTCTCATACTTCTGGAAGGCAGAAGTTCAAAATCAAGGTGTTGGCAGGGCCATTCTTCCTCCAAAGCTTGCAGGGGTGTCCAACCTTTTGGTGTCTCTGGGCCATACTGGAAGAAGAAGAGTTGTCTTGGGTCGCAAGTTAAACACACTGTGACACGTAACCACAAAATAAATCTCATGTTTTAAGTAAATTCACCATTTTGTATTGGGCCGCATTCACAGCCATCCTGGGCCACATGTGGCCTGAGGGCCATAGGTTGGACACCCTGCCTAGGGACAATCCTTCCTAGATTCTCCCAGCTCCTGGTGATCACCAGCAGTCCCTGGTGTTCCTTGGCCTGTGGCAGCATCTCTCCAGTCTTACCTCTGTCCTCACATCGCCCTCTCCCCTGACAGTGTGTTCACATTTCCCTCTTCGAAGGACGCTAGTCACGGGGTCAGGGTCCATCCTAGCCCAGTATAACCTCACCTTCACTCAGTTGCATCTGTCAGGATTTCTAACTCAGGTCGACTTGGTGCGCACGTAAGGTCAGGACTTCGGTGGATGTTTTCGGGGAATACAACTGAACCCATCACAATATTTATAGAGTCAAGTTCATTGAACTTTTCTTTTATGGCTTTTGGATTTCGCATCTCTCCTTTAGAAAAGTCCTTTTATCCTGTGACTATGAAAACAATTATTTCCCATTTTCTGGGAAATAATAGGTTCATTTTAGTAGGTAACATTTCAGTGCTTGAACATCTTGCATTGTAAGTTTGAGTAGTGTGTGAGGCAGGATTTCTTTTCTTTTCTTTTTTTTTTCAGGTAGCTATTCAGATGCCTTAACATTATATATTGAATCATCGATCTTTTCCAATCTGATTTTTAATTAACACTCTTGTCATAGAACAAATTCCCATACGTATTTGTGCGTATTTCTGAACTTGGTTCTGCACTGGTCTGTTTATTCTGTGCCAGAGCCACTGGGTTTCAATAACTGCTTATTAGAATGTGTTGCAGAACTTTTCCGACTCGTTTTCTGTATATATATTTAAATTAAATTTTAGAATTAGATCTTCTAGTTTAACAAAATAATAGTATTTCTACCAAAATCATGTTAAATATATACACTTAAGAAAATCGTGTTAAATAAATAGATATAAACTTATGAAAAGTAAAACTCATGCCAATATCCATTTTCAAAAGTCTTTCTTCTAAGTCCTTTAGCAGCTAGTTAAAGTCATCTTCTTCAAAATCTCTCCCTTTGCGCCTTTTTTGGTTTCGTGCTAGAACGGGCTGTCTATCAAGAAAACACACGGACTTTTATCAAAAGCCCTCCAGCATCTATGACAACATCACCATTTTTCTTTTGATCTACTAATATAGGTTTTCCTAACGCTCAATTGTTTCCAAATGCTAAAAGTCAAGATTTGAATTCTTATTCTTACACCTACTAGCTTTGTCTCCTTGTGGATATGATGTCATCTTACTGAGACGACTTTCTGTAAAATGGAGTAGTTGTAGCATTGTCATTCGAGCCTGCTCAGATCTGTTCTCCTTCCTCGTGAAACAACCTCCCCACTTTCCTTTGAGGAGTCAGCGCATTGGGTGTGAGGGGTACTGACCCCTTCCCTAGGTCCAGGGTTAAACCCTTAACCCAGGCACCCCCTGCATCCTGGTGGCACCCATTTGTTTAAGGATGATGTGGCGGGGCCAACCAGAACTGGCTTTGGGCTTTTTCTGGACCTGCTTTTGCTAAGCTCCTAGCATGTGAACATGCTATATCAGTCTTGCTTAGGTTCAGAGAAATTGCTGGAATTGCAAACTCCCATTCTCACAGGGAGGGGCCGGGAAGTTGGTAGCATCGCCGTTTCTGAACTCTGGCACTACCAGTATCTCGGGACGCGTGATTCCTGGCTGCGGTGGGCTATGCTGTGCATTTTAGGATGTTTGGTAGCATCCCTGGCCTCTACCCACTAGATGTCAGTAGCACCCACCACCCATCCCTGTGTGACAATCAAAAATATCTGCAGACATTGCTGAATGTCCACTGAGGGTGAGAGGTCTCCCCGCGGCACCCCCGGCCCTGCATTGAGAACCACTGGTGTGAATGCACGAAGCCCGCACTGAGACTGTGTGAGTCTTGGCGGCTGTTTTATATAGAAGGCACTGCTCTATCCGAAGGTGGCATCTACTGCTCAGCCCCCGCTGATGGCTGCTACAGGGAAATATGGACCCATTATTGTCAGATTTTCCAAATGTTCTTAGTTTTGGAATCTTCTAGTCGAGCTTTATATTTTTTCAGATTTTTAAATGTTGGCCCTGATTTTTCCTAACTTGACGTGGACCAAATGAAAGACATCTGTGGACCACATTTGGTCTCCTGGTTGCCTCTGTGCGGGCTCTGGCTACGACACTCCCCCAGGTGTCTCTGGTGCAGCTCACCCTTCCGCTGCTCCTGTGCATTTACCCCAGGGGTGTGGCCTTTCAAACCAGTTGGGCCGACTGAAGTGGTATTTAATTCTCTTAATTCATTAGGTTCACGTGGCCCCCTTGAACAGATATTTTTGTTTTTAACTTGTGGCTTGGTAACACGCGAACTCCAGAACGGGTGAAATGAAAAGGATTATTTAGACGATACTGTCTTCATGGAGATTTCAACTGGAGCTCTCCATTTTTTCACCAATCTTAATTCTATTAACAATGAATATTTTATTTGCTTGTAAGCACTAGAATTTTCTTCGGACTAGCTCACCCATGTGGGCAATTCGGTATAAATATATACGGGAATCTCCTGACCTACAGGCCAGTGTAATTGGACCTGAGAAAGGACCTAAAAAGTTGTCTTGAATCAAGTGATATCATTCTCGTTTCCTTTGATGTGTCTTTCATTCATTTCACTCTCCAGAAGGAATGGTTTTCTCTTTTCATAAGCACGTAGCTGCCCCATTTCTGGAGTCATATGTTGCTTGTGCTTCATTCTGAAATTTCTGGGGCGTGGGGAGGTGATGAGCCAGGTGGAGGTGGGCATCGAACCCACGTCTTGCCAGCAGCAAAGGCAGCACAAAGCCGGAGGAGCCACTCTATGAGAGCAGGTACTTTCTTTTGCTCCTGTTGAATCTCTAGACCCTACAGTCATGCCTGGCACATAGTGGGACTTAATGTTCTCTTCTCTCTTTGCACACACTCCTTGGGTGGCACCCTCCAGACTCATGACTTTAAACATTGCCTGCATTCTGCTGACACCCAGACGTCACTCCTAGGATGAGACGTTCCCTTAGACTCCACTGGATCCCTTCACTGAGACGAAAACATCTCAAGCGCAGGTAATCTAAATTAAGCTTGCCTAAAACCCAGCTCTTTCTGCAAAGCATCTGCTCGTCACCTATTGGGATGGGTCTTTTCCATTCATTCAATGGCAACTTCAAGCTTCTAGCAGCTCAGGCCAGCATCTTGGCATTTGTCCTGCCACCCCCCTGTTCTGTCACTCCTCACTTCCTAATCATCAGCAAATCCTCTTGGCTCCAGAACCTGATGACCAATCATCACGCATCACAATGGTCATCCGGTCAGGGTCACAGCCATCTCCCAACAGGATTATAGCAATAGCTACCTAACCAGTCCTGCCATGTCCTCCTTTGCTCACGTGAATTCAGCAAACTATGGCCATGGGACAAGCCCGGCCCATCACCTGCTCTGGTAAAAGGTTTTGTTGGAACGCAGCCACACCCATCCGCATTCTTGGTGGCTGTGGTTGATCTTATCCTGCAGCTGCTGAGCTGAGGAGTTGCGACAGAGCTGAGGAGTTGCGACAGAGACCATATGGCTAGCAAAGTCGAAAATACTTACTACCTGGCCCTTTTACAGAAAGGCTTGCGTGCTTCAGTTCTGTATTATTGAGAGAAGAGTATTATTTCAGAGAGAGATGGAGAGGAAAGAGCCAAATATACGGAAATGATAAACCGTGGTCGTTTTGGGGGACGGAAGAACAGGTCATTTTTATCTTCATCCCTCTGCTTTTCAGTCTTTTCCAAAATTCATACAATAATAACACTTTAAAGCTTTCATAATATTATTTGGAGAGCCCCATTCTATTCCCTCTAGCCTCCCCACCTCCTCTTCTGGTTCCAGTGGCCACACAAGAGTCTCTAGTCATTTTGGTGGGAGGCTATGAAGCCACTGGTTGCCCCGTAACCAGGGTCTGTTTGGGATTACACCTGGCGGATAGAAGTAACAAGTGAAGAGGAGCAGGGCAACAGGGCTCGGGGAAAATTAAAGTCTGCCAATGTGACATTTCCTAGATATCAGCCTGTCTTGGTTTCTCCCATAACTATTCACCGCTTTGTTTACAGACGGGAAACAGCATTCTACTGTTCCGTGCCTTCCAAGAGACTGAAGTTAATTTGAAATAATCCTCCAGCAAAAGCACCAATAAAAGCATCTGGAACACCCCGATGCCATACCCTCTGGCTACTGACTCGCCGTCACTGACGCACAAATGAAAGCTGACTGCTTGGTAACCGAGTCCCCTGGCAGCAAGATCTTTCACCAGGGAAGGTGCTCCTTTCTCAAGACAGTACCGGCTTAAGACAATATCTCATCGTAACAGGCTTAGGGGAGACATTGTAGGGTTCCCAAACAGAAATGCTACATAGCGCCTCCATTTTCTTAAATTTTTAGATGAAATGGGCCTACCAAAAAAAAAAATCACAAATAAATGAAAGGAGAAGAAATTCAAACTATGGTTAAGAATAGACTCACGAACCACAAAGGCGGCTACACACAGAATGCGACTTGAGGGCTGTCGTAAGATGTCACCTGTCAGAGCTGGTAACAGGGAATTTACACCTGCCTGAGGTTTCCACCATTAGAGTCATTTCTTTGAGACAGTGTTTTTTAAAAGGCTCGGTTCCAATACAGAATTATTGAGCTTCTGGATTTAAAGGGTCCTTACAGCTCACAAATCCATCCTTGAACTGATAGGTGAACCCCTTCTCCTGTATTATATATATGACATTGTGTGTGTAAACTACTCCCATGACGTGGAACACGTTACCTCAAAAAAAAAAAGCAACTATTTCATTTTGAGTGGGCTTTAATTTATATAAAAGGCTTCATGATGGTAACTAAAATCTGCCTCCCTGAAATTTGGGTTCCTTGGTCATTATTTCTGTTTTGTTCAGTCCCACCAATACCGAATGTGCATCCTTCCATCACGGTCCATGCAGTGGCATTCTCGGTCACCGTGGTTCCTGCCCTCACAGCGTTTCCATTCAGGGAAGGAGAGCCAATGCACAAATAAACTGATACATTAGCCAGGCCATTTCAGACATGGTCAAGATAAGGTGAAGTGAGAGTGGCCAGAGCGTGGGCAGGAGTACTTGCGAGTTGAATTGTGTCTCCCCCTAAAAATAGGTTCAAGTTCTAATCCCTATTACCTGTGAATGTGACCTCATTTGGAGATAGGGTCTTTGTGGATGTAGCCAAGTTGAAATGATGTCATTAGAGTGGGCTGGTGTCCTTATAAAAAGAGAAGAGGAGACCTTCGCCAGGAGAAGGCATGTAAACATGCAGAGGGAAACGCCGGTGAGGAGGAGGGGGAGGGTGGGCAGTGATGCACGTACAAGCCGGGGTGCCCTGAGGGTTGTGGCGACCGCCCGCGGCAGCCAAGAGAAAGGCGTGGAACAGAAAGCCCCTTAGAGCCCTGCCAACACCTTGATCTAGGACTTCCAGCATCCAGAGCTGTGAGGGAATAAATCTCTGTTGTGTTACCAGCCAGTTTGGGGTATTTGTTCCTGCAGCCCCAGGAAATGAATATAGACCGACAAGAAAAGGCAGCACTAAGAGGTGACTTTGTGAGGTGACAGGCCAGCTTCGATCTGGAGGAAGACTCTTCTACGCACAGGAACCAGGAAGGGCAAGAGCCCTGCAGCTGGAATGTTCTAGAAACAGAAAGGAGGCCAATGGGGTAGAAGCACTGAACAAAGAGGGAATGGTAGCAGGGAGGCCTGGAGAAGTAGCTTGGAGCTGGATTATAGCAGGGGAGGTCCCCAGCCTAGTGCATGCAGAAATGCAGGTCCCAGGCTCGCACCCCAGGGGTGGGCACAGGGTTGATCCGGGCACTGATAGGCACTTTTAAAGATTTTGAGAACCACATGTATAGAGCTTTGTATGCCTAGTCTGCAGTTTGGAATTTATTCTCTAGGCAATGAGAAGCCCCTGGGTGTCTTAGCTCATTTGGAAGCTCCACGCCTTTGCAGTATGAGACTTCAGGTACTTGAAAGCAGTGCTTGGATGCTGCTCCCAGCCCCAAAGCCTCACCCCTCCTCTCCTGTCTTCTCTTCTTACAAAACTTCCAGTTCCTTGCATGCAATTTGGTTTAATAAATATCTTCTGCAGACCTAGCAGGAAGCTATGAAAGCAAAACACCTCAACACGCTTTAGCGTGGTATCACACATTTGTCTGTTAGATCAGCTAGTTCCGTGGTTCCCAGACTTTCCTTCTGTCCCAGGAGGCATAGTGCACCGTCAACAGTGGGAAGGGTTTGACACTGACCCTTCCCCTAACAGAGGTTTGGTTTTACTTTCCTAGTGGTTGAGAATAGTTGAGTTGACTGGTACCTAGATGATACCCTAATGCTCAAGAGATTTGGAAGTGGGGAGGAGAAAAGATTCTAGGACTCATTCAGCAAATATTCTGTGTGTTGACCTGTTGAGGCAGATTGGCAGGGGTCTCAGGCAGTGTCACCCGTTGCTGGGGTTGGTGACTGCGGCAGCAGATGGACGTGGTGGAGTTAGGCGTATTCCACTTCTCTGGGCTGAGAACAGACCGGAGGATGTCATCCCCACAGTGACAAGCGTTAAACCTTGACATTGCAATTTAGCTCCAAAGTATTTTTGGAAACCCCTTCTCAAAGCGGACGTGAACGACAACACTCAGGCTGTGCCTCTGCGTCTTTCTTCTCTCCGGAGACTGACAAGAACGGCGATGAGCGCGGCGGCTTACTAGGCTTCAAATTCCGAAAAGACCAAAGCAACAAATGGCAAACTTGGGAGGAGGTCCACTGGCTGCCGACCTGCCTGTCCTTCTCCCAGTATCACAGAGACCTCTGCCCTGTAAAAATCCTTGCTTATCGTTCGGGGTCACGAAAGAAGTAACTCTGCAAGTGGCGGTCCTCCTACTTATGGGAGGACCGCACGCTATCTTAGCAGCGCATGCACTTACGGTCCGGCTCGGCCACCCATGTATGGTGTGGTCTGTTCTGATTGGTTGGTACCTTATGTTAAGTATTTTTCGTATGGCTTCTTTACCTCAGGGCTCACACAGAGCCCTAATTTAGCAATGGAGTAATAGTTCTAAGACTCATATCCCTGGAGGGCAATTATTAGGTTATTGGTCAAGCTTCCAGTGATCGCTGTCATGGCTACTGCTCTATTCCAATCCGCTGGCTGGACCTTAGGTAGTCCCCTATGCAGTGGCTTTGGCCCCATCCCCACCCTAACCACACTGGCTGGTCCAGGTGTGGGAGTTGCTCAAAGTCCCTTCTCCAGGAACTAGGTTCAGGACAAGGAGACAGTCAGTCACCCTGTCTCTACCATTTGGTCTCACTCTGTTTCTCTCTCTCTTTATCGGTGTCTCTTTGTTTTTCTCTATCTCTCTTTGTAATGCAAAAACCTGGATGCTGTCAGCAGCCATACTGTACAGTCTAAAAATTGGGAAACTGAACAAAAAAATCTTCAGTTAAAAAAAAAAGAATTCATCTGATGCCATGAAGTTATCTATACTTTACTTCAAATTATATTGAACCAGATGGAACTGCCAATGTTTGACCAGTTGAAAACTGACCATGGATAACGAAATTGACATGAATTATATTTCTAGCTGTGCTATTTAGGACTTATAATGATACCATCCTTTTCAATTTCTCTAATAATTATTGTGTTTGTGTTATTGCTTATATTTTCCATAGAAGTAAACATTATGGTACCTTCACTTAAATTGGAAATGCTTTGTTTTTTTATATGAGTTTCAACAGGGACGTGGCACACCTGAGGCAGGCAGAGGCACCACTTTGGCCTTGGGAAAAGGCTTTGTTAGCCAAAGGGCTATTCTGTGGGGGTTTGACATTTTTGTTCTGGGTATCTGGAGCTCAAACTTGGGCCTAAAGGAAGACTGAAATCCCTTTTAGGTGAAGATCAAACAGACGCCATTGCTAAAAACCGAACTTTTAAACTGCAAGGTGAGGCCACGCAGCTGACTTAAGTCTCTAATGAGACAGTGTCTCAGAAACTGAAACAATAGGGAAGGTGACAAAGTAGACAGTCTGAGGTGGTGGGAGGGATGTGTATTGTTTAATGTTCAAAGGAGCAGAGAGTCGTTCGGGAGGAGGTCACAACCCGTGATAATCAGTGGACACTGGATGGAGGTTGGGAGGCCCTCCAGCGTGTTAGGAAGCTCTCGTTATGGTCAAAGAAGGCTCTGGTTCCTAGACAGTGGTCTGTAGAAGGCATAATGCAGCCCTCCCTTCTAAAGCCCCTTGAAGAAATAACCGCAAGAATCATCTTGTCACCAACTTGTCCCCAGCTTGATTTGTAAATGGTACTGTGATTATATCTGGTGGCCTCTTGGTCACCTCACTGTCATCAGAAATATGCTACCATCAGCAAACCCTGGTCCATGGGCCAATTCCAGCCCCCTACCTGATCCTGCCTAGTCTGTGAGCTAAGAATAGTATTTACATTTCTAAGTCATTGGGGAAGAAAAAGAATATTTCTTGCCGTGTGAACATTATGTGAAATTCCAGTTTCGGTCCATAAAGTTGGCTGGGATATACCAGCACTGACTTGCTTACACTTCGTGGCTGCATTTGCACTAAGACTTGAGTAGTTGCAACAGAGCCTGCATGGCCTGCAAGGCCAGAGAAATGTACTATCTGGCCCCTACAGAGAAGCGTGCTGATCCCCGGGCTAGACTGCCTTTGCCGTTGCTTCTGAAAGACTCTAAGCGAGGTGTTTCTGGGCCACCTAAAAGGAGGAGGCTTGGCCTCCGTCAGGCTTACGGAAGAGGTTGTGCCTGTTTTGTGCCCGCTTGTTAACAGATACCAAGGTTTGGCCAGAGACGTGCTTTCACTGGAAGCTGCTGAAATGAGAGCTGACACCCTTCTCTAACTGCTGGGAGTTAATGACAGCAGCCAAAAGGAACCTAATTGTGTGAATCCCTGTTTGCTTAGGTCACTTGGTAGCAGGTGCCCTGAGAGGGGCAGAATTGAGAGACGGAACAAAATGCTCGAAGTACTTGGTTCTAGACCTTTCCTAAGACCCAGGTGCTTTACTGCCTTTGTACCCAATGAAACATCAGGTATCTTTAAAAATGAAGCCCCTTTGTTTTGCTTAAGCCTCGTCCAGCAGATTTTTATCACTTGCAACCCAACAGAATCCTTATTTATACCCTCCTGATGATCACTGGAAGGGGATAAAGACACAGGAGTTGCAGTTGTGCGTTTTATGGAGCCATAAGATCTTCCTGAATTATTTAGTTAACCATCCACCAGCGCTTATGACCAGGAACCTCTCATACTTAACCCAGAAATCTTAGTTATTAAGGTGATACTTTATAATCTCTGCACTGGGCAACAACACCGCAAACACACTGATACGTTTTAGGTCAGAACGGGGAGTATGTAGTGCGTTGATGGGTAATAAGTAACATGCACACTAGCTCTTTTTAAGAGAGGGCAAGACATCACACACCTGAGGCAACCCAAATGCCTCATCTATTATTCACAGGTAGTTCCCGAGATCCGGCAGGTGAGCCAGCAGACCTTCCGGAGACGCAGCCAGGGTCAGAGTGCAAACGACCTGTGAGGAGCTAGCACACCGCTCTGCCTGTCATGCTTCATTCTCTTGGTCAGGTTTGCCTTCCTGACGCTCACACCCCCCGCCGCCGCCCCCCGCTGCAAAGTCACCCTCATCGGCACTCCCAGCAGTCTCACTTTGTGGTGACAATATCAGTGACTGTTTGAAGGATGTGCACTGACGACAGCAGAAGTGTGCTCTCTGCAGTGACACGGCGGATCGATACACACCCTCATGCAAGCCTGTCCCCGTTAGTGGATAAATGAGTCCCTGCTTTAATTATTAAACAAGAATTGGCAAGAGTCAACAGATAGGCACTTTAGCAGACAAAAAAATATTTCCAACACTAAATTGAATTGGGTGTAACTTTTCCCTGACTCAATTATTTTCGCCTTCCCACTGATCAACAAAGGAGAATTGAAAACGGTCCACTCGCCAACGGACGGGTCGACTTCCAGGGTCACTGCCATGGAGGGGACAGTTGCGAATTTCCCCCACAGATACCTTTTTGCTATTTCGTACCTTTGAGAGAACTCCATGGTTCCTCTTGGTAGAAGCACCTGTGAGTCCAGGGGTGCTTTTTCTAGGCTTCTCTGGTGGCAGAAACACACCGGTTTCAGAAAGGCTGTGCTACATAAAGCACCCACTTCTCCTGCACTAATTCTAATAAATCCAGGGGAGAGTTTGGCGTGAAATGGATGGACGCGGGCCTGCCTCAGTATAATGGGGCTTTTATGCTGCCATGCTCCATTAGGGACCACCACGCACATCTTCCTCACTAAACACGCTTAGTGCTCAAGTAATAAAGTCATTTATGGGGAGAAGTCAGCGAAAGGACCGGGACTTATGAGAGGTTCTCAGGGAGGCATCACGCCGAGCGAGGTTGAAAGAGAGTCCCATAGGTTTAAATCAAGAGACCGTCTTTCAGCCAAGAGCCCTCATTACACGGTCCCACCCCCTCACCTTTTCTGTGTGGGCTCAGAGGGAAAGGCTCATCTGTACTGTCCCAAATAGGAACAGAGAAGTTGGTGGCTTTAAAGCCAATTAAGCCCTTTTGGAATATTAGAGTCGTTTTCTCTGCTTTTGCCAAAACACAAGAATTTCTGATCAAACAAGAACTTTTCTACTTTTAATTAGCCCCTTGTGTTCTGAGAAGAAAAGCAAGGGTGAAAGTTATTAAAAGTCTCTTATTTAAAGTCACATTACGAGGATTAAAAAAAAATTTTTTTTAGCTCTCTGATTATTAAAAGAAGATGTCACGAAGGAGTGTGCCCTGCCCTTTCCCCAGGATCCCCTACATTCTGCGGTAGAGAGCAATTCTCTGTCTTATCTAGGACCTTGCACACCCAGGAGATGCAGGAAGGGTGTCGACAAGGGGTGGATGTGAGACGAAAGAGAAAGCCGTCCTTAGGGTGCGTCTCTCTGAGACAGAGGTTGAAGGTCCTTAATATGCTTTGCTGACCCTCGAAAAGTACCAGCTGCTCTTAACAGGCCAGTGCAGGCTGGTTATCATCGCCGTATGCGTGGGAACGTATGTACGCACGTGTAGGATATGGGGTGTAGAATATCTGCAGAGAGCTATGTGCATAAATGTAGGTGTATCCTTGGCTCTGTATGTATATTTTGATATCTCAATGAGGATGTGAAGACCCCTGTACTTTTGGGGAGGGGTAGTTTCATAGGTTTTTCTCTTTTTATTAAGCTATTGCTTATAAACAGTAAAGTGAATGGAGCTTTAAGTGTACAGTGTAAGGACTTTTTACATGTTTATGCCTGGCTGACCATCAGGCAGATTAAGATATAAAACACTGCCAAGAGCTGAAATTTAAACCCAGGTCAGCCAGCTCAAAGCATTTCTTGTCTCTGCATCCCACAGAGAGGAGCTGGCATCATTAGCACTGACGGGCAGCTAATCAGAGGGAAGTGTCCCTATCCTTACACCCTAAATGGCTGGTGTTACAAATAGCTCAGGGGAGGTGGAAAACTCCCAGTGGGCAGACGCTGGCAGCTGTCAACCCGACAGGCTCTCTGAGTCCCCTGCTCCAGGATGGAAAGGGGGCCATCCCACAAGCCAGTCCTTTCCCAGCCTCCCTTGCAGCTAGTCCATGTGACTATGTTCCAGCCAGTGGGAACTGCGGGGATGGCTGCTGGAGCCTTCTGGGAAAGGTCTTTCGTTCTGATGAGAGACAGACATGAGAAAAACGTTCTATCCCCTCTTCACCCAGGCAGCTGCAGACACACACAGAGCGGGAGCCGCTGTCCACGAGGGTAAAGGAGGCCAGTACGCCACCGCTAGCGCAAAGATGGAGGCCGAGTCCTTGATGACATGGTCAGGAAACTTGCGTTGTAAAGAACCAGTGTGTAAATATTTCCAGTTTCACAGGTCACACGTGGTCTTTATTGCCTATTCTCCTTCTTCCTCTTTTCTCGCAAGCTTTCTTCCTCTCCAGGCTACAGAAACGGACCATGGGGTCGATCCAGCCCTTCTGCTGCCCTCTCTCTACACCAACCAGGCAGCAGCGCATCTCCAGAGTTCTCGTTAAGGAACACAGTTTAAAAAGCAAACTGTTTCTTAAGCTTCTCAAAGTCAGAGAGTCTGCACTTTGCCAGCAAAATAATACCCAGGGACACTGCAGGGTGTCCACTTTCTCGGGCTGACTCCAGGTCTTAAAGAAAAAGGAATAACAGTGAAGGGAGTATGGGAGAGGCCAAGCGGAAATGGGCCGCGAGTGTCCCAAAACTTTCTTCTCCAAATGGAGTGGCTGCTACTGCCTTAGATGGAGGGACAGATAGCTGTGGACAGTAAGGACCAAGAGCTGACGGTATGGAGCTCCAAGACGGGGAAAAAAAGGGCCCAACCAACAGGACGTCCCCACCTGGACAATTCAAATGGCTGACAGCTCGTGTCGCATTCCTTTCAGCCCTTCGGTGATGGCCGGCTTTGCTGTCACCTTGACAAGGGCTGTGGTGCCCGACTATGACACTCACCGGGCAACATTTGCATCAGCTGATGTTGAATAAAGGACGTTATCCTTGATCACATGGGTGGGCATCCTCTGATCAGCGGAAAGCCTCTGAGAGCGAAATCAAGGTCTCCTTGAGGAAGGAGAAACTCCGCCGCCAGACGGCAGCTTCGGCCCCCGCCTGGCTTTCTAGCCTGCCTGCCTGCCTTCTGGGCTTCGGACTTGCCAGCCTCTGCGGTCATGTGAACCAGTTCCTTAAAAAGCGATCATCTGCGTCTATAGAGTTGCAACTCATTATTCGTGAATTCCGCAATTCGGAGCTCACTTGCTCACTAAGATTTATTTGTAGCCCCCAAATCGATACGTGCCTTCAGCCACTCACAGACAGGCGCAGACAGCAAAAGATCTGAATTGCCCTGTGCCTGTGAGCCCGGCCGAGGTCCAGAGGGATGGACACTGGCTGGTTGTGACTTACGTTTGTTTTCTTTGTCCATAGACTTGTTTCACAAGCACCTTTGTTGGAGGGAGGAATAGGAGAAAGAGGAAAGTGCTGTGGAACACACAGGGAACTCAAGAAGTTGCTTTGGACGAAGGGTTGCTTACAGACTGAGGATTTCCCAATCTAGAAGAAAAACGTAAACCTTGCTCACTCACGTTAATTGCTGTGTGAATACATTACTTTTTGTTTATCCATTTCCCTGTGGATAGGTATTTAGGTTTTTCTGGTTTCTCAGTATTACACACAGGGCACATTTATTTTTGCATGAGGCTTCTTGGGTCTATTTATGAGAATTTCCCTAATGAACATATACTGGAGTGGAGTTTCTAGGTCATGGAGTGTGTGCATTTTAAACTGTATCAGATATAGCCATGCTGTCCCCAGAATGCCTGGACCATCGACACCCCCACTAGCAGCATGGAAGGGTAGCCACTGTCCCAATGCTTGCCAATGTTTGATCATTTGCCAATTTCCAGGGTGTGAGGCGGTAGACCACTGACATTTTAAGTTGTGCCTCTCTGGTACCTTCTGAGAATTGCAGCTACCCATACACATGTTTGATGCATTAAGGACATGGTTCTAATCAACCTCTCCAATACCCTTGCAAGGTAAGCATGACTCTGCCGCATTTTACGAACTTCCTTTCAATCCCAGAGCTAGAATTAAAATCCAGGCCATTCTGAAGCCTACACTTAATTGCCCTGCATTACAGCCGCTCTCTCCCCGATACCAGCACGGGGGCTGCCCGGCATTACCAAGGACTGAAGCTCGTGTGTGTGCCCATCCAGCGCTGCTTAGCACGTCCCCTCCTTGCCCTGTGTCTCCTGCGAACGTATAAACCTGAGCGCGAGTTCACATAGACCGTAAGGCGGTGTGGCTTAAAACCTTCCTCTCTTGATGGATTTAGCACCATGCAGCGCAGAATCTGGTGAATGGCCGGTTGATCCCACATTCTCCTAGAGCCTCCCTGCAAATGGGACTTTCACTTTCCCTCTCCCTCTCCCCCCTCCCCCACCTCTTCATTCTGTCTTATCGCTCCTCTTTCTCTCTGTCTGATGGAACTCCAGGTTTTTTCTTTGTTTGTTTGTTTTTTGATTTTTATGTTCCTTGTGTTTCTTTATCCTTCTTTGACCTTCAGGGATACATTTGTTTTGGATATTACTTGAGCGAGGACTGGAGGCGTGATAGGAGAGTGTTTCCGATCGAGTTAAGGCAATAACCAGATAGAGTTCCTTGGGGGTGGATGATTTTGTCAACTGTATTGACTCATTTTTATTTTAAACTGGACACATCTGCTGAGGGAGCCGGCCTGGGGTGGGGGCGCTCTTTCTCATTTACGCGGGTACACACGCCCAGTGCGCACAGAGCGCCAGGCCTGACGCGGGGCCCCGTCCGCGCTGCCTGCGTGAGGGCTGGGGGTTCGGACTTGCCGTGATACACCCCGGGCTGGGCCTTCGGCGAGCAGCTGAGTGTTTGCTTTGGCAATCGTGCCTCCCTAAATAATCTAGGTAGATATAAAAACAGAGAATTCAGGTGCTTATGAATAGTACAGATATCTGAGCTTTTGTGCCATTCCAATCCCTAGCAATATTTTTTTGTATTAAATACTATGACTCCACTTCACCTGTCAGCACTATTCAAAACACAGAATGCGGTCTGAATTGAAAGGATGTTCTGGGATCTTTCAGATGATTACTGTTGCTAGGAAAACCACTTCCTGGTACCTTTGTGCTTGCTGTATGCGTCTCTCTTTGTGTACAGCTTGCGGTGACAAGCAGATTCATAGCATGGTATTGGGGAGGGACTGGGAAAGTTTAGAAATGTTTAAAGAACACTGCTTAAAGTTAAAAAGGGGATGTCACCTAAAATAATAGTTTAGAGTTTTGCCTGCTTTCATGTGGAGAATTATGGCTATCAAAGAGGGAGCGATGGGGCTGCGTTCAAGCCAGTCCGGCCATCATCATTTTCTGGAACCTCAGAACTGGGTTATGCTTTCTTGGTGCCTGAGGAAATGACCGTCTTTCGCTCCTCGCAAATATTATGCCAATTATTGTTTCTATAGTGTCAGCTCTGCTTAACGTTGCGATTCTACAAGACTGATGGAAGGGAACTGCCGGAACTCTCTCTGGGATGTAGCTCGGAATGAAATCGGTGCCCATAAGATAAGTCTGTTCGCTTGCTTAGGACAAGGCATTCTTCCTGAGTCTGCCCTGGAGGGGGGACAGGAAATTGCTCATCCTGGAAACAGGAACTTCTTAGGGGGAGGGGGTCAAAAGCAAACGCTTCACAAAGCCTGCGCAAACGCACATGGGGTGGATGCCACAGCACAGCAGTAACATCGCATCAAGCTCTGGGCTGCACCGAGAGCCATGTACCGTCTTAGTAGAACAGTCACCAGTTGAGGGAACTGGGATCAGGTATTTCAACTCTCTGAGCCTCTCTGTCCTCATCCGTCCAATGAGGATGGCGTGTTTGTTTACTTAATAAGGCTGGTGAGGTGGCTCAGTGGCAGAACACGGCAAAGAATTCATGAGAGCACCCGGCGCACATTAAGAGATTTTCCTAAGTATTGCTTTAACGACCGAGGACAAAAACAACCTGCCCCCAAATCGGTCACGTTCTTCACGTTATTCTCACGCATTCTCACGCATTTTCACATCATGCATCTCATTGGTTCTTCGCGCAGCTATGCTCTAGGTGTTGACTTACCAGTGTTTTCTTGAAATCGGTCAAACCAATCATCTTGGCAGCATAGATTACTGTTTCTTAACCACTAATGTGAAAATAATCATCTTAGTAATGATCATGAGAAAACGAACACTTCTCAATCATTTCATATTAACCCCAGGCCTGCACATTCATTCCCTCATTGGAGACACGCCCCCTGCCAGTCACCTTGGCCAAACAAGAGAAGGAAAGAGAAAGCGGAGGCTCAAATTCATGCGGGTGATTTGTGTCGGGCCCCCAGTGAAGGCGGGACAGAGGCCCAGCCCCACCCTCGTCCTGGCTCCCCGCCCCGTGCTGGACCCTCTGTGCTGTGCAGCTCCTCAGAGGTGCCCTGGGTAGGAGACGGACGAGAAAGAACGGGAATGGTCGACGCTTATGTCAACCCTCGAGACTCTCGTTCCCGTCTCGTTCCCGTCGCAGAGTCTGAATCTGTCACTAAAATGACTGTCATATTTTGATCCCAGGAAAACTTGGGATCAACTGGCTCTGAAATTACAGTGGAGAGGCAGGACAGGAGCAAACGACTTAGAATCAGGGCCCCTTCTGAGTCTACATTTTAGTCGCTATCAGGTGTAGGGACAGAAGGGGACATGATGTAGACTGTAGGATTTTAGGGACACCCAAAATGTGTATCTTTTCTACATATCCCTCTTTTCCAGCCCCGCCCTAGAGCAAGACCTTTCTAAAAGCAGGTACATTTGCCTGGGCAGGGCAAACCCATTAAACTGCAGTCTGCTTGTAGGGCCAGATCATGAGCTGGCTTGTCAGCGTAGCCCGGTCCCTGGAAAGTCCCCATTCAACTGGAACCCACTGGGGGCTGCAGAGGATCAGGGTCTGGAGTTTGGCCTGCAGGGCTGGTGGTGCCACCGAAGGCAAAGGTGAAAATCAAAACAGGAGGGGAAGGACTTAGAGGGATAAATGTCTTCCCATCTGGCCCAGGGCAGGCATTGACTCCACGCCCCTTGGACCTGAAATAAGGGGGTGGAAGGCTCACGCGAGATGCCCCTGCTTCACAGGCGCCACACGGGGCGTCTCTGCCTGATGGCTGTTGCGAAAATCGACACAAATACATCCCACACTTCCAGTCCCCTCCCCGCACACACGGATGTAAACTCAGGGTCTGTCCTCGTGCGGAGACTCTGCCCCGAGCTGCTGCCTTCCTGGCACTGAAGATAAACTCTGCGTGGCACTTGATGGATGCGTCTGTTTGGTGGTGGGTGGGGATCTGGAGCCACCCGCAGCTCCTGGGCAGGGGTGGGGCTGTGATGGATGGGATTCGCTTTATCTCACGGCTTTCTCTGAGCCGGGCTGCCTGGCGAGTCCTCCCCCAGAGTTAATTTGCAGTAAAGAGAACAAGGATTTTCATCCCACTCTGACAATCGCTCGTTTGTATGTACAACTAACATTTTTCGAGCGCTTCTTATACACCAGGTGCTGAGACTTGGCTCTGGCGTGGAGGCTGGTTTTCTCACAAACTGTGAGCATCTCCTTTGAAAGGGTTGGAGCAGGAGTTCACGGTTCATTCCTAATAGGCTACATAAGGGTAGATATTTAACTTGTAAATATTAAAATTAAGAAAATGAAACCTCGTAAGTCTCCTCCCAGGAACTTTTCCCAAGAAAGTAACCAAACAACTGTATAAATATATATCTGCAGTAGTCTTCTCGCCCCCATCCACAGTTTCACTCAGAAACAGTTATCTGTGGTCAACCACAGTCTGAAATGTACAAGGGAGAAAATTCCAGAAATAAGTTTTAAACGTCACGCTATTCTGAGGAGCGTGATGAAATGTCCCCGGGTCTCACTCCATTCCACCCAGACCTGATTCATCTGTGTCCGGCAAAACCGTACCTTCCTGACTGCTAGGCACCGAACCGTCATCTCGGCTATCAGACTGGCCGTCACGGCATCACAGTGCTCACGTTCAAATCACCCTAACGCTACGTCACAGTACCTACCTCGCTCATCTCATATCGCCTCGTCGCTTGGGCATGGTGTCAGCTCACATCCTCACAGGGACAGGGGTGAGAACAGTACAGAAAGATATTTTCAGAGAAATGGGCTATATTCTCATAACTTCTATTACAGCACATTGTTTTGATCATTCTATTTTATTAGTTGTTGTTAATCTCTTACTGTGCCTAATTGATAAACTCAGCTTTACCACAGGTATGTATGTTTAGGAAAAAAACATGGTTATATAGGATTCAGTATATGATCTGTGGTTTCAGACACCCGCTGAAGGCCTTAGAATGTATCCCCTGTGAATAGGGGGGGACCATAGCATAGGATGAGTATTACAGCATAATCTGTAACTAAAAAATTTTAAAAATAGCCTATACCCATCACTTGGGGATGTATGTGTATCTGCATGTAAGTTGTGCATGTGTAGGTATGTTTACATGTATGTTCATGTGTAGCTGTGCATAAACATATGTGCACACATATGCATAGACACACAACTGCATGTGTACAGATGGGCGTGTGTATATTATGTAGGGGATATATTTAAAATATTAAAGATGTATTTTAAAATAAAAGAGCAAGTTTATTAAAATGCTAGTTCCATATCCCTGTAGTTGATAGTAATAAAAAGCCAAGAAAGATACATATGCACTGCTCCCATTTATTTTTTCCAGATGGGGCAGGGAGGGGAAGTTATGGACAGAGATGTTATCTATCTACTCTATTTCTATATTTTTTAAAAAATAATAAGCACATATTAATTAAGTAGTCATCCTCCCCCAAATAAAGCTATTTACAATCGGGGGTTCGGGGGGTAAAAAGGCACCCTGCCCACAAGGTGGGCTGCAGCGATGTAAGAGCCATTTAATTACCACCAATAGTGATGACATTGGCCAGTTTCATAGGTATCAGCACTCTGGTCCTTGACTCATTTTCTTTTCTTTGTTCGCCTGATTACTTTTATTCAGGGCATTTGACACACCAAAACGCTGATTAAATATTTAAAAAAAGGAATCTTGGAAATATTAAAGAAACAAGTAACGCAGGTAAAATGAAGCTCTTTGTGGGGTCACTGCAGTCATTCCCATAGGCGGTCGGTCTACGAAGGCAACAGGCCCGCGAGTAAACACATGGCCCATTCTGGTGGAAATGAGGCCGGCAAAGACCCCCTCCCAGATGAAGGTGCCTCTCCCTGCCACCTCTCCTCCTCCAAACGTCACGGACCTGCACGGTGTTAGGGCCGGGGAGCCTCAGCAAGGCGTGTGTGAATACTCAGTGCCGAGCTCTCACTGAGCTTCTAAAGAAAAGTGGAAGTATATGGATTAGGGTATCGTTAGCGCTGGAATCAACCTAAATTGCCCCAAACATTGGTTTTGAAACATAGGGCAAGTGCCTTAGCCTTTCCACACCTCAGTTCCCGTATCTTTAAAATGGGAATAGTACTCATCTCACTTGAAATTAGGGATGCCTGCATCCTGTCTTCCACAATAGCCATTGAATAGTGTTAACGAATTTGTTGAATTCCTATCAGTTCAATAAACATTTATTAATTATTTATGCTGTGTCATGGGCTCTACCAGGCTCGGGGGATAAAAGAATAATAAAAATTCTCCCCAGGCTTCTAAATCTTACAGTCGTGGAAATAGTTATTCATTTTTCTCATTTATTTTTTTGTTTCTTTAATCATAAGGCCTGATGCAAATAATGTGCTACCGCTACTAAAATACTGAACTTCGTACATGATTGCCACTTTTTATAAATTTGAGGCTATTTGAAGGTTATACATATGACATTATTACTCCCTTTTTCTTCCTTTCTCTTTCTCTTTTTCTCTCTTTTCCCCTTTCCCTCCCTCCCTCCTTTCCTTCCTCATTCCTCCCTTCCCTCTCTTATAGTTGTTCTGAGATACAGCTTACAGACCCTACACATAGCCTGGTATACTTTCTTCAGTGGTAGAAAAAGGTAAGTAAATACTTGCAAAAGGCAATCATATATAACCCAGAGTCTTCCAGACCCGTGCTGTACCCTTAAGTTATTATAATGCACTTTTTTATGAACACCATGTTAAAATAGCCGCTTTCATTGAGCTTCAGGTTGTCTTTTTTGTGGGTGTGGGGCAGGGATGGGCAGCAGAAATCAGAGCGTACCACTGCAAATGTGCATAATCCATCAGGAGCACCGGGGTAAGAAAAATGATGATGCAA
This sequence comes from Mormoops blainvillei, assembly GCA_004026545.1. Classification (NCBI taxonomy): domain Eukaryota; kingdom Metazoa; phylum Chordata; class Mammalia; order Chiroptera; family Mormoopidae; genus Mormoops; species Mormoops blainvillei. Next base: position 410,784 of record PVJD01000102.1, on the reverse strand, counting down.
TCCACTTATCTAATAGAGTGCTATAGAGAAACTTCACGAATATACTCCTCTCCGGGAGCTTCCAAAGAGCATGGATGGAGACAAATGTAAGGACCTAATTTATTTGGTAGATAAGAGAATTAATTGCTGTTATCTACCGCAAGCACAAACAGGGGTGGGGGGGCTGCTATTGCTCTTCTATGCTGGGGGAAGACTTCCTGGAAGAGGCGGGGCCGCGGGAGCGCTGACTGATGAAAGGGGAAGTGCGTGCCAAGGCCCGTCACAGGGAATTCCAAGCCTGGGAGGGCGGAGGCCATTACCCTGCCTTCTCTAATGGGCCTTGTGACAGAGACACACACGTAGTGATGACAGCCAGTGGAGGCAACATTTTCTCTCCATCCGTGAACCATTTTAATCAAACCATGGAGAACTCAGAAACAAACATGAACCGCCCCCTCTCTCTCCCCGCCCCCTTCCACCTTGTCTTTCTCCCCTTTCCTGTAAGAGTGACTCATGGTGGACAATTACTCTCTGCCTTAGATCCAAGGGAGCAAGCCAATGGGAGGAAGATAAAAGTGCAGAGAGAGAACAACAATGAAATCAAAGAGCTGCAGCCCCATCGCGCACCTGCCGGTGAGACCAAGCCATTGGCCCCCGACCGGCATGCTCAAGGACTGCTGAAGTCACATGTCACCCCTGGGCATGGCTCCTCTGTCTGAGCTTACAACCAGACTTCCCGGCCAGTGTGAGAGGTACCGGCGCGAGCCCCGGGGCTGAGGGATGAAGCCCACGGTTTAGTTTATTCAGGATCTAGGTCCCCCTCGAGGGAAGAGAGGCTCCTGGCTGAAGGCGCTGCAGGAGCATCACCAAGCAAGTGTGACAGGAATGTTACTTTTCAGTAACAAATTAATTTTTACATCGAGTCTTTTTGTTGCTGGTGGGAAGAAATAATCGCGGTGAATTCAGAGTCCCTGGGTCATCGGGGTGGGGGAATTAGGTCTCCTTTTGCTCAGTGACCAAGATGGTGGCCACTAGCCACATGGGGCCATTAAAATAAGTTAAAATGAACTGAAATAAAAAATTCAGTTCCTCAGTTCCCCCAGCCATGTTTCAAGCACTGGGCAGATACACGGTTCACAGTTACCACCCTGGAGCACGTGGGTCTACAACATTTGCACCGTCGCGACATTTCCGTAACCACAGTTGGCCAACAGACACGTCCTCAATCTCTTCTTTGAAGGCCAAGGGACAGGCTCATAGAGGCTGTCACTTGCCGATGGTCACTCAGATTCACACCTCTTTCCGGGGGGCCTAGCATCCTCCTCCCGCTTCTCCCTCTTCCCATCGCCAGTCTGGGGAACCTAAAACTGGCCAAAGAACGAGGCACCCTGGCTCTTTACCCATCATTCCCACGTAAGCGGTTCTAACATAAACCTGATGCTCTCTTTTATTGAGGTTTTTAGACACTCGACGTCCAGAATTGTGAAGCTCAGAAAAACTTATTCTCTGCATGTCTACTGTTACAACTCTTCCCTGAGGAGGGATGGCCTCTTGGCCTAGCTTGGATGAGCATAAGAAGTCCCTGAATAAAGAGCACATCAATTAATATAACAAATCTTATGCAGCCTCGGCAAGGCTAACGGAGGCCTAGACAGATGAAGGCGCACTCGGAGTCAGCCTGATCGCCTCAGACGAGTTCCGTCCTTCCGGCGCAGACAAATGGCCACCTCTAAATCTCAGCCCATCGGGCTCATTTCTCTCACACGCAAAGGCCTCCGAAGGTCAGGTAGCCCTCCAGCGTGACTCAAGGCCTGGCACACGCGTCCAAGTTCCTTCATCCCTGTGACTCTGGCCACCAAGCCGGTGGCCTTGGGAGCAAAGGGAGCCCAAGAGCACAGAAGGCTCCCCAGGGGCTCTGCTGTCCTCAGCCCGGGGGGACTCCATGCTGCACCCCTTGTACCCCTGCCTTGCAGCAGAGGACCTTGGAAAGGCGGAGGGAGAGACAGACTACAGGGTGAGCGTTCTCGTCTTCGCCACACTGGTGAGTGAAAATGATTGACAATAACGAAACGAACGATCGGGAAACCAGTACGTTCTAGAGCACTTGCCTGTAGCTGGGTGCTCTGTCTACGATGTCCCATCTAACCCTCACAACCCCTTTGCGAGGTAAGTGCTGTCATTACCTCTCGCTCTCCTAGAGATGAACACAGTGGAGCTTAGACGGGAGAAGAGACATGGTCAAGGTCAAATGGGTAACAGCAAAGCTGGAGCGTGAACTCAGCACCGACGGCCATCGAAACCCATGACCTCGGCCTCTGCGGGGGTGCCTTCTCCCTGCAATGTGGGGTGAGGGAGGCTGGGAAGAAAGAGGGTGTCAGAAGCTTAGGGTCCCTTACACAACCAGGTTTTTTTTACGGGAAAACAAAGTTGTACTTTTGAATAGAGCTGTTCCCTAGAGCTTGGTGCACAAATGAAACTGTCGCTGTGCCCGTGTGGTCCAATGGGGTAGTCATGTGCCACACGTGGACCCTGGGCATTTGACATGTGGCCAGTGTAACCGAGGGACTAAATTTTTAATTTTAATTTTAATTGCACTGAGATGGAAAATTGAATTGATAGTATGGTCATTTAACTTTCTATGTGTAAATGCCCCTTTCAAAAATAGAGTGAAGTTCTGTGAGGTCAGAAACCATAATTTACTCATCTTTTCATCTGCTTTAGCTGAGGAAGAGAACTTTGCAGGGAGAGGCTGCTCAGTAAATATTTATAGATTATTATTTGATACTAATCCACTGCAGGACTTTCTGACTTATTAGGAATGCAGGCTTGCCCTGGCCGGCAGGGCTCTGTAGGTTGCAGCATCAGCCCATAACCAAAAGGTGGTGGGTCGATTCCCGGGCACATCTAGATTGCAGGTTTGGTCCCCACTCTGGGTGTGTCTGATCCCTGGTCCAGCTGTGTATGGGAGGCAACCAATCGATGCTTCTCTCTCTCACATCGATGTTTCTTCTCTCCCTTCCTCTCTCCCTTCTTTTCTCTCTAAAAACCCATGAAAAAGAAATGTCCTCGGGTGAGGATAAAAAATTTCAATGAAAAGAATGTGGCCTTGCTGTGACCAACTTTACTTGCTTGCAAAGGGTCAAAGGGTTCTAAAACTATCGCCTCTTATTTTCATTCTCTCTACAAGATTGAGCATCAGTAATGAGACATGTTTTCATATCTTTAGAATATCTTGTTTCCAAGGTTTAAAAAAAAAACACTGTGTTTTGGAGGGCGGTGGGGGGAGTTGGGCAGGGAGGTGCCAAGTCCCCTATTTGCCGTCCTCCTTTTTAAAAAAGAAAATGAAGATCTAGTTTAAAATGCTTTCATACCAAACAGGAACAGAATGAAATAGAGAAACTTAATGGATCTCTTTCTGTGAATAAAATGACAGATAAAATATCTATTTTGCTCACATATTTTTCATTCACAGACAGTTCATTTCAGTAAATATCTTACCACCTGCACTTGCCTATTTTCCAAGGTTTTTGGGAAATTTCCAATAAGTTCAGTTGGACTCTATAGTTGGTATTTATGAGGCTGTGCTTAAAGGGAAATTGCATCAAGGATATCATCGGCTCAATTTTTTCTGTGTTTTTCTTGAATGTGTAGCTGGCAGGCTCTCAAAACCCTTATCAGGTCATAACTCAAAGACACATGTAGCCTCCACAGCTGGGTTAGCATTTACAAAGCACTCTCCCGCCCCAGCCTTTCTCCCATGCATGTCTCTCCTGGGGTTCATGCGTCTGTGCATGCCTGTAATTCTGACGGTTGGAAGAAGCAAGTCTACACTAATGGCCAACGCCTTCTGTGGTCTCCCCCTGATCTGAGGGTCTCCTGGTCCTCAGAGTGGTTCGGGAAGCTTCTCCATGCTCTGCACACACCGGGCTTTCTCACCCCCTGCAAAGGTAGCATTTTGGGCCACAGCATTCTGTCATGGGGACTGTCCTGTGCTTTGTAGGGTGTTTAGGATACCTGTTTAGTAACATCTCTGGCTTTGACCCAAGAAATGCCAACAGCACCCTCTACGTCGTCATGACAACCCAAAATGTCTTTTGACATTGTCAAATGTCACCTGGGGCAGTATACCCCCCCCCACCCAGGCTTCACCTAGGTGACTCATACTTATGTTCCTGCTCTCAGCTCACGTGTCATCCCCAGGGGAACGTGATATGGGCCATGTTCCATGGCTGTCACTCCCCTAGGACCTTTAAAGCATGGCATCTCAGGGCATAGCCACACATTCACAGGTGACCGTCACCCGCCCCAGCCCTATATTATCACCGTGACGCACAGGGCAAGGACACGGTAAGGCTTATCCACTAAGTAACTTACTTTGAGGACTGTCTTGTATTTTCAGGGTTCAAAAACACGGATCACTTTCCCTCCCTGTCACACAGCAAGGTCAACGGCACCTGCGCCTGCGTCCATCTCTCCCTGGTGTGAAGGTGTTAACAGCAAACTTGGGAGTGGAGGGGACCAGATGCTTTCTTTCGTGGGAGGATGCCGGGGTGTCCGGACTTCGGCGCCTCTTCATGGCCAAGGAGTCCAGGTTCGGTTTCAAATCAATCTGCAGATCGTGTGCCCCTTCAGGGTAACAAGACTGTAAGCCCCACAGTAAGGGCGGTACCCACCCAGGTGGTCTGGGTACAGCCTCGGACCGTCTGCTGATTGACTCCTTTAACAGATCTTCCTATTTGTTGACTGAGGGAATAAACGACTACCAGAGGGCCATGTTCTCGACTACTATTGCGCCAGGGGACACAGCGAGCAAAACTAAGCAAGGGCCCTGCCATCTTGCAACGTACGGTCTGGTGGGACGATGACGGTAACTGAGTAATTACATCCATGAAGATGTAGCTACACACTGAGAGTGACAGCCACGCAATACGACCCACATCATGTCCCCCTGGGGATGACACTGGAGCTGAGAACCAAAACATAAATTCAAGTCAACGAGGGAAGTGGGGGTAGAGCACCCCAGGCAAGCAGACCAGCAGGTACACGGCCTACCGCAGAGAAGGGTTAAGACGAGGACGGAAACTGGGGAACATCCAGACGTCAGTGGCTGCAGCACGGGAAGCACAAGAGTGGGCCGAGCCGCTAAAGGGCGCGTGCTGTGTGCGGCCCCCAGGAGGCCCGTGGCCCCTCCCCCCATTCCTGGACACTCGCCGACGGACTTTAAGCCATCGAGCAAAGGGTGGTATCTGAATTTTGCAGAGCTCTCTAGTTGCAGTATGGAGAATGAATTGGGAGGTTTTAGGGACTCGGGTAGGGGACGGTCAACTCAGGTGGTTGTCCAGGTAAGAGAGGAGGGCGTTAGGTCAGGAGGGCCCGCTGAAGAGGGAGAGAAGTGGAAGAATGAGCACTAATTACATGGAAGGTAAACCAACAGGGAGAGGTAAGGGGTTGGACCACAGCGCCCCAGGTGGGGCAGACTTGTTATGGCTGGTGTTCCCTCTGATGGGTGGAAGTTCTCGCTGAACCAGGTCCACCGCACTGCGAATAATTTCTAGAGTCAGGGAGGAGGGTGGTCGGGGCGCCTCCTGAGATTTTGGAAGGCTGCTACTGTCATCTGCCCAGAGAGTGAGCGGGAGGAGAGGAGCAGGCCTGCGCCAGAAAACCCCGAGCTTCACGCTGGACGCGCCTGCCCAGGGATGAGGAGGGCTAACAAGGGTGGCCATTTGATTGCACACCCATCAGCCGCTCTGTCCCTCATGTGAGACTGGAACAGCCTCTCTGCAAGGGCTGATTGTTTTTAGCAAATAACGACAAGAACTGCAAAAATTAAAAAATAAAATGTTCTTTGCTGGCGACAATTTCCTTCCTTGCAGCCGCTTCAGCCATCCTGAGCACAGCTCTCTGCGTGGGTCCCCGGGAAGGGAGGGACGTCCACGGTGTCAGGAATGCCCCATCCGCTTGCGGAGGCAGACAGTCCACTTATCGCATTGTCTCACCCAGGACAGCTGGAGGAGAGATTCTCCTTTTCTTCACCTTGCATCTGCTTGGTATCTTAATCCCCAACGGTGGGAGCGAAGCTCTGGCAACCTTTAAGGATATAATTTGCTTCCTATTACATTATTTCTTCCTGTACAGGAGAGACCAAGTGTTTGTCATTTACGAGTGTCATGTCATTACATTCTATATTGCAGTGTAATCATGTGAAATGATTAAATGACAAAATGCCAGCTCACTGCCAAAAATTTAAAGTGGCATACTTTTATTTGTAGATGGGGGAGCTATTATTAATTCTCATATTGACGTTGCCAGATGAGATAACGCAAACAGGCGAGTGCATGCGAAGCCGGGGTGCGACGGGGTGGGGTTCCGAGCCCTGATTCCAACATAACCAGGGAGCATCCTCTGATTCTGGAGCATTCTGCGGGCTGCACGTCCGAAGCTAAGCATACTAGTTTAGAACAGTCTTGTCACCTGATGAATGTGGAGTGACAGGCATCAAAATACAACCTGACTGGAGTTTTTATTGAGAAGAAAAATGAGAACGGGGAACAGGTGTCTGAGAGGCAACGTGGCCTCTCCGCCGTGCCTTTCCCCTCCTCCTCCACAGCTTCCGCCGGCACTCACTGAGGGACTGAGCTTTATTATTATTTTTCTCTCTTTTAAGGAAAAAAAAAACATACAGAGGACACTGCGTTTATATCACCAAATCACCAGAAGAATCTACAGTTGGTAGAGTAACAATTTCTCCCTTTTCTCCCCTCAGCTATAATATCTCAAGCAGAGATCTTGGAAAGAGGGTTAACAATGACATTCTCACGAGGATACTTTTTTAAGCTTTTAAAGTTCAAACCTCAGTGACCTCCACTGTTTGAGGATTTGTGAAGAAACGTGTTCTCACCTGCCACTTCTGCCACTGCCAGCCCGGCTGTCCTAGCAACACAGGCCCAGGCCCAGGTCCAATCAGGACGTTCCTGCCACCCAATCCGCGGGGCGGACGCTTTTGTTTCCTTTGGTTTTCTCTCCCCTGGGCCATTCTGTCTTCACTGTGGGGACAGGAGAAATGCTCTGCGTCCCCACCTGGGCCCTTCCACGGGGTCTTCCGTCTCAAAGATGCTCTTGCTTGGGGAACTCTCTGCCCTGACTTGGTTTGGTTTTTGTTTTGCTTTAGCCGCGTTTCCCCTCATGGAAGCTAATGTCTCACAGCTTTAGCTCCATTTTTGAGTCCCCCGCTATTTTCACTTCGGTTTAGAATCTTCTTTTGTCGTAAAGTGCTCTGGGGTGAAAGTTGATTGACAAGCTAGGGAAGAGGGAAATAAAATCAAGGGCCTTGGTGTTGTCTTGTTTGTTTTTTAATTACGTGTAGACACACATAAGGTCACTCGCCTATGACTTGATCATTTTAAAGCGGAAGACACCAAACACTAATAAGTGCTAGATTTATGGACAATCACTCCACGTTTCCAAGATAGACAATGATCTTTGCTTTTGCTCTAGTGCAGGGGACATGTTGCCTTGCTTCTGACAGGTTGGCAGGGGTACAGAGAACATGGTTTTCATGGAAAGGGACCCGTAAATGGACGACGGCCCAGGCAACAAATTGTCAGGAGCACATTTGGCTCGTGGGAAATCCTTTTGGAAAGATATCACTCTGTCAGACAATCCGCTCTGTGGTGAGATGACATGCCATTTTATTTGGATTTTTAATGAATCGCAGCATCTTTGTTTAGTCCCCACATTGTCTTTAGTGAAAAGCGCCAAGTGGCCAAAAGCTTGTGCCCACGCTGCCGGGAGCGGGAAATGCCACTCCATTCTGATCTTTCTTTCCCTTTACTTCTTTTGACTTTTATTTCCGCATTTCTTAGGTGCTAGCTCTTATTTGGCAGGTGGTGAGAACAAAGGGTTCTTTTGGAAGACGATATACTAAGAGCATTAGAGGATGTTTTTTTCTTTCTGTAGAGATGGCTTTGTCATTCTGTCCGAAATCATGAATGCATAAAAGAGTTACCGAGAACAGCTCAGAAGGACCCTAACAGGCTGGCTCCGCCCGCATCTGCAAGAGAGATCATACTATGCGTATGATCAGCACGCACAGAACAGTGGGTTAGCCTAAGACCTTTGTCACCCTGTAGGGCCTGTGTGTATTACGTACATTTTCATAAAGAAACTCTGCCCTTCAATAAGTTATTCACCTTCCCTGAAAACCTAGGCTTCTCCTTGATGACAACCGTTTGTTCATTTTCTCATGAAATGAGCACCTGTTTAGGTATTCATCTTAAGTGTTCCAGGCGAGCAATGAAGATGACTGACACCGTCCCTCAGTGACTGAGCTTAGATCCTAGTAGGCCTAGCTGAGAGAAAACAAGCTAATAAGCAAGACAATTTCAGATCGTGAGCCATGCTATGAAATGATGATTACACAGGGAAGTGTGACTGAGGCTGAGTTAGGACTAGGCTCGTAGACATGGTGCAAATCCCAGAGGGCTCCCAAGAGGAGGTGACATTTGAGCTGAGCGCATGAACACTGGAGTGCCAATCGCATTTCAGTCTAGGGAAGCACCTTTCAGGCAGCGGGAATGGCAGGTATAGAGGCTGTATTAGGAACAAGCTTGGGCAAGAAGTAGTCCTGTGTGGTAAGTTGGCATTGAACCACAGGGAAGATGAGAATTTAGATCAGAGCGGTCAACAGGGTCCCGCTCATGCAAAGACTTTCATGCAACCCCAGGCTCTCCTGGTCTCCCCTTGTCTCTGCTTTGTTTTCAGATGAGTCACATATATCACTTCACTTGCAGGGCGATAAGAAATACCACTGCAACAGAAGCAAGTGACTCTCCAGTGATATTCTGGGGCACAAATGGGTCACTATGTGTTGATCGATGTCTCCGATTTACCTTTACAACACCGGGGGACACATGTGCTTATGGCAAAGTCTGCCAGCTGCAGCAGGGAGTAGAAAGGACACCCTCTGTGGTGGGGAACAGGGTATATTACACTGATATACGTCAGAGGGCCCCTTCCACTCTTGCTGTCCTGAAGGAGGGAGTGAAGTCTAGGCCTGTGGCTGCCATGTTAACACCCTGGCCAGCAAGGGGAAGATGATCTCAGAAATTCTGACCTCAGGTCAGATAGCCTTGAAGAACTGAGCAAGGGTCAGAAACCATCAACTGCAGACTTCTCGTTATGAGAGAGGGGAAAATCTCACTTGTTTAAATAGAACCCGATCAATAAGAACCTAGAAGGGGTTCTGATTGTCAAGAGAAGAGCAAGTATTTACTGGAAATGAGAGAACTTTGTCTCGCAAGTTTATAAGAGACCTCAGTTGGGGCAGCAAATTGTTCTCCGGAAGCTGTGGCTGAGTGCCGAGATGGAGACAAGAGGACAGGTGACAGGGCAGCCTGGTGACACTAAAGTGATGATCAAGTTGTAATTATTACAATTTTAGCATGGCTTTGAGTTTTTTATTCTTCTCAAGAAAACATCCAGTCTTCCAGTTATCTAAATAATTAAAAAGGAAAAAAAAAAAAAAGGTGCGAGCCACTGATCTAGCGAGATGAGCAGAGAGGAAAGACCCTTCCCAAACAGCGAAGTGATGACTCCTGTTGGGGATAAGCGATGCCTTTTATTACCAGGACCCAGGTGGAACTGCAGTCCAAACTCAAAGGACAACTTATACAAAGGGCATCAGTTCAGCCGCTGGTTCAAGACCCCCGGCTGCATTAGGGGCGCGTGCCTTCCATTTCCCAACCCTGCTCCCCTTCCCCGGTTACCTAAGGCCTTGGGTCCCCACTGAGCAGTATGGAAGAACGGGCCAAAGACTGCGATTTTCAGATACGTGTGGGTGTGAGCGAAGGGGTATGAAACGAGCAGATGGCTTTCTTCAACTTAAACTTTGGGTGAAAACCCACTAGGTCAGAGAGATAAAAGTGAGAGCATCACAGCTGAACCCCAGAGTGTCACGGTGCATCTCCTCTGGGTGCAGCCACTGAGGGACAGCTCGTGGGGGGCAGAGGCTCCCCTGATCAAGGGGGCGTCAGAGGAGAGCAGCAAAAATACTTAGGAGAGCCCGAGTGTGGGAAAGGGCAGCAGGGGCTTCGTGGGACACACCTGGAAACATGCCCTGGTGGAGACGGTGCCAGGGTCCCAGGGCGGAGTAGGCGTTACTTACTCAGAGTCCTGGTCATCAGTACCCCAACCCCTTAATTCTCATTAGAGAACAGGGATGAAGAGATGGGGTTTGGCTCCAGGAGGCCTGTGTTGGAAGTCTAGCTCTGCCCCTGATCAGCTGTGTCACATTCAGCAAACGACTTCACCTCTTTGCATGTTAGTTCCACACCTGTGACATGAGGCCAGTGGCCAAGGATACTCGGGGAGTTTAAGTTCAAGGTCATCCCCAAGCAGGAGACTTTGAGTTTCAAACTCCAGGCCTTTTGACTCTTTGAAGTTAGTGCTATCTTTTCTAACCACAAGACCTTGCTGCAGATTCACAAATGATGCGAATCTTGAGGAAAAGAGAAGGAACGAGGCAGGGAGGGAGGAAGGAAGGGAGGAAGGAAGGAAGGAAGGAAGGAAGGAGGGAAGGAAGGAAAGAAGGGAGGGAGGGAGGAAGGAAGGAAAGAAGGGAGGGAGGAAGGGAGGGAGGAGATTCTGCAATGATAGATACCTAGACTTTTGCGAAAGACGAATGATCTGGAATTTCTTCCAAATTTCCACCATTTGTCACTACTTGGATTAAAGCATCTATTCACTTCCTTTCCTAATGGGACGAGTCTCCTCCCAGTTTTGCCAAACTTTATGATTTCTAAGAGTAGAGGCTGAGAAATCGAGCAACTTATAATAAAGTGAACATGGCAGCAGCTTCAGCTTTCACAGTAAGTGACGGAGATGAGATGCCATGTTCTCGACTTGTCCGTGGGGCAGAGGGGTTAAACCTGGAAAGTCTTCGTGGCTGCACACCTGATGCCAGTCATTTGACACAGACCTGCTCTATGTCTGGGTAAGCACGCGGGACAGCTGAGAAAGCTAATGCTCATAAACCTTTGTTGCCTCAGGAAGCTCAACCGCACCAAAGGGCAAGGTCTTAAGCAAACAGAACACATGAGAGGCAAGGAATTGACTGTGGTGGCGGGGATACAGGCGAGAGGGTCAGGAAATATTTAACCTCCGAAGACTTGGAGCCAGGAGTCGAACTGTGTTCAAGGCTACCTCTCACACACAAGAAACCTTGCATTCTCCCCCCTGACAGTTGAAGAAAGAACTCGGGACACTGACCCAATCTTGACCATCCAAGACAAAGCTGTCAGCGGCACCAAGGCACACCTAGCCGTCCCAACAACGTTCCCACATCAAAGAGCCTAGGCGAAATGGCGGAAACCTACAAGCCCTCCTTCACCGTGGTGGCAGCCGAGAAACAGTCGCTTAATGACACATTACCCAGGGATGAAGTCAACACGAGTTATCTTGCATCTTCACTTTTCATTCAAAAGGGGCATGGTGCGCTTCACTGTTGAAAGTGGTTTTAATGAATTCTCTCCAAAAATACTAGAGTCTGACTTTCCGGTATTTATTTTGGAAGAGGTAGGCCTCACACAAGCAATTCACAATATTATTAATATTACTATGTTCCTATAAATCTGATAACAATAGAAGCACATTTTTATTGAGAGAAATCTTGCATGAAAACTGGAGCTCATATTTGGCCGACTTCGGCGGGTTAGCCAAAAATAGTAACTGGCTTATGTATCTTTCCATTTTCAGGGACGGTGAAGATATGGGCTCAGACACTTGATTTTCTTAGCTTAGGGAGTTCTGGAGGCTAAACTGCTACGGCCCCGAGGGACGCTTTGCTATTGGCAGCCCTGGGCACGGTGAGGTTTTTAAAATTCATTTCTGATATCCAGTTGACAAGGATTTTTTTTAAGTGTTTAAAACTGTACTGGTCTCCACTGCGGCCCTCAAAGAACTCTGCTCCCACTGGCTCCTGGTTCCCGCGCGTCCCCCTCCTGTTTTCCTAACTTCACACCGAGCTCTATTTCCCAAGTTGGATGTTTGTCTCTAAGGCTCCGCAGGAAAGAAATGCGTGAAAAGCCTGGGATTGGGGGAAGCCAGGAGCACCTGTGATGCTCCGAGGTGGCTACACACCGACACCCGCCGTCCCCAGTGACCTCACTGGAAAGAGAAGGGGAGGTGTTGGGCAGCCCACACGGGGCCCCGTTACAGCGAGGAGAGCGGTCCTGCTGACGGGTAACACAGGGGAGCAGCGCGGGTGAGTACCGAGCGCAGTCAGGCGGGGCGCACAGGGCTGCGAACAGAACCGGGACTAGGTGCTCAGTGCTGCAGTTTTCGTTCGCAGCCTCCTTCAGGCGCCGGCATCCCTATGGCGGGAGGACGACGAACGGACTGTCCCTCCTCTTCCAGACTGGTCTTCGGAGACCGCAGGGAAGCAGGCACTGCTCTGTGGTTCCTAGACGCTTAACGTCTACACCCCATTATGAAAAGGCACTGCATCGGCTCTCGGAGTATGCACCGAGGCTCGTGAATTTGCTCTTCTGGAAAAATAATTGTTAAAATTAATATGCCTTTTGCGTAAACAAAAACCACCATGAAGGGTATTGAGAAAAAGTAGCTGGATGAGGAATTCCTGGCTCTGAAGTTTACTGGCTGTGTGACCTTAAGTAAGTCACTTGGCTTCTCTGAATCTCCTTCACTCATCTGTAAAAGAACAACTGTTGTTCTGCCTATCCCGCACAGTTTTTATGAGGATCACACTAATTCTATATAAGAAAATGCCTTATGAGTCAAAAAGCAATATTCTGACACTTGATTGTATTGTCACCAGGTTCCATTTCATTTTTCTACTCCTAATTTCAGGATTCCTTAGAGAATCACCCTCGCAACGGAGAGACAAAAGAGTGTCAACCCACTGAAACTCTCTGCTCCATTGTCTCCGCCCCCAAACCACCCTCCCGAGGAGTGGGGCGGTGGCTCAGGAGAGAGATCAGTTCTAAGGGCCAATGAGTGAAAGCTGTTTAGCAAATGGGATGCCATCACCCCTGAAGTGGTTGGCAGTTGGAGGCATCCTTAATGTCAAGCATAAATCATTTATGCACATGAGACATTTATGATGTGGAACTATAAATAATGACCAGAGATTGACAGCAAAATGTAGGTGGGACTCTCACCAATTTCCATACACAGAAGAGAAATCCTTTGTGAGGCTGAAAATGTAAGATATATAATTATATATCGTTGGTGTGTATTAGTATATACACATATATAGCATAATACATGTGCAGATGGCATACATACATATGTATATATGTGCATGTATATATCCATTTATATCCAAACATAGATTATAGACGTATATGTATATTACATCGTATATGTTATATACATGTATATATTTGAATTGACATTTGCTAGATGCTAAATGAAGGGCAGGCAGAAATCAGCAATGCATCCAGCTTCTGCAGAGGGTGAGGCAGGGAAACGGTTTTCCTATTTCAACGAGGAAATTACAGACGATTATTAAAACCTGTATTTCTGCGTATGTAGTCTGACTCCCACCTGACTAACCACTCTGACCTAATCGACACCAATCTAACTACAGACTTTGCTAAACTCAGTTAACTGTTTTTAGTTTCTACAAAAAAAACAAACAAAAAAAAACAAAAACAAGTAATGGCTATTAGAATATTAGCATTTCTACCTTAATACCTGATTTTTTAAATGATGGTGCGAAGGAAAGGAATCATACTTCTGTTTAGACAAACAAAACCCAAACTAATTGTGGAAGTCTTACAGCTTTCAACGTCGGTGCAAGCTACGTATCAGTCCGGTTTAGTGGAGAACGTCTTTAGGTTGGTGCAGGAGGGGTGACCATGTGAAGATGAACCTTTTGCCTCCAATTTTCTCAAAGAACACTTATGCATCTTCCTGGAAACCCGTTATTATCAGCTTTTTAAGAAATACTTATGGAGTTAATGGTATGTAAAGCCATGGACGCGTGCCCCCCACAAATGCGGTTTCTCCCCATCCAAGGACCGATGGCTCCTTTCTCTGTGACTCGACTCTCCACTGACCCCCACGGACGGGGGTGAGGATGCAACAAATAGTTATTCATTCAACATATATTTACCAAGCAGGTGCTACGTGCCAGGCACAGTTCTGGGCACCAGGCTACAGTAAGGAGCGAGACATCCCCCAGTTCCTGCCCTAATGGAGCTGACTTCTCATGGGTGGTGGGGATCAAGGCGGTATGAGAGATTTTAAACACAAAATAAACACACAAAACAAATAAGAATTTTTAAAGATCACATGATGGAGAGGGAATGTGAGGTTTGAGGTGGCTATGCAAGAAGGGGACATTCATGGGAGCCGAGATGCGAATTATGGGAAGAAACCAACAAGCTAAGATCACGTGGCTGCGTGCTTCTCACAAAAGAAAGAGTTGTTGCAAAGACTCTGAGCTGGGAATCAGCCTGGCTCAGGTCAAGGGACAGGCAATTAGGTCAGAGTGGCTGAGACGTAAGGAAGAGGAGAGGGGTGTACGTTCAGGCAGGAGAGAGCTGTAGGGCTGGGTCTTTCGGGACATGGGAAAGAGTCTGAATTTTTTAATAAATTCACTGGGAAGGCACCGGAAATTTTTAATCATGGGAGTGATATAGTGGGTTTTGTATTTAAAAAGGACCATCCTGCCTATCGTTTAAAGAATGGAAGGGCCCTCCCCCGCTACGAGTACTCCCCCACCCCTGGGCCAGCCAGGGAAAGCCTTTGGAATCGCCTAGGGTCAGGTCGGAAATAACGTAGGTTTTTAACCAGGAGCCAGGCTCCAAACAGAGGGCCCTACGTCTTTCCTATAGGTCCCTCTCTTTATTTCCTGCAGTAGCTTGAGTGATGTTGGTTGCTTGCAACTGGCATTCTAGCTTAGAACCGAAAAAAGGACCCCAGAGTGAGACACGGTCTAATATAAGAGACCTTGAGGGATGGTGACAAGATGAGTGGAGATACTAGAAAAACAGGCACCCTGCTAAGAAGACGACTGGCGATATATCTGGCAGACTCTGAACTGGGACGAGAATTTGAGCCTGGGAGGTCTTCATGGATCCAGACAGCGTGATTCAGGAACAGGAGCTCGAGAACAGGAAATGGGAACAAGGCGGCCTCTCCGAGATTGCCTGCTGGCATATTTTCCCCAGGAATTTCTATTGCGTAACAGCAATATCAGGTGAGGCCAGCTTCTCCTAACATTCTATTTTCATCCTTGTATGTAGCTTGAGACCTCATGGTTACTAGGTGGTGGCCACTCTCTTCCAGTAGGGGCGCTATTAAAAGATACAGATCAGGAGATCCCTGCTGCTCTGGGCGTTTTGCTTTTGGAATCATGGCGGGGGGCGGAGGGGTTCACTGGGCTTGGATAAGACACTTGGGCAACCAGGGCACTTGGGGGTTCCAGGAAAGTCGCAATTCACCAGCCAATATGGAGGCATCTCAGCAACTTCACAATGGTACCACCACACCTGTGGAAGAAGCCCAATGTCAGTCCCGACTCTAGAGAGCGGGCCGAAGGAGGAGGCAAGGGGCAGGGCATGGGGTGCTCTTTAGCAGGGCTTTGTGGTGTTTTACGTGGCAAGAGACATTCTCCCTAGAGACTAACACCCATATCTCATTGGGCAACGGCAGGTCACATGACCGTCACTCGCAGCCAAGGGCAAGCATTTGTGTTTCGCGGTCTCTACAGTCAAGGGAGGCTAGGGAAAAGGTAGCTGTCAATGGCTTTTGACAAGCCAGCTCCCAATTTTCGCCCCAGCTCACGAGTACGGTTTGGGAAGGACACAACAAAAGGCCAATTCCTCTATCCCAGAGGTGGGCAAATTGAGAATGAGGATGTCAGAAAGCAAAAAGCCCAACTTAAAGTAATGCATTATATTTTGAACACTGAATGTTTGACAATACATTTCACGGCTCATTTCCTGCTACTTGTGAACGCTAGTAAACACTCAGAGAGTGAATTCACATTTTTCATGTCAAATATCCTTCCAGTTTTCCCCTCCTCCAGCTTGTCACCCGTTCAACAGACCCTATGAGGACAGTCTGTTCACACTGTAATCTCTTGAGACGCTAAACCTTAATCTGTCTTACAATTTTTCTATTGTTTTTCACTAAAAGGTTATTCCAGAACTATTTTATCGAGCACATTCATTTTCTTGGCTGAGAATATAATGCATAATCAGAGCCCCCCGAACCAGTGCTGACTCGCTCTTCCCAATCCAAATTTACGAATTTCATGCGGATTACTCACTGCCATCTCTCTAGCTAATTCAGAGTCATTATTTTCCTCTGGTCGAGGCAGGATTTACCCTTCGCTGAAATGAGCTTATCTCATCATAAGATACCGCAGGAGGAAGAACAGCGCCATTCGGCCTGAGTCCCTGAAGTGCACACATCCACTCGCAGGACTGGAGCTGAGGGCTGTCAAAGTTTCCTATTAGAAGGGAAAATCCCTTTTTTTTTAAATGGCAACTTACTACTTAATTTTTTAAAAATATGAAAGGGTCCAACTTTGCAAATGGTAACCTTCTCTAAATAATTCGGTTTGCCTTTCATTTCATTCCCCAGCCTACGCCCCACCCTGTGCTTGGCCTACATCTCATTTACTACTCAGGTGACAGTTTATATGTCACTTCCTTTCAAAGGCTTTCTCTGTCCCTAAGACTAAGAAAGGAACTTTGAAACAACTGGCCCTCTACTCTCATTTCTAACATCCTGCTAGGTGCCCCTCCAAATGCACACACAGCGCTGTCCAAAACCAACAGAATGAAAGCCACTCAGGTAACGGAATTTTCTAGTAGCCTTATTGGGGAAAAAAAAAAGGTAAGAAGATACAGGCAAAAATAATATATTTTATCTAACTGAATATGTCCATGATAATACCATCTGATATGCAATCAATGTAAAAACAGTAATGGTTTATTATGCATCCTTTACGTGAGTGCGGTGTGTGCGCACCAGCCACATTTCAAGTGCTCTGAGCCGCACGCGGCGGTGGCTGCTGCTCGGGGTGGCCCCTTCCTATAGCATTTGGATGTGCGTTTGTGTTTCCCCCGCCCTGCACTCGAGAGCAAGCAGGGCATTCATCTTTCATCATTGTACCCCTAGCGCCCAGCACATAGTGGAAACTTAATAAATGTTTGATGAAAAATAATTGAACAATGCCATCTCTGCTACTATTTAATTGTGTGACTTTGGGTTAGTTGATTTCTCTGGAGCTCCTACCTTATTAAAGAAGAGGATGTCATATTCCGTGATTGCCAAGGTCCCCATAAATGTAAACATTCTAGGTCACTTAATTCGGGCAACCCCCCCCCGCCCCCCGCCTCTGACTCACGTGCGGCCTCCACATGCATGCCCTGGGTTTTCATTACCAGTGTGTTCAGGTCGGGATGCACCTGAATTGACCACGCTCCGTGTTTCCGCATTTTCCCAACTGGTCTTTGGATCTTGGAGACATTTAGGGTTACGATGATACTATTCCTTTTTAAAAGTAGTGCTCATTGATTTTCTTTGATTATGAAATCAAATACATGCATAATAAAAGTTTAGACAATACAGAGAAGTGCTCAGTAAACAAATTGCTTAGGTAGCTCTTCACAGAAATCACCACAGTTAACACTGGTGTGTTTATCCTTCTGTTGTATTTTCTGTAGTTATTAGTAGTAATACATGTATAAACATACCATTGGTTCTCCTCTTAGCAAAATGGGGGTCATAATGTATAATCTTTTTTTTTTTTTCAAATTTTCCTTTGTTATTTAACAATATTTGGGGAACATACACCCTGGTCATCAAGAGTTTTTTAATGCATAATCTTGCTGAGTACAATACACGGCATTATATGAGTAGGTGAAGGTGCCGCCTTAAGGAGATGACAGAGAAAACTACGTGGGTGTCCAGGGAGAGTCTCTCCTCACGGGGGACCCAGCAAAGGCAAAGCCTCGGTGGTTGGAACAGGCCCAGCATGCCAGCATGGATGAAGAACAATAAGAAAGGCAGGAAAAGGTGGGAAATGAGATCGGAGTAGTGTTTGTGATGCCCTCCTCTGAGGGACAAGAGACGCCACTGTCAGGTTTCCGCTGTCACAAGTGATGGGGGCAAAGGGGACAGTGCTGCTGTCTAGTAGGGAGAGGCCAGCAATGCTGTCAAATACCTTCAGTGTCCAGGACAGCCCCTAACTGCAAACAGTTATCTGTGCCCCCATGCCCACGGAGCCGAAGCTGGGCAAGTGTGCTCTACCAGAAGGTAAGACGAGTAACCAGAAGACGAGCTGAGAAGTTGCCGAAAACTTCATCTTGAGAGGCGGTGCTCCTGACCCAGCTGGGAGCGGTGGGGCTGTGGACCAGGGGTCATATCTGCACAGACTTTGAAGGCGGGGAGTTATCGGGATTTGGTGATGGACAGGACACCGAGAATGAGGGAAAGGAGAGATCAGGTGGACGTCGATGTTCAGGGTCTAAGCAGCTTGAAGGGTGAAACTGCCATCGACTAGCATAGGGAGGCCTTCAAAAGAAGGTCTTGGAAGGGGGTTAGCAGCCCGGGCTTGGGGATTTTAAAGATGGACTCAAGGGGTCTAGAGAATGGTTTAAAGTGCGCGAAGAGAAGAAGGAAGAGCGGAGAGGGCGGCTGCAGCTCTGCGGCCTGGGCGCCTGGTGGGGCAACGGAGCCAGGAGTTGAGGCAGGCGAGGGTCCAGTCTGCCGGTGGAAGGTGGCGGGTCCGGCCCCTGACTACTGAGCTGAGACCCATCCACAGGCAGTGATAACGCTTTTTCACCTCCCTCGCCTGTCCCGTTGAGTACCAGCTGTGATCATGGAGGAGACCACATTGGAATGCTAAAGTCTTTTACATACAAAAGTTATTTTCCAAGTCATATCACTCAACAGGTCTTCAGGCTTCTCTACCCGGTGTCCTGGGAAACCAGGACATATGTCCCATCGCATTCTGCCCTTCGAGGTTCTGTAAAGAGCTGACTCTCTGCCACCAGGGAAAACATTTATTTAGGGTGTTTAAAAACTAACTTTATAGCAACTGAGCTTCCCTTTATTTGCTGCAAAGCACACTGACATTCTTGAACTACACTGTTAAGAACATTCTAAGGGTTATCTGTACATCCGTGAAAGGCGTGCAAAGCCAGGGGCCCACAGGATGTATCCATTTCAAGCAAGACCGACCCGAGGTAATGCCGGGACAACTTTCTCATAAGGGGTAGGCGGAGCTGATTATTACTTTCCCTTGAGTCCTACTGATGACACTGCGGTAGTCGCCGCCACCTTCCTTGCTCCGTCGAATCCTCCCAGACAAAGCAGGTGAGGCTTCGAGAAAGGAAGTAATACCCCCGAGGACTATGGGAGAGGAGAAAATCACAAGCCATGTGTGAGGTGGAGTATGAAGGGATCTTAAAGATCCTTTGCTCGCCAAACCCTCCGCTGTCCAGACGAGCCAAGCGGGGCTCCCTGTACGTGACCTCGCCGAGGCCCCATGGCCAGAAAGCGGAGGAAGCAGCCGCAAGCAAGCCTTCTTAAAGGGACAAGACAGAGTTTTGTGTATGTGCTTGGAATCTACAAGGAGGTCACTACGGAAGGACAGAGATGAAAGGAAGGAAGAGTCAGCTGGGCGGTGAGCTTGGAGAGGCTGGAAGATTCCAGATAAGTGAATCATCTAAGGCTTATCTTTAGTGGGCCAGACTTTATCCTTCCCTCCAATGTTTCCCAGAGCATGCTCTGCAAACAGGAGTCCCCTGGAATTTATGGAGTTCTCTCTGCATGTGTTTGGTGATTGTGGGAATCCCAGAGCTCAGAAGTGGCTGTAAATTGGAGGACGCCCCCGGGGACAGTGCCACCCGAGAATGACGCAGGGCCCTCACAGAACTCACGGAGTGCCAGCATCCCAGACATCAGGGTTAGCAAAGCTGCTGTGGCCACGGGCAGGTTTAGAGGAAGGTGTGACATGTGAGTGAGAAATGATGAGAGCCACTCTCAAAAGAGGAATTTGGCGTACAAACTGGATTTTGTCAGCATTTCCCCGCCCTTTCTTTGCCTGGTTTGCTGGGCTGTTTCACACCTACCATTTGCAGCAGGTGTCTGATAGGAGCTGCATGAAGCGATGGAAAGGGCTTGTAAAGTTCCAGAAATTCCTGGGAGGCTCCTATGGGGCCTGCAGCCTCTGTTTGCTGGTTTGGTTTCCCAGTTCAGAGAGATACCAAATATAGACTTGAACTCAATTCTGTAATCCACTCGCTCCAGCCTACACCATGCATGAATCACAAGTCTAAATATATATTTATAAATAGACGATTTTAACTTGTCTATCCCTCTTAGTGTCGTGGCATAACTTTTTAAGCGTTCTGGAAAAATATCTTCGGCACAATTGATATATGTAGATAGAAAGATAGAGATATATAGTTAACGCATGAAATCAATATATAAAAATACTTCCTCATATTTCTCTTAGAATATTCAGACAGGACATTAAATTGGGTCCAAGACTAAGATCGGCTCTTCAAATACGCAGGCCCTGTGGTCTGGAGTCCAGTAGGTTTCCATTGCCCTAAAAGCCTCCGCCAGGGGCCGGGCCCACTGTCAGGCTCGCTCTGGAGGGTGTTCGGAATCGTTTGTGATTCACTGGCAGGAAGGCCTCCAGGGACCCGGCGGGAGGGAAGGCCGGAGGAAGACTATGTCAAGCACAGTGGTGCCGGAAGGAGATTACCACCTGGACTAGAGAATCTTGACTGAGGCTCTAGCTCTGCTGGTTCCTACCCGTGAGGCTCTGAACACGAGTTTTCTCGTCTTTACAATTAGGATTTTCTTTTCAATTCCTTCTTATGCCTATTTTAACCTGCCTCATCTGGCTGAACGTAACAATGTGTGTGATGCTGGAAAGTCTGATACGGAAACAAAAGATCACTTTTGCAATGACTGCCTAATTATCCCATGAACACTAAAGGTTGCCTGGTGGGGGAGGCAGACAGTAGGAGAGGTGAGGGGTGGGAGTGTGGGGGACTGTCAGCAGGACACAGAGTGACTTCCCCAGTCGGAAGTCAGCCGGGGGCCGAGGCCTGGCTCTGCCCATTCCTCCCTCTCCTTAGCTATGAAACAGTAACTCTCACAGATCTGTTGTGAGCACTGAGTGCAATCTATTTTTTTTTAAGTTCTGAGTATGCATGTGATAAGTTATAACTCTTATTGCTAGTTTTATAATCATTTTGAGACTTGGCAAAAGAACTAGGAGAGCCCAGGAGAGCTTTAAGGGGCCGTCTCTCACTGCCAGTTTCCCCCAGGTCTGACTCCCACCCTAGCCCTCTTGGTAATTCAAAAAATGAAGCTTAAGAGAAAGAGAGAAGTTATTTCAAATCATTTTCTATAAAGCAGTGATATGAGTGGGCATGGAAAGAGTCCCTTTGAGAATATTGTTGATGCTTTTTATAAGTTAATTTTA
Organism: Mormoops blainvillei; assembly: GCA_004026545.1. Taxonomy (NCBI): domain Eukaryota; kingdom Metazoa; phylum Chordata; class Mammalia; order Chiroptera; family Mormoopidae; genus Mormoops; species Mormoops blainvillei. The sequence continues at coordinate 389,321 of PVJD01000102.1, read as the reverse complement.
AACGCGGATACAGTAGCTGGCTAAGCAGATAAGGACCCCGCACTCCAGACATGTGAACGGTGTCTGCGGCAGCCGTAATACACATGATTTACACGGGCTTTGTAGTCGGGGCCCTTTAATTGAGCAGACTGATGTGCTGCTCGAATAATGGATCTGTGCAGTAGGACGGGTGCTGCCGACAGCGGTCCCTCCCCCAAAGCCGTGCATGTGAAGTGCAGGTGAATGCACACCATTTAGGAAATAATTGGTCTGACCCAGTAGCAGAAGTAGCCATGTTGGCAGCAGTGAGAGAGGTATGACTTGGGTGCCAGGAGAAAAAGAGGCTGAAATAGAGAATGCAGGAGTCCCCCCATTTGAAACCTGTCAGCATGAGAAATAAAAATCACAAACACAGTCCCGGCCTTTTTTGATGTCAATCTGTTCAGATCCAGTAAAAAAAAGAAAAAAGAAAGAAGGCTGTCTCATTGGTTAACTATGTTAAAGCAACTGAGTTAAGAACTTAATCCTTTTTCTTTCTTTCTGGTTTTATTGCTTCTGTATCAGGGGTTAGCAAACTATGGTCCTGGGGCCATATCTGACCCACTACCTGTTTTTATAAATAAAGTTTTCGGGGACCATTTTGGTGCTCATTCACTTATGTATTATTCACAGCTGTTTTCATCCTATGATGGCGGAACTGAATGGTCGTGCAGAGAATTTTAATCCCGAAAGCCTAACATACTTCCCATCTGATCTTTCACAGAAAACGTTTGCTGACCCCTGATATGTCATCATGAGTCCATTAAGGTCATTCCCATTTCTTTAATTAAAGCCCTTAAATTACATACTGTTGCCCCAGGATAAGTCTAAATTTTAAACATGTTTTAAAAGATCTATAAACTAGCCTCTCTCTACAATGGTAACATCACCTTTTGCCTATCTCTTCACGTTTTCCACTCTAGATACATGAGAGGACATTGCATTCGCTCTTGTCTCTGGGCCTTTGCATATGCCATTCCTCTTACCTAGAACACTGTTCCCCCCGTCCCTCACTTTCTTTACCAAGGTTGTTTCACAGCATTATTTCATGGACCTATTCACTTTCTTTTCTCTTCAGGTATAGGGTCTGCTTGTCTTTCTTTAATGGTTCGCGCATTCTGCAAGCGGTGACTGGCTGTTCTCTGTTTTTGTACTTGATATTTTTCATGTGTCTGTGTCACCCGCTGAGACAGGACCTGGAGTTACGGTTTTAACCTGGGTGAGAGTGTGGGGAGTAGAGGCCTTTTTGTAGCTGCTCCTCTGAGAACAAGGTCTGTATTTCTACCTGCTACTTTGAGTCAAGCTCCCGCAGTCTCTGGTATAACCTGCAGGCTGGGTCTGGTTTAAAAGGAGGGGTGCAGGGGGCAGCCATCTTGGTTGGCCTGGCACTCCAGTGAATGACCTTGTAGGTGATCACGGGTTCCCTCTCACTTCTGCTCTTTCCATCCCTGGGACGGCGCACGCTTGATGGGAACCCGGTCTCAAGAACAGATGATTTCTTATCTTCATGTGAGGCCACATATTTCATTTCTTTAAAAAATATGTTTTCCTACCATTTCGAGGGGTTTAATGAAGAAAGATTGGCTTTGGAGCATGTCCTCAGCATGTCATCTTAGAAGAGCAGATATTGCTTATTGCTGGACTGTAACCTCAAGATGGTACGGACAACGATGTCTGTCTTTTTCACCATCACATAATTGGCACCTATCACAAAATCTAAGGGTGGCAGGTGCTCAATAAACATTTATTGAGTGAAGAAGAAATGCGGTCGCAGGTTATTGGTAATTCATATTTGCCCTCAGAAAAACCAATAGCCCATAACACAATGGAGCCTAAAGACCAGTTTTGAAAAACCAAAAAGGAGAGAAAATCTTAACCAGAATCTCTTTATGCTTTTAATTCCCATTCATATCTATCTTTGTTGTAACAGGAAGAGGTTTACTCTGGCTCTTAACAAGTGTCCTAGCGCCAGTGAGCACAAGAGCTTTAGGGAAAATCATGAGGAAAGTAAGATATACTCATGTCTCCCTTCCATGACTTTGCTCACATATAATAGATCTTAACATTGATCCCATTTAATCAGGTAACCCCAACTCAACTCTCTGTAAGACACACACTGAAGCTCCAATCAAGCAGGTTAATATTAACAATACATTTTTTTTTCTGACTTCTGTCTCCACCCATCAAAATGTGTCTGCCTTGTATTCCATTCTTGAGCCTGTTCTCAGCTAAATAATATCCTAATACTAATTTTCGTGTTTTCCTAAATTTTGTATCACTGTTACTACATTGGATGATATTTAGGTAGTAAGTCTTTAAGTGCAATTTCCCTTAGGTGTCATATACCCCCGCACATATACAGAAAAGCTGTCCGCAGCCATCCGACGAGCACATCAAAGTCTCGAGGTATGGTCTCACATCTAAGTAAGTATATTTGAGTTTAAACAGCTTTAGAAGAAACAGAGAGAAAAATATAGGGACTACCAGTGTAAGAGGCACGCGGGTGTGGAAGAAAATGGAAAACAGACTTCGGAGGACGGGAGCCTGGGAAATACCCCAGCGGTCACGCCGTCATCACAAAGCGAACACCACTTAACGCCATGCACTTCCTGACTACAGTGATTTTTCTCCTAGGAGGTTTCTGAAGTCCCTGTTTTATTTCAAATACATCGCTCTGTCCCACTCAAGAGGTAGCATAAATTCAGAGGAGCATCACGTTGCCATATCCTCTCGGTATCTTTTCCCAAAATGAGCCGCAAGGGCTACGAAAGGCCATCAAGTTGGATCACCTGCCTTCGCGCGTATCTGAAACCCAGCCATGATGCATAATGACCCATTTTCTTCTGGAAGAGCTGCAGCCACAGAGATGGGGCCTCTGCTTGGCCACGTCTGTGATTTTTAGTGTGTAGTAAAGCCGTGCTACTGATCTACCACCTTCCGTGGCAGGTGAAAGGTATTTTATCCTGTGATAGCAAGTAGAAGAAGTTCATTCTCATGAACCCATCTCCTCTCACATGATCATTTTAATGTTCAGTAAAGCTAAATACTTTTTGAAACACAGTCTGATTTCCACCATCAGCTTTGATATGTACAGAGCTTGGAAATCATCGTCTCCGATTTTACAGCAAGAAAAACCTGGAAAAGTGGGAAAACAACCAATTTTTAAAACCAATCAGAGAACTGACTTCACAGGGCAAACACCCACCGTGAAATCTGGAGAGAAAGACAGATTCAGAGTTGAAGATGCAGTCTCCTCACCCCTAAGAAAAAGCCGCGGGAGCCGAACACTGGTGGGGGCACCATGAGGACCAGGGCTCCGAGGAGAGCTGAGACAGACCCCCCTGGCTCTGACAGGGGAGTGGGAAGAATGTCACTGTGGGGTAAGCCCGGCGTGTTCTTCACAACCACAGCTTACCCTCTAGGACAAAAGACTTTGCCAGAACCCTATCCCAGTGAGGGGGACTTACTCCGCTCTAGCCTGTTCCGGACCCACGGCCAAAACTGGAACACACTGAGCAACAAAATGGATGAAGTGATATTGGATTATAACCTGAAGTGCAAAATAAATAACGATCCTGATATAAATTAATGATTGGATGGGTAAATACGGACATACGTACACGTACACACACACACACACACACACACACACACACACACACACGTAAATGGGAAAGAAGCGACCAGCCTTTCACGCAGAAGAACTCCAAATCACTTACGCGGATATTTTGCCCTCAAAGAGGTGGGCGAAGCTTCTCTCTCCGTGGTCTGGGGCCACACAGGGTGGTATCTTTCCAAAGAATCCAGCGTGGAAAATGGGGGGAAGAGTAACTTTACAGTCAAGACACCTGGCAAACGTGACCCCAGCCAAGTGCTCAAGATTACTGTCCACAAATGAAGGGCTGACGGCTGACTCTTGATTCTGGCTTCACCTCTGTGGCCTCTCTCTCCCCAACACACATAATGACCCCCAGTCTAATCAAGAGAAAAACATGAAGCAAATCCCAGTTGGAGGACATTGTGCCAAACACCTAACCAACGCTCCTCAAAACAGTCAAGGTCATCGAAAACAAGAGAAGTGTGCGGAACTGTCACGGCCGTGAGAAACCAAGGAGACATCACAACCGAGTGCAATGTGGCCTCCTGGAAGGGATCCTGGAACAGAAGGACATTAAGAAAAAACTAAGGGACTCTGATCCAACTACGGACTTCAGTTAACATTAGTACGTCTATATCAGTATTGGCTCATTGATTGTGAACAATCACAAACGCCGTAACGTTTGATGGTGGTAATAGGGGCACTGGATGCAGGGTCTACGGGAATATTCTTCATTACCATCACAACTGTTCTGCAAATGTAAATGTTCTTCCTAAAATAATAAAAGCTTCCTTAAAAAACCCACTCTGCTCACCCTAGAATCAGCAGCCGATATCTGATCAAAGCAAGTGTCTGGCCCCTCTGCGCAAGTGGGATTTTCATCAGATCCACCCTCAATCCCTATTTTTCCAATTCTTTCTGAAGATCCCAGTTCTTACCCCAGTTCTGTCTTTTGCTTATAAAGGGAGTAAGTATCTCGGACAGGAGACAACATTCTACTTCACACACAGTTTGAAACGTGAGATGGGGTCTGATGTCTCCCTTCCCCTCTCCATGAGGATGCTGCATGGAAGAAGATACAGCAACATCTTGTTACTCGTTGGCTTCAGAGCTCGTCAAACCCTGTGCTTGTTACATTTTGATGTGGAAATAATGTGTCTGCACTCGGCACTAGCTTGGGACTCGTCGCAGTTGCTAGAACTTGCGATGCCGCCCCGCAAGAGAAAATGCTTTACTGCTGGGTAATCACCGGCTTTGGCACTGGCCTCAACTTCTCAAGCAAATTAACGATGAGTACCGAGGTATCACTGTGCCTAAAACGATTACTAGCACAACGAGGTCCAGAAGATGTGATTTATTAAGGCTCCCAGTTCAGTAATGCTTCCCAAATGCAGGGTTTTCCAGTGGAAGTTGTCTTGGAGAATGGACATTACAGACTGACCCTCGCAACCCTCCAAGTGCAGGGATATTGTTGAGGAAGGGAGGGTGGAGGTAGGGAGACAGGGAGAGGGGAGACCGGACAGGCTGGGAGAGGGGACTGGGAACCAGCAGGAGAAACTAGTTTCCCATAAATCGAAGCCAGTGTTTATGGTTGGGTTCTGGGCTGATTTGCATTTGGGAAAGTCTAGACAAAAAAAATAAAACCTAAACATGTTTCTTTGGGGCAGAACATCTCAGATCTTTCGGTATGCTGATAAAGGGAATGTCTCATATGAAGATACAGGAAGCAGCAGTTCCTAAACTTATTTAATTATGGATTTTTTTTATTGGTCGTGGCTTTGGGGTCATGCCTATTAGCGTCATGAGGTTTAACAAAAGAGGAGTTCAAAACCACTCTTAGAGCCATAAATGATCTGTGTCCTGATGGCGGTGGCATCGAACACTCGAACATCCGCTGTATGGAAGCCCACAGCACAGCTGTCCACCTGCTGCTCGGGGGCAGTGGGTGTGGGCCCCCCTGCTTTGTTCCAGTCCCCTCTCTGAGGGTGGGCACTCTAAGGGTCAGGTCAGGCGACACAGGTGTGCAAGCTACTTGGTTTATCTCCTTCGCCAGGGATGGCCGCTGGGGATGCAAGAAGGGCTGGTAAGGACTCAAAAGCACCTTCCTCTCGGCGGTTGGAGACCATTTTCCTAATGCTTCCTCAGGCCGTGCTCGTCTGACGCGCAGCTGGCCTCCTCCGGCATGCTGCGGTTCCTTTCCTCACTGCTGACCTCCTTTGCAAGGCGATGTCTTACACTAAGGCGGGGGGCAGTGCCAGTGAAAGCAGGGGAGGTCAAGCAAACAGCAGGGGTCCCGCTGTGAGGAGCCCTCCGCTCTCCCTGCGCAGGTAGAGGCCAGCCCTACTTTGCGCTCACCTGGCCGGTGGTCGGTCATAGGTCATACGTGGCAAACACTCTGCGGTGTGACCCTCTTCCTGCTCGGTCCATTCCTCAGCCCCCGCCACGTCGCCTACATTTGCAACCTTAACGCAGGTTGTGTGTCTTAATGGCCATCGGGAATTCTAACAAAAGTGATTCCCCTTTGATGTCTAGTGCGTTCTCAACACAATCTTGGAAAGAAAGAATAGAAACATTTCTCTATGTAGATAGCAGAATCTAGAACAAAGCTAATGAATTACTTTTCCATTGAGTGCTCTTTAAAATAAATTGTATTGGAATCTCATCTTGCAGGACAATAATTATTATTTTCCCCGTTGCACTGAAGGAAGTGAATCTACAAGAAAGCTGCCAGGGCTTCCAGCGTGACTGGGCCATGTGAGACGAAGGTCATGGGACAGCTGCGACAGCAGCCTCTCTGTAGGGGCTCTTGTGGGCTTCTCTGGGAGTTTCCAACAGACAGCACGTGTGGTAGACGGGGCCTTTCAAACTGGGTAGGGCAATTAACACATGCTAATTTTTTAAAGTAGGAATACATAAATATCTAAACATTAACAACATAACCACTGTGCACGACTCCGTGATTTCCAAAATTCTCAAAGGATATTGTTGCTTCTTAGGGCTGATTTATAAGTGACATGCAGGTGACTAATGCAAAATTATAGCACGTCCCTGTTTTACTAAAACACATTAAGAGGATTTCTGTTGGTGATTTTTATGCACGTCAGATCTTCTGGGCTGCCACTCCCTGTCTTTGGTGCAGGGCATTCTGTGGAATTACTCAAAAGGCAGCAGCGTCTGGAGTTCTGATTTCATTCAGATCGGAAGGATGCGGTAATGAAATCATCCCTTATAACATGTTTCGGCTCTATTCAGTAAGCACATTGAAGGATTCCTGTTTCATCTGAAATGGGCTGTCACAGTAACCTAATTGCAGTGTCTGTACATCAGGAAAAACGTAGCCTTCTTGGGATGATTTTAAGAATTAATTATTTAAGTTTCCTATTTCCACTTAATAATCTCTACAGATTAGTGTGTTACATGTACCCCTTTATGATTTGTAAATTTGTCTAATTACTGTTCTTGGTACCGCCAAGCATGACATTCTTCAATGTGTTCACTCCAATCTATGGGAGGATTGCTGAGCTAGGGCATCTGTAGGTAAGAAAAAACTTCGTAGGGCCAATTTACTAATAAAACCTGGCATGATGCTTGCCGCAAAGATGCCTCCTGTCAAGGGCTTAATCAGGGAGAATAATCTTGCCCACTGTTGCATCCAGGACAGTCACTGTTGATGACTTCAGGGAGGGCTGTCTTGTTAATTCAAGGGATAAGCGGAAAGAAGCCTTCTAGAAAAGCGCATAAAAGGGGAAGGTTTATCTAGGGGGCTTTTCTCTTGTTTCACATTAGTGAAACTCAAAAGGAGAATTACAGAAGATCTTCTGGATTGAAATTTTGAGGGGGAGCTGGCCGATACTCTTCAGCCTCTCTGCAGCATCTACACAAAACCCTGACCACTTAAAATGTCACTTTACGCTGGGATTTAGGGAGAAATAGAGAAGTTACTGCATAGCCCCCCACTGTGTAAAGTGGGGCTCCCGGACCCGGGGCACCAGCATTCTTTGGGAGCGTGTTTAAAAACCAGAATCCAAACCTTGGACCCACTAAATCAGAATCTACATTTGAACAAGATCTCCAGGCTACTTATAGTAAAATCCGAAAAACACTTGCTCGAAGCACTCCTCGCCAAAATGGGTACATTTAGCGCAGGGAGTGTCCAAGAAGATCCCGCGAGGGGTGCCAACAAGAACTCATTTATTGTTACGTACTTGTATAATTTCTATTTCGTGAATTTTAATGTGTGTGATATGGCATAGTAGTACATAAATAAAAATGATAAATAATATGTATTGGTTGTGCAAGCTCAAAATTTTCCCCAGGCTCCACCCTGACCTGCTCAGTTTCTGGGGCTGATCATCAGAAACCTGAATTCCATACAGCGTGCATAGAATTCATAGAACTGCTAAAATTCGAGACCCAATGTGACAGCGTTAATCCACCTGCCACTGTCTTTGTTTGGGGTGTGACATTAGATGGGATTGTTCATTTGCAACCCCAAATTTAATGACCATATCCCATTGTTTTCACATGGTGCAATACCCCGTTATTGAGGTTTTATGTTATTTTATGGCATTTACATCATTGGTATATTTTTACATTAGTTCACTTATCGTTTAATAAAAATGGAACTGTGATGATTTAAAATGATGTTTTGGGCTCTTTAGGTATGTGTCGCGAACAAAGAACACAAGAATATTCCTCCACACCTTCCTTCTCTAGAGGTAGCTGACGTCTGGCCATGTGGACCTTCCTCTCGGCCTCCCAGGATGGCAGGTGACAGACAAAATCAAATGGAACTTGGAGACCAACAGCGGTTAGGCGGCTATTCATACAGGAGTCACTTTATTAACATCCCTCTCCAGTGCGGTGAGGCAGGCGTCTTAGTGGATTTTACAGGTGTCTTAAATTTGAAGGAAATCCAAATTTTCTTTTCACGGAGGCCCGAGAAACAATTTTGGCCAAGGTCAGACACCCCTCAGGACACCTCAGTTGCCCTATTTGGTTCCCACTAGATTTAACGAGCAAGTGAAACAGTAAATAAACTCTTCATGTGATTCCGGCACGCACTGTGGACACAGCAATATATCAAATATATTCCTTGTGTAGAGCAGTGTGAAGTGTGACAGATAGTAAAGGCTCACATAATCAATTAAATCTATTATGATGTGCAAATGAATTCTGGGAAAAGATGCCTACATGGGCATCCTCAATGAGAGGGCAATTCCTTCTTGCTTGGCAAGGTAGCGGGAGAAGTAGGGGAAGGCCATACAGCAAAGCATCCCTCTTGCTGAGTTGGCCTTGAAGGATGAGTGGAAGCGCACCGGCAGAGAAGGGAGGCTGAAGTCAAAAATAAAGTCATTATTTCTAAGCTCAGTTCCTGCTGCTTCTCAAATCATCTGTTTCACGTAGTTTTTACATGCTGCGATGGAAGCGGGAGGCCTCATCCTATCACCGTCACCAATATTCTCCATTCCTTACTCTCCTGGCTCATGCACTTTCCACGTCTGTTCTCATTTAATCCTCAAAATGACCCCAGGATTGTGTTCTATCATGACCTCTCTTTTATAGATGGGGAAATAGAGGAACGGAAGGTATAAGTGACTTGCCTAAGGTCACACAGCTCATAAGACATATGATGGCATGCAGACTAAGGTATTTGGACTCATGATCTCTCTCAAGACAACTTGTTCTTGCCTGGCCACTGGCCCCCTTAACAAGACGTGCACCTGTTGGTAGAGTCAAGCTCCACGGCTGTGACACCTGTCAATTAATTAACCCTTCAGGTGAAGTTAAGGCCACAAGCAGCTGCCCCTGGTTGGCCAAGTTGAAGTGCTCTTCAGAAAGCTGAAGGGCACTTGTGCCATATCATTTTTGTTCCCGAACAAGGTGATTTTTGTAACGCTGCCAATTGCCTAGCAATCAACTGCCAGCTCTGGAAATAAACCCTGCTACCATTTAGAGAGCAATAAGGGGGATCCTTGATGGCTGACAGTTGGCAGGAAGACGCGGGTCCTGCCACCATCTGAATCCAGCCGGTGTGCAGCTCACTGTCCTTGTGGTGTCTGGCTGTTGAGACCTATCTGGGCTGCAGATTTGCTCCCCAGCCAACGCACTCTTTGGATTATGGATTTGTGTCTCCAGGACTGTGAATATGGTCCTCTTCCCCAGCACTAAATTTCTCCTAAAATTTATTTTCCAAAACATTATTTTTAATGTTAAACAACCCCAAAATGCATTTTTCATGTTTATTGCCAGCGCATAAAATTACAATGCTGTGAACATTTTTAGCAGCGCACCAATATCCCGATCCATAATTTAAAAGGTGACTTTAGTATGGCGATAAATTTCACAAGACACTGAAACCTCTGCAGAAAGTATACAAATTAGGGGCCAGCCATTCAGCCAACATTGGGGGGATGTGGTTAATTACTGTGTTTCCACCAGTGGGGAGGACTGGGAATGACTCTCATCTGCTCCACGGCGGAGCTGTGAGTACAGGAAATGTCGAGGGACTAGCTCTGCAAGCTCTTCCTTAGGAAGATGGCGGTGACGTTTAGTACATGTACTGTGGGTGACGAAATTAGAGTAAGATACATGGCTTCACCGATCCTCACCCTCCATTAAAGAAAAAACAGCCACCCCACACGCCCCCGGACTCTCTTGCATTTACCCGAAGGTGACTGCTGTGTGTTGGGAGTGGGGCTATTAGCTCTTGCTGGCTGAGTTTCACAGTTTGAAATTAATTTTTTTTTCTGTATTTCTGCCCTCCTGAGGTCCTGACCAATTGCCGCTTTGTCAGTGAGCTTTTTTAATTTTCCAGGAAGGTAGGTGGTGTGTGAAACAAATCAACTGCTCCTTCAGAAACCACATCTGTATGGCTTCTCACTTTAGCGTCTGCCAAGCTGGAGGCAGCTCCGTTATTCTTTTTTTTTTTTTCCTCCAAAAGGTACGAGGCCCAATTAGGAAGCCAAGTGAACATGGAAACAGTTTCATGAGGCAAAGGAGCCGTGGAAGGATTGCTTGGTTAGCGGAAGGGGGCTGCTGCTGGATGCTGGGGTGAGGTTCAGGACAATGAACGCGTGCCTCGCCACGGACGCCGAGGTCGCCGTTCCTTCTGCGCGCTCGCAGGAAGGAACGTGGTCACGGCAGGAACGTGATAACCGAGTGCAGGGCTCTAATGAAGCCCATGGAAATCAGCACACCCCACAAGTCGCAGGGCTGAGCCCACACCAGGTGCACACTCAAGCGCACGGGCCCACGCGCCCCAGGTGACGTGTTTAAGACGCGACTCCCACACTGGCAACATCACTCTATTTAGGCTAATGATGTCGGAGACAATCGGAGCTATCCCTGCTCTGAAAATGATAAGCACCATATAGAAAGGCCCCCCGGGGAAATGTGGCCTGTGAAGGCTTTTCGGGTCTGATAGATTCTTTTAATCTATCTGCCAGGCTGCTTTGAAAGCTAAATAGGTGCCCATCAGCAAGCTGTCCATGGTCAACTTCACATATTTTGTTTGTGCTGACATTTTTGTTTCAATCGAAGGGGTCGTTTGCCAGATGGCTGCCGCCCTCATTCGGGTCTCTTAGCACATCAAGTGAGTATTCTTTGGGCTGATGTGTGTACAGGGGTGTCCCTTGGCTTCTAACTTTTTTTCTTTTAGACGATCTGAATTAATTGGCGGTTGTGTTTTAAGGGATGTGCGCCTGCGGCTATCGCAAATGTGTATGCATTAACCATCTATGGTGAGTGTTGGCAAACAATTCCTACTCGTATACATCGCTGAGATTAGAGGGTGAGCTGCAACATCGAAAATACAAAATTTTGAAAAATGAACATGAGTTAGGAAATTCCGTAGTTGACGGTAACTGAAGGATCAAAGTCCTTAGAAACACCACATGAAGTGTTCTTTAACATCTTGGCTTCGGAGGGCTATGCTGATTCTCTCTGCAGCGTGACCTTTGGCACTTGGACCAGAGAAATTCTACAAAGATCTAACCACTTCCTGGATATGAGAGGCAACTGGAAATGCTTTTGCCACACAGCACCCTCCAAAACGAGTCCCTTTCCTCTGCTCCCCTTTGCAGCGAAGCTTCTCAGTAGAGTTGCATAACCAGCCCCTCCTTTCTTACCCCTGAACTGGCTGTCAAGCTACTGGAGGCCAATTCTGCAACCACCCTTCTGCGTTCTTGTTGGAGAGAGAGCTCATCATCGTACTCAAGCTGTTTGCTCACTCATTCCCACCATGTTTCTAATCCACAACTCATGTCTCTGACCTCATTTTATTCAAGCCACTAGTAGCATTCTGCACAGTTCACTGCTTGCCCCAGTCATTAAACCTCTCTGTTGTTCTTAAAATAGCCTGTGGGTTTCTTCATGTTCTCTCTAACTTTCGGTCCTTTTGGTGGGTTCTCTGTTGCCTGTTTGAACTCAATACGTTGCCCTGTTCTTGGGGGTGGGATGTGGTTCTCAAATTCTCTACTTTCCCTGGTCTTCACCCTTTCCTGAGGCAACTTCATCTTGTGCTATGGTTTTAAAGATCATCTATGGTTAGTGACTGTCAAACTTTATTCCAAGCTCTGAAATTTTCACTGAATGCCATTTGGTGAAAATATATGTCCAGCTATATATTTGATTTCTCCACTTGAATGACCACACATGCACCTCCAACTCAATATGTCTTTCAAACAACTTCTAAATGTTCTGTAAGGACGTTTCTTCTGTAGTCTCCCATGTCTTGGTAAATAGCACTACCAACTATCCAGGTTCTCAAAATGAAGACCTGGAAGTCATCCTTGAAGACCTGGAAGTCGATCTTGAGACTCCAGTTGGCCTCATGCCATCGGCCAATCTTCTGCCCACAAAATACCCTCACCTGTTTCCTTCTCTCCATCTCCACTACCACCAGCCAAAATTTTGTACCTGGATTATTGTGACTGCCCTCTTAATTTACTTCTTTACTTCTCTTTACTTCTGTTCTTGTCCTTCAACAATCCACTTTTCATAGCAGCAGGAGTTACCTTTAAATATAAACTCGACAGGCCATATTAATTTCCTGCCCAAACCCCACCAATGGCTTCACAACACCTGTGGGACAGAATCTGAACTCCTTATAGCATCGCCTGGTGGGCCTGGGCCGCACCTCTCCGTGTCTGTCCCCTGCTCCTCCCCTTCTCGCACTAGGCTTTGGAGGGTCCTAGGGTATGTCTGGCTGGTTCCCTCTCAGGGCTCTTGCATTATTTTCTTTTTTTTCAACCAAGAAGGCTCAGCCTCACATGTCCTGCCCTTTCCTGTCCCTCAAGTTTCACCTCAGAGATTCCTAACTACACTTCTCCAGAGTGTCCCCCGGTTCCTATCATTTCAGTTTCTTCCATCACTCACTACGCGTGTCTACAACTGTCTCATTCGTGCGTTCTCTTTCCGGGTGATGCTCATGTCCCTCTGAGCTAAAATGTAAGTTCCATGGGCACTGTCTTGTTCTCTCTGTATCTCTGACACTTGGACCGGTAACTGGAAAATCTAAGTGCTTAATAAATACTTACTTGTTAAATAACTGAGCATCTGTATAATGCAATTTAGCACAGAATTACATAGGTTTGCCATTTTATAGAGTTTGGGATCTTTGTCAACTAATTTTAAACCCTTTGAAGGTAAGGACTCTGATAATTCGTCAGTAGGACCATTATAGGCACTAATAAAAGCTCACGGATAAACCGACATATAAATAAAGCTGTCTTTCAGGATATGCTTCCCGTAGCACAGCCATATTCCTCTATTTCTCTTCAGGTATAGTTATTGTAAGGCAAACTAAAAATAAAAATTAAAACTTTGTCCATGGAGGGGTTAGAGGCCTATTTCAAATACACTAAAGACTGAACCAAGAGATTCAGAGCAAAATAAAGGAACGCCAGGGAATCCAGAGGAAAGCCATACGAATCACGCAGTAGACACAGAAAACGCGGTTACGAAAATCACTGTAAAACCCCTGAAGTTGGAGCTTCTATTAATTAACTTATCCACTCATTCAGAAAATACGCGTAGTGGTCCGACTACACGATGGGCCCTGGCTGTGGAACGGTGAACTGCAGACCCTGTTCACGACCTTTGGGGATGATTGACTAATGAAGGAGACAGACAAGTGTCCAGGTAATTACATATACGGGGTAAACAGTAGTGAGACGGATAATTGCAGGGGCTGGAGAGACCCAGAGGAAGCCCTGATCCAGGCTCGAGGGTCTGAGAGAGCATCCCGGAGGATGTGGCCAGCCACGTGTTACCACTGGGCTCATCTCATTTTCATGCACTTAATCACCTAGGAGGCTTGTTAAAATGCAGACTTGCCATCCCTCCCCAAGATCCTCATGCAAGTGGTCTGCAAGTCACACTTTAAGAAACTGTGCTCAGTGAGTACGACGAGGTTCTCTGAAGAGAGACACTTCTGTTTCCGAGTCTCTACTCTGTGCACACATGCTGGCTGTGAGGTCAAGTCTCTCTCTCTGTCTCTCACCTCAGCCACTCCATCTGTATACGGACACTCAGTCAGCGTTAGCAAGTATCGCCATCATCATCACCGTTACCAGCAGCCTGGCAAAGGCAACGGAAATGTTGCCAGCAGAAGAAATAAAATGTGGAAAAGCCAAAAGGCATGTGAGAAAATTCGCCACAACCATGGCTGGAACGACCTGCATAGGACAATCCCAGACTCCCAGCCACTCTGTGAAGTGTGAAAGAGTCTAGGCCGGTGGTCAGCAAGTCTGGCCCACCGCCTCGTTCTGTTAATAAAGTTTTACTGGCACACAGCCTTGCCTGTTTATTTACACATTGCCCACGGCTGCTTTTGCACTAAAACTGTCGCTATACAAAGCAGGTGAGTTGTTGTAACAGAAATCCATATGGCTTGAAGTGCCTGAAATACTTACAATCAGGCCCTTCGTAGAAAAAGTAGGTTCATCTCTGGCCTAGTGGAAACATGGCTTGGTGGTCAGTAGGGCGGGCTCTGCAGCGGGCCGCCTGGTTTTGAATCTCGGGTTTCACACTTACTGTGAAACCTGTGTCGGTGACTTAACTCCTTGCACCTCGATTTCTTTTTCTAAAGGACAGGGACAATAAGGGGATCTTCCTCATGGAGCTGTTCTGAGGATTTTAATTAGTTACACAGATAAAGTCCTTGGAGGAGAGTCTGGCACAGGGTGACCGTGCACATCGTCACTGTTAATAAAGGCTAAGTCCTTACGCATTGATTGAATTGGAGCAGCCTGTGCAAACTCTTTTGGACGCGGTATCTCTAGCTCTTACAGGCTGAGGCCAAGGAGGCGGAGGCCAGGCAGGCCTGTCCCGGGCGAGGGGCAGCGCCACCTCCAGCGGCTCCGACCACGCCCCCCCGGGCCTCGGTTACTGCCCCGCGGCGCGCAGGGAGCGGCCGGACGCTGCGCTACGGCCTGGCGACTGACAGGCAACCTACCCCAAATAGGCCCAAATTGTATTTACACGAAGATACTCTTTCGCTTTTTTCCCCACAGATATAATTTTATCTCCTTGGCGTGGCCACCTCAGCGTCTGCTGGCTGAGCTGGGAAAGCATCCTCTTAACTGATACGGCGTAAGCACGTTTTTCTATTTTGGTCCCTTTTTCAGTCTCTTCTCTTCTGCATCCATGTCTCACCTTAGATGGGTCTGTTCGGAAGGTGTCGCCAGCAGGCCCGCCTCTTAAACGGTGAAGTCAGTCAGACGGACGGGCCTGAGTGTGAAGTCCCGCTCTGTCCCTTACTGGTAAGTCAACCAACTTCTCAGTTTACCCATACGCCTAAAGGGGATGACAACCACCCGCCCGTCACGGGCTTGGCATGCTGGGTAAGTCACCTGCCACGCGTGAAGACTTCCCCATACGGGATAATTTTGGTTACTTTAATCAGTAAAACTCGATGCTGAGGAAATCTGGGTTGGCATTTTTGAGTAACACTGTGATGAAATGCCTCATCCCTAGCATTCAGCGAGTGAATAGATTCCACCCTCCTAGGGACACCATATTTTTTTCCTCAAGAACATTTAGGCACTTTCTGACTGTTATTAAATTAAAATGTTTATCCCTCAGGAGAGAAAACAATCAACTCCCACGCCAATTCTATTTATGAAACAAAATGCTTTGGTTTTTTCCTGACTCAAATCCTCCTTTATGTACAATCTTTCTGAAATAGCAGGGGGTTTGGAATAATTTTCACACTGTGTGTGTGCTGTGGGGGGGCTCAGCTGATATTTAGGGCTTGCCTGAGAGCCATCCTTCATCTGCTCTTGGATAGGAGCCAAGGTCAATGGCAGTGGGGGGCTGGTTCTTGGCAGCAGGAGAGCTTCTGAGTCCTTATGGGGTGGGTGCTACAGCACTGTGTGGGTGGGAGGCCCAACAAGAGGAAGACAGGACTAAAATTTGCACAAACATTTGTTATCTTCCTTGGGGAAGACCAGACACAGCCAGACTCCAGTCTCCTAAAATTCAGAGGGACACGCGCACTCCTCTGTGGCTGTGCCCCCATCTGGGTGCACCCTCATTCCTACTGCACACGTTAAGCTGTCAGTCAAGAGGGAGGCACTCTTGGGGAGCACCAGATATCTTTCTGTGTTTCTGTAGATGTAACCCACACTTCAGAGTCCAGCTGAATGGAAGACCATTAGCTTGGAATCAGGAATCATGGGCTTGACTCTTTCTTCTTCAAAAGTGACAGAGGTTACCTCCTCTAGGAATGGTTTTATGCCCAACTCGCACATAGCCCCCATCAGGTTAAGTTACTTCCCAATACAATTGCGCATCGTGACAGACCTACCACATCAAAGCTCTTACAGCGTTGTCATTGTCTGTTTGTCCTCTTTGCCAGAAGAGACTTTCTGTTATCTGCGACTCCCCCGCACCCGGCCTGCCTCGCGGCTGTACAAAGTGCTCAGGGGGAGCTTGGTGAGTGATTGTGGCTCGAAGGCCAAAGGGAAAAAGAAGAGGCAACACCAGGCCAAGCGTGAGGGATGGTTCTCTAAGTTCAACTCACCTCAGTTGGCCTAGGACTTCCTCAGTTTTAATGACAAAAGTCCCAGGGAAGCCGTGTGGTTAGTCACCCTCTTTCCAGATACGGAATCTGGTCCAAGATATTCAGTTACTCCACGTCACACTTTTTCGTCTTCTATAATTGGAATCGTCCTGGGAATCGCCGTCTTCAGAGCTTTCCTTTAATGACAGCTAATGGAGTAGCTGGCTGTCCACGGACTAAATCTGCCTGGTCTTCCCCTCTCTCATTCTGATAATGGCTCCCCAGTTCTCCTACGGGGTGTGCCGTTCCTTCTCTGGTCGTATTCCAAGTGGCGGACTCCAGCCTTGACCCTAAGCATGGACACGGAGCCCAGGCCTGGCCAGTGGTAGCCACTCGTCCCCTGGGCTCGGTGATTAGTCTGAAGATGAGCATGTGGCCCAAGACAGGCCACGGGGGTGTCTGCTAGACATACAAAGCTGCACTCTTGGTTCACAGAGTAGACTCCGAGTAGACTCGCAGCTGATGAACAGTGAGTCTGCTGCTGCAGGGGACGGCCATAGGGAGGGATGGCCTGCTCGAGTGTAAGCCAACCTAGAGGGAGGCCAAGTTGAAAGATGGGGAGAGACGTCCTGCCAATATTTTTGAGCCACTGGAGCAAGCCTTGCCAGGTTGGCCCTGGCCGGTTCAGTGACAGGGATATACTGTGGTGCCTTAGCTCATTTGATGTGGGACCAGAGTCCTAACAGAGTCAATTTACCTCCAGACAGGATTTTCAATACCAGATTTTATACATTCCATTTTCCCCTTTTCGAATCTGCCTTCAATTGCCAATACTAAAAAATTCCCCTCTCCTGCCTGTGACCATACAATTTTGCATTTTATATGTAAGAGTCAAATACGGTCTGTCCAAATGGTGGACGGAAGAGAAGTGTTCTTCCCACAGCGTCTGCCCCCCTCCCCTGGCCCCTCACCACTCCCTGTAACTAGACGCGATGCTGAGACCCTTTCTCTTCATTGGAGCCCAATAACCGCCCCAGCAGGAGGCACTCTCGACAACCCCCCCCAAACAGAGGAAGGAACCCTGGTTCCCCCAACCCCCATCCCACAGCCAGCAGCCCCAGAGCTGTAAGTGGACAGGAATCCTAAAGCAACAGAGATGCATTCTTTTGTTTACGTATGAAGCGAATGTTCCTCAGTGTCGGCTCTGGGTGAGGAGCAGTTACAATGTGCTGAGGTGGCAAGACAGACACAGGGGTCTGTGTTCTGCTGGGGTGACTTAATACACAAGAACCCACAGGATACAGCGTCTGCTAGACATCAGGGCCGGGAGGAAAAGGAAAGGAAGAGCGAGTCACTGGAGAGGGGCAAACATGTCACCTGGTTGGACAGGATGGCCTCTCAGGAGGCGTCCTTTGAGGGGAGCCCTGAGGGAAGAGACTGAAGCAAGGACTGGGGCGGGGGAGTGTCCCTGCTAGGTGGACCCTCCTGTGCCAGAGACCCATCCTAAAATTCTACCTGGGGGTAAGGTTCCTAGAGGGAGACCCGTTTTTTTTTGTTTGTTTGTTTTTATTTTTGTGTTTTTGAGGTCTTCCAACACCATCCATCTTCTTGTGGTATTTTACTCCATGAGCCAGTTCCCTCGCCTGTAAGGAATGCAGGTGAAGCACTTTGCACAATATCTGTGTAAATACACCCTTAATGCATAACTCTTCCTTGCTGTGTTTAATTTGGGGGGTGCACGAGGAGGAATCCTGTGGGAAAATGTTCTTCTTTTTTGATTTAACACTTCCCCATCTTGATAGGTGTATCTGTTAAAACAGATTCTTCAGCTGCTGACAACAGAAATCAATTTTGGCTATGTTAAGCCAAAAGAGAGAGGAGGAGAGGGAGAGAGGAAAGGGGCAGGGGGAGGGAAGAGGGAGAGAGGAGGAGAGAAATCTATTGGAAGGGTCTCTATAGGGCCACGACATCCACAGGAAAGCCGTAGAATGAGGTGTCTGAGAGGACAGGAGCCAGGACTGCTCCGTAAGGCTTCAGAGAAGAACAGCGTGGGGCAGGCCAGGCTAAGCCAGCGTGTGAATTCTTCTTTTCAAAATTCAAGTTGCAAGGACAGGAGTCACTCAGTTTAGCTTGGGTCATGTGCCCATCTATTGGCCAGGCGGTGGTGGGCAGTTTGGCTGACAGTCCTAGCAACGCTGTCACCCAAGGGAAAGGAAGTGGCACCCAAATGCAGGGCAGTAGTTATGATTCCGAGCAGGCAAAAAGGCATAAGGGGCCCTGGCTGGTGTGGCTCAGTGGATCGAGTGACAGCCTGCGAACCAAAGGGTCGCCGGTTTGATTCCCGGTCAGGACACAGGCCTGGGTTGCAGGCCAGGTCCCCAGTAAGGGCTGTGTGAGAGGCAACCACACACTGATGTTTCTCTCCCTTTCTTCTTCCCTTCCCCTCTCTCTAAAAGTAAATAAATAGTATCTTTAAAGGAAAAAAAGAAAAAGAAAAGGCATAAGGCTACTACGATGTGCAGGGTTGACTCTCAAAAAAATGGATGCAAACTTCTACTACCAAAGAGGGAACCTGCTTGCTTGTTTTACATTGTAAATACAGCCCAGGGGCAGAGAATGCGAGTATACAGTATAAATTGGTTTCTAGCATCTTTTGCAGAGGTGGTACAGCAGAATCATTAAGAGTATGGGATCTGGTTTTCCAACCGCTGGGGTTTAACGCTAACGCCTCTGCTTCCCGGCCGTGCGAGCTCGGGTGGCTGATGTCTCCTGACGTGTCCCCACAGCTTCAGTTCATCACTGAACCTGCCTCATAAGGCTGTCGTGGATATTAAATGAGTTGGTATATGTAAAGTTCTGAGAAGAGTCCCTAATAAGTATGAAGATATCGATAAATTTTAGTTATTCTTACAATATTGATACTGTTGATATATATTTGAAATAGAGGACAATAGATAAGTCCTTGAGGTTGTCAAATTCAAATGCAGTTCTGAAGATTCCTGATGTGTAGAAATTTATAAGTGTTCTGAGGCAGCAGTCAGTATCTTCTCTTCGGTGTACTTTCCCTTTGTTCTCTAATCTTACAAACTGATTAAACCTCTGATTCTTTATCAATGGGGTCATATGCAGAATAAAATCTCTAGACAATTGTAAATGGTAGTTTGGTGTCAGAATATCTTCAGGAAGCACGTAGTTCTGAAGAAAAGCAGAAAGCCGAAGGCATGAACAAACATTTCCAGTTTCAAGAAGCACTGTCGATGCTCAGCTGCGTATACTCTGGTCTGCTTCAAAAAGGGGATCACAGAGCATGCGGGGGACGGCAAGTCCGCCACCAACCAAAACAGGAAACGGAAAAGGGGAAAGCTAAGGAAGGAGAAAGCCTCTCTTCTCCAACCACGCCCCCCGCCCAGTTTGTTGCGTTTTCACATCTTAGTTCAATTGCAACTTCTGCAAAATTTCTTCTTAGTCGCTTTGCCAACCCCCGTGAGCCTTGTGCTAATCTGTCTTCCGATGCAGGAGAAGAATGGTGGCTCAGGATATGACTGTCAGTATTCTAGGGGTGGAAAGGCACGTGCTTCCATTGGGAGTGCTTTGTGGGACCAAACGTGAATTCAAACCGGGACTTGTCCAGGGCCTGTGAGGAAATGAACAACTCTGCAAAGCCGCGTGTACATAGGGAATAAAGAACGGGACTCCATATTGTTGCAACTCCTTCTCTCCCTCGTCCCTCTCCGCCTGCATTCCCCTTTAACATGCCACCGGTCAGAGTGACTAATGATATATTTTTGTTGTTGTTTAAGAAAAGCCCTTGAAAGCCACTGTGAGACTGGGGTCCAGAAATCTAATCTTTGTTTGATTCTGTGTTTAGTGGGGATTCAAATCCCAACTTAATTTAATCTTTTGACTTATCCTGCAGGTACTGCCTGATTATATTCCATTGCCATCGGTAATAGGATTGCAGGGACAGAATCTTGCCATTAGCACTTCGAGAAACAAAAGCAGAACAGGAACCGTCGCTGGGATCAGTCGATGAAGCCCTTCGTAAATGAATGACTACCTCCCCCAGACTCTACCCCATTGCCTCCTTCTAATAAGCTACCGTGAGGATATACATAAAGAGTTGTGGCCTCCATTCATCTCCAGAAAATCTTGAATTTCAATGATCATGCAGAACCGAAAACCCTTTGCTAATAGATATGTTAAAATGACAACCACCACTAACAGCTGCGTTCCGGTAATGACCTGTTGGTAATCGCGGTGACTTGCTTTTGCAGTTGCTCTTCTTATGAAAGCCCATAATTTCTAATCAACATAGAAATTACGTATAGCCTAGTAAAATGGGAAAATATTTCCACCTCTGTAATTAGGCTCTCCGGATTACAGTCTTCTTGCTAGATTGGAAACCTTGCTATATGAGTTAATACTCTCGCTATCGCTCAGTTTTCTCACCCATGAAATGGGGATAGTGATGCTGTCTCTCTCAGAGACAGGTTTTTGATGGATTAAATGACATAATGCAGGGAAAGCCCTCAGAAAATGTTAGCATATAGAAATTACACAAAAATAGTATAACTGCTCTTAAGAAAAAAGGCAAATATAGAAAAGCGAAAGAGAGAAAAGTAATGCTGCCTATTGAAGGGCCAGGATCTGGCATTCTGCGGTCTCTCCCTGTGTGGAGCTGCTTTAGCGTCACACACTCTGAGGAAAGTGGAGCATGTTCTATGGTGGGGGGGGGGGTGCAAAAGCAGGTGACAAGTAAACATGTAAAAAGATCCCCAACTCAACAGTGACCATTAAAACAAAGGGTATCGGGTTTTTACCCAGCATGCGAACAGAGTTGGAAACTATTTGAATACTCAGTGCTGTATATAAGCATGAGGGGTCTTCCTGGCGAGCAGCAGTGAACACTTAGGCTGATTTTAGCAAGGCAGCAATTTCTCACACTGTTACTGGGTCACTCACAGCGTTTTGGGCAAGCTGGAGAATTCGGTCCAGGGCTCGCAGCCATGCACACAGCCTCAGGTGACATGCAGAATTCGTCCAGGACTAAGTGCTGCTGCGTGGCCTGCCAAGACCCTGTGGCCTTGGCTGCTGCCTAACTCCCCTGGCAGTGCTCCCCCAGGAGCTGGATGGGGCCCTCAGAACCTGACAGCTGCCAGGGAGACATCCCAGCAGCCTCTCTGTTCTTTGTACCATGAGGTCCCATTCAAATACTGGGCAGGCCTGGGCATCTCATTGGAAGAGCTTAGGCGGCACCTTGACCTCAAGGTAGCATAGAGAAGTGGGCATCGGGCCGTCCCAGCAGCTCCCGGGGGACGCAGCCTCTACTTCGAAACAGAGGGGACACCTTAAACAGGGCTTATGGATGAGAAAAACAAAAAGACCGAAGCACATAGGAACCACGGAGGGACGACACCCTATGTCACCTGTGAGAGTATAAAGCTGTTTATCCTTTATCTAAAAGCAATTTCACAATATGTTGCAAGGGGCTTAAAATCAGTCATAGCCTTTGACTTTGTAATAATCCCACTTCTGATCACTTATCCAAACAAAGTTATCAGAAAAACAAATAATTATATATAAGGATGTTAACCAAAGCTTTATATATTGATCGAAAAAGTTGAAGAATGATATAACAATGCCAGCTCTATTATTTTAAACATTGTTTGAAGTAGAGTGTTAAGGGAAAAAGTGGGCTCTCTAAAAACTAACATTTACAGGGTAATTAAGAGCCAGATGCTGTTTTAAGAGCTTTACATGGACTGCCTCACCTAATCGTCACAACAATTCTACGAACTGCAGATGTCAAGTGATATTTTCAGAAGGGATTTAACTAAATTGCCTACAGGGAGGAAAATGAGAAGACGGAAGAGGGTATCAGGAGTCTCTGTTTGACAGCCTAGAGTTTTTAAAGGTGGTGGGTACGCCTCCCGTGGTGTGTTTGAGGCGCTTCCTTAGGACAGCTGCGCCCACACCAAAGGGTAGGGCGTGGGCCCCGCTGCGGCTAAACCCTGACGTCTCTCATCCTCCCTTGGGGTCTGGACTCCTTCCTTCCCTGACGCTAAACAGCTAACGCTTATTTTCATGTCAAGCCTCACTTCGTATTCACCGTCTTCTAGAAAGATTGACTACTGTTTGCTTAAAAAAAAAAAACTATAAAATTTTAGAATAGTTTCAGATTTACAGCAAAACTGAAGGTCTGCACAGAGAGCCCCCATACACGCACACGCAGTTTCAGGTCTTACGTGTGTGCGGCGCACTGATTGCAGCTGATGAGCCAAGAGCGATACGCTATCACGTAAAACCCGTATTTCATTCAGTTTTTCCCATTTTGTACCGCATGTCCTTTTTCTGGTCCAGGGCCCCGTCTAGGACGCCACACCGCAGTTGCCGTGCCTTGCCTGGCCCCTCTAGGCTGCGACAGTCTCTCAGACCTGCCTTACTTCGATGGCCTGGACCAGTACTTGAGAAGAGCGGGCCAGGTATTTCACAGCTGTTTCCAGCTGGGGTCTGTCTGATGTTTTTCTTGTGACTAGACAGGGGGTCGGGACTTGGGGGAGGAAGACCAAAGCAGTGGCGTGCCACGTGCATCGCCTCATGCCAAGGCACAAGCTACCGACGCAGCTATCAGTGTTCATATTTACCTGGGTCACTGGGCTGGGGTAACGTCAGTCAGGTATTTCTACTACAAAGTTGCTCCTTTCCATACTTGAGAAGGAAGATGCTGCGCACACCCTGCACCCAGGCAACGGGGAGCTATCCACTCTGTGTCCTTGAGAGCAGAGTATCTACATCAGTCGCCACATTTTGTTGCGTGTGATGTGCACTATCTTGCCCACAGTTTTGAGGGAAAAGTAAGGATGCACATTATACATGGTAGTGCTAATTCCATATCTATGTAAATGTTTTACATTCTTTTATTTATGCTTATGCATTAAAAGTGTAACCCTAGAAAGCAATAACAATATCCGTATGCAAAATAATACCGTGGAGTACGATAATCGGTTTTATATATAAATACAAAATTGCATTAAAAAATTTAAACAGAAGATTGTTTTCCTGAGAGTTTGGGCCAAAAATGTGGGTGCACATTATATGGCAAACTATGGGTATTTGGAATTCTCCCGCGTGGGGTATTTGTCTATCCCCCCCGCTCATTTGTTGATTCAGTCATTTGAATCAGTAGGGACTCATGAATATTTATTTTATACTTTGGGCCAATACTACTTTGTGTATTTTTTGGCTCATCTTGTTTGCTCTCAAACACCAGTAACAACAGTGAATAAAACCACTGTCTAACCTGAACCTTGTGACATGTGAAAACTGTTGAGAGTCAGCACCCAGCAAATAGTTACTGAACACCTACTGTGCACCCCAATGAGGCGGCTTTTTTTTTAAGTAGGTAGTAGTGCAATTGGCCATCCACATTTTTGTTCGTTATTCTTTGTTCAAGAGCAAATGCCTTTGACATCATCATGGAACCAGTTTGCCCGAAGACTGGCTTCCCTGACCCGTGAAAGGCTGCTAACACTTTCCTCCACTGATTTGTTAGTGAGATCAAAAGCTCCTCCTAGTCTCTGTCCATGCTCATTCTCCATCTTCATCACATCCGCTTCTTATCTTTCATCTGCTCCTCAGTGTCTTCCGCTTCGGCACTGACTTTGCTCATCTGAATGACACGTAATTGTAAGGAGGATTCTAATGCCTGGGCTCATCCCTCTTTCTCCTCCCTCACTTCCAAACTTACAGACCTATTTTCCACCACCATGGTCTTTCATCGTGCCTCCCACAATCCAAAGCCAGTTTCCTCACCTCCGTTCTAGATCCTCTTCCTATTGCCCTGGAGACTAATTCCATTAATTACCCAACTTCCCTTCTCGTCTTTTTATAGTCGCCTGTCACCTGTCATTCTCCGCCTGCAAACGCCTCTACCTTCATTATTGTTATCAATGGCTAATATTTTGATAATACTTAACTATGTGCCAGATACTGCAATGTGCCCTGTTTCATTTAATCCTAACAGCAACCCTGTGGGTAGGTGCCATCATTAGCCCCATTTTACACAACAGGAAACAGGCTCTGTCAGATAAAGGAACTTGACCACGATCTCGTCGTTAGACAGTGATGAAGCCAGGATGGTTCTTATATAACAAGGTGCTGCTGAAAATCTCCCGTCTTCCCACCGACTTACTTTATTTTTTCCGCCACTTGCCCCTTTTGTTCTGAGCAAAACAAAAAACACACTTCACTGAATTTTCTCCTCCACCATACCACAAACATACTAATTCCTGCTTCTCCTTCAAAAAGTCAATGTAAAATTAAAATAACCATATTAAACTTTCAATCCCTCCTGAGGGACGGACAGTGGTAGAGCCAGCAAGGAGAACAAACAAAGCTTACAAACAAAAATGTGGGTTATCCGGGGTCTCTGGGCAGTAAGTTCTAATCCAAGCTAGCTGGGAGAGAGCAGTACGTTGAATACATGCATAATGGCAACTATCTCAACAGACGACATCCGCAGGGTGGGAGTGGGAGAGGTCATAAAAGGGGAGAACTGTATCTTGGGTCCCCAGCATAAATGCAAAATTAAGAAAACAGGGCTTTGAGTCTGCCCTCAAATGCTTTTGGTCTTCCTTCCTTCCTCCCTTCCTCCCTTCCTCCCTCCCTCCCTCCCTCCCTCTCTCTCTTTCTTTCTCTGTTCCCTTCCCTCCCTCCCTTCTTCCTTCCTTCGTTTCTCTTTTTCACAGATGAGAGAAGCCTTCTAACCGGCAAGGTAAATAGTTCATGGATTATTTATTTGATCTCTATTCCTGGTTAAATTGAGTTCAGAATAATTAGATAACCCTGGAAAAGCTGTGACGGCTGCTGCTAATTCTACCTAATGATTTTCCGGCGTAGTTGCTTAGTGAAAGGGGTTATCTGTTAAAACAAGCTTTAAACTATTAATAGAGTGAAATTACAGCTTCAACAGCTAACCCCTGGTACAGTGGTTCTGGTAGGGTATTATGGCTCTGGGTTGGGGGCCAAGTTGCTCGCTTCCCCCAAATGACCTTTCTTTCTCACTCGCAGTTGACTCTTCTGTACCAGATGTAACGGTTAACTTGCTCCCCACACCTTACACTATTCGTGGCCTTAATTGAGGGACCTAAACAAACAAATTAATCACCCTGGCCCATAAAAATGACAGAATTCATATGGTAGCATTCTTCATTCTCTCCAATTTGTTTTCCTGAATTCCCCGCAGCGATTTATTTGCTGAATATGCGAGTTTCCCCCCCCCCTTATGAAAATTACAAATTGTTGTCAAGGTTAACGAGTTAATATTCTCATTCAATATTTATTTTATGGGGAGACGGAGGAAGCATGACTGTTCCTGTACCTTCTTTCCACGGCAAAGTCTGGTTTCTTAATCAAAATGACAAGGACACTGTCCTTTGTATGATACTCAGGATCTTCGAGACTAAAAAATGAGCTTTATTAATCAACAGGCCCTGATTAATTATTATAAAGTGCGGCGCCTACATTTCTGTACATTTTAATAATTCCTGCAGAAGGCTAACAACGTCCCCTGAGATCGGGAATCTCAGGGGGTTGAATTTTTCTAAGCCATGTCACAATAAATAGTCAAGAGTAGCAGGGCTCTTTCTCTAATCCACTTCTCTTCAAACCAGCAAACGAGGGAAAACCTCCTTTTTCCTATTTCCCATCTATAATTCATCGTTAGCATACAAAGTAAAAGAGCCAAGAATCGGCGGTCTCATCAGTTTTCAAAATACCAAGGGACAATGAGAGTGATTTATCGCAGGCCACGTGATCTAGCCACATAACCAGAATATTTCTGTGGAACAGGGCCTGACACAATTTCTTGATAAGAGTGACCACACAGGAGAACAAGAGGACAAAGGTCAAGGGTCTGAGAACCTCCTGTGAGCCCTGACGGCTGACCTCCCTCTCCAGCCCCGCCCAGCCCCAGGCCCTGTCAACCGTGGGACACTCCCCCTGCTAGAGGCCGCAGGCAACACACATTTTCAAGGCTTCCCACCATCCCCTTTGGTGTATCACCTGAAAAGTCCCCAGAGTCACAGAGACAGAGATGGGTGTTCTCTGTCTCCACTGGGGTGACCCTCAGCACCCTGGGCACAACTCGCGGAGTCACACCTGTAAGGCCCGCGCACTTCGCTGCATATCAATTTGACCTCAATTTATATTTTAGAAAAAGAGCCTATGAAAGAGAAGTGAGATAGCAAAGTATAGGCATCGATTATATAAAACTAAGAATATGTGGATATTTATATATCAATATATGTGTGAAGGTAGAAAGGTGTATATATTTGCACCTAGATGTGTTTTATACACATACAGGGTGGCGCGAAAGTGGCTTTACAGTTGTCGGTATGCAAAACACAGAGTTTATTTCTTGTATTATTATTTATTAGTTGTATTATTTTCATTATGCACTGTAAACCTACTTCGGTCCCACCCTGTATACATACTCAGCATGTGTGTGGTGTGTATACCTGTATACGTGCATATGTGTATATATATAGTCTATGACCAGCCACATTCTCTTGTTTCTGGTTTCAAAATGGCTCTGAACGGCACCTGCTTGTGAACTTGCTGAAAGGAGGAGAACTAGCAGCTTCCAGGCCTGAGGCTCTCTTGGGCTTTCAATGATTCTGCCGCTGAGAGTTCTCCCAGCTGATAACCGGCTGGCGGACCCTCCTCACCCCTGACTTTTGATTCCCTCAGAGAAGGGGGGGCTCTGTTCTCTGCCCTGCATGATGATGAGGCGGCTTGGGAGCAGGACAGGAAGAACGGCCAGGGAACAAGAACATCTTAGCCCAGCGGCTACCAGCCACGGCGCAGTCTGCGGTGAAGTGGGTTCTGAGCGAACTGCTGCCAATAATAAGATACCGGAGTTTGTAACGACCTAAACTATAAGGATGCACTAGATCAGCTACAAGCTCCTATCTGCCTACAGACGACCTGGACCACCACATCTGCAGCAGGCTCAGGACCGTGTCGACGTGATGAGGTTGTGGGATTCTCTGTTTTCAATGCCTAAACTTACGAGGACGGGTAAGCATGCCTTTGAGCAGTATCCCAGTAGAGGATCTGAGATAATTCTTGTTTGAAGGATTTTTCCTTCAAACAAGAAAGGTGTGGGGGGAGAAGAATGTTCCTGTGTAACCGAGACCGAAAAACAAAAGCCACCCTGCGGTCAGAGCAAAAAGGATGCAGCTGGAATCGGTGTGGCTGACAACCTGGGGCGGAGAGGACGGCATGGGTGACTCAGCAGGTGCTGCATGAAAAAAGGCAGAGACTAAAGACCAGATTCCACACCCCCCCGCCCCCACTCCGGATCCCTACGCGACCTCCTTGAACATAAAAACAAACCTGAGAAAGAGAACGCCCGGACTTGCAGTGTTTTATTTCCATCGTTTGAGATAATAGGGATTTGCATTAGTTATGATTAGGTCCAGAAGTATATAATGGAAAATCCCAACAACAGGACTTAATGAAATAAGGAAGTGTTTCTCTCTCACGTAAATACAACCTGTTGGCAGGCTTGCTGGAGCTGGTATGCTGGCTCCAACACATCACCAGGAGCTTGGGTTTTTTTTCTTTCTGTTCATACGTCCTCAGCGTGATGTTTCCAACGTCACACACTCTCTCTTGGGAGCCCAATATGGCTGCTAGAGCTCCAGGCACTGCATCGGCATTCCAGAAAGTAAGAAGGAAAGGAAGCAAGAGAAAAGCAAAGAACAGTTCGATGTCCCATTTTTAACTGGCAAGTGCGGACTTGCAGTTTGACCTCGTTGGCCAGGGTGTTTTACAGAACCGCTGCCGGCTTCAAGTGTGGCAGCAGGCCATTACCTTTCCACTGGGCCCATTATCACTCGGCACAAAACTGGATATTTGTCACAAACAAAGAAAGGGAAGAACAGATATTAGGAAAGCAGTGGGCAGTCTCCAACTGGCAGTCCTTGCCACCAGGCTCACAAGAGAAATCAAGTTGACTTAGAGAACATCACAGATGTTAACGTTTCCTCTTACAAATTAGGCTCCGTGGCGTGAGATCTGCACCAGCCTCATATTCGACAGTGTCCCTCCTTGAGCTGGAGGGAAAAGCGTGGGTCGCAGACAGAGCACACGGACCTGGGGACAGCCCACTGCCTTTCTTCTCCGCGGCGCGGCCCCAGCAAGCATCTATTTCCCTGTGTCATGTGTCATTATAGCCGTTACTGATACTTTTAAGCTTCACTTCTGAATAAAACTCTTTCGAGATTTCATCGAAGTCCCGGAGGCGACTTTATCATACAGACTCGATGTCGCCATGGAAAAAATTAATCTAGAACACCTGGTCTGCACGTTCTAAAGAAACAGAAAAGGGAGCAATGTGATTCTACCTCGCGATGCTTCTAGAAGACAGCCCCTCTGGTAGAGCCCTTGTAAACCATAGGTTAAACTTCTTCACGGGGCCCAAGCATTGCTGGGGTCAGGACATGCGCAGGGGCCCCGCTCGGTTTTGTGGTGCCTGCTGCATACTCATGCCACGGAAGTTCAGAAGTAACAACATCTCAGGGCTCTGGAATCTCAGGCCTCTCCACTGTGCTGACTTTTTACCCTGGAGAAGTACAAGTTCGAATCACAGATAACAAGTAAATGAGATTATGATGTTAGCTTTCTCCAGAGATAACAGCAGTCCAGGTCATAAAACTACCATATGGCAGATTTGGCAGTCTGCACTGAATGCCGTGGATTAATTAGCACATAGACAGACTCCGGTCCCCATCTGCAAGAGCCTCGGGCCCCCTGTGGCAGGGATTGGCAACCCGGTGAAGGCGAGAGCTTGTATTATGTTTGGCAGGGACACGATGTGACCTTACTGTGGCCAGTTCTGTCATCTCTTAACATTTTGCTCATGATTAAGTTTATCATTTCAAATAAACACAAAATGTCAGGTCTCTGGGTCTACTTAACATGGAGAGCCAAAACAGACCTCTCTCTGATTTAAAAGGGTCCAGGCCAAGGGAACGATCTGATTAGCTCTTCCATCTGACTTTTATTAGAGCTATCAGATAATATAGTGAGGGCAAACTTTTTGTTCCAAATGGCTGGTTGCCATGATCCAGACCCACAGGGTATCCGCCATGTTTTCCTTGACATCTCCAGGTCACTCCTCAAAGCAGTGATTACAGGGCTGATCCTCCTGGAGTTTCACCTCCCAACCTGGCGCCTACGGGCCCTGAATGAATTCTGGTTATAGTAATCCCGTTTCCCCATCCCTTGAGGTTGCCTGTCCCCCCTGGGCTTCCTTCTGCTCCCGCTCTCAGTGATTAAGACCAATCGGGGCACTTATCGGCCTCTTCCCGCTGGGGGCTTCACTCAAGATTCCGTTGCCTTGGATGCCGCACTGCTGTTTGACACTGGACACAGGGCACCGGGCAGTTTACTCCTCAAGCATTTCTTCAATCAGCTGGAAACCACACGTTGGAAGGGGTGAGGGAGAAATGCTCTGTGTCAGCTCGGCTCGAAAGCCATTGCTGTAGACAGATACGACCAGTTGAGATTTGTACTTAAAGAGCTGGAGACTTTCAATGGCTCCCCTTTTAGCCAATCTCTGGTTTTCTTTACGACCGCACCGTACATAACCCTAAGAGTCGATATCCCGTAACTACAGACTCCAGGCAACCACGCTTGTCAACCTGCAGCAGAAACCAAAACCTCACAACCTGTTTGTATTCAATGAACATTAAAAAGTCTGCTCTGAAGAAAGAAGAAATAAACATTCAACCAGAACAGGATGAAGAAACAAGAATTCAAAAAAATGAGGAGAGGCTTAGGAACCTCTGGGACAACTTTAAACGCTCCAGTGTCCGAATCATAGGGGTGCCAGAAGGAGAAGAAGAAGAGCAAGAAGTTGAAAACTTATTTGAAAAAATAATGAGGGAGAACTTCCCCAATCTGGTGAAGGAAACAGACTTCCAGGAAGTCCAGGAAGCTCAGGGAGTCCCAATCAATGTGGACCCAAGGAAGCACATGCCAAGGCACATCATCATTACAGTACCCAAGATTAAAGATAAGGAGAGAATCTGAAAAGCAGCAGAAGAAAAGGGGACAGTTACCTACAAAGGAGTTCCCAGAACACTCTCAGCTGATTTCTCAAAAGCAACCTTACAGGCAAGAAGCAAGAGGGGGCTGGAAAGAAGTATTCAAAGTCATGAAAGGCAAGGGCCTACATCCAAGAATATCCTATCCAGCAAAGCTATCATTTAGAATGGAGGGGCAGAGAAAGTGCTTCCCGGATAAGGTAAAGTTAAAGGAGTTCATCATCACCAAGCCCTTATTATATGAAATGTTAAAGGGACTTATCTAAGAAAAACAAGATGATCAAAACTATGAACAGTAAAATGACAACAAACTCACAACTATCAACAACTGAACCTAAAAAAACAAAAACAAAAACAAACTAAGCAAACAGCTAGAAGAGGAACAGAATCACAGAAATGGAGATCACATGGAGGGTTATCAGTGGGGAGAGGGAGGGGGGAGAATGGGGGAAAAGGTACAGGGAATAAGAAGCATAAATGGTAGACACAAAATAGACAGGGGGAGGGTAAGAATAGTATAGGAAACGGAGACGCCAAAGGACTTACATGTATGACCCATGGACATGAACTAAGCGGGGGAACGTTGTGGGGAGGGGGATGCAGGGCAGAGGGGAATAAAGGGGAGGAAAAAATGGGACAACTGTAATAGCATAATCAATAAAATATATTAAAAAAATAAAAGTCTGCTCTGGCCCCAGCCACTCATCAATTTATCAGGCAGTTCACTTTGTCCTCTCTCTTTCTTTGTCCTACAACCAAACAGGTCTCCTCTTAGCGCCTTGGACAAGCTGGGGTCCCCCTTCTCCAGAGACTTCTGCCACGTTTCCTACTTCAATGTTCTGCCTCTTCATTCCACATGGTCATCACTTCCCTGCCCTCCACTCATCAGTTATCGCTCCATCCAAGTGTCCCTCCCTCGGAAGATAAACTAGGAAGCCCCAGGGTATCCCTTTGCTGCTAGAAGGTGATGCGGATAACAGAAAGCAGTGATCGCAGTTGTGATGACTAAATTAGCTGTGTGGCGACCTGTTAAACCCCTGCCTCCCTTGCTAGCACGGAGCTCCATGACAGTCACAATTCTGTGTCGGTAAGGGATGGTCTTCGAGGCCTGGCCCAGTGTCTTACACACAATGGTGCTCAATGAATGTTTGTCTATCGAAAGTCCTTAGATGTATTGCCAAGAGGGCTCCTCTGGAGACGGTAGAAGAAGAGGCCCCTGAGGAGCAAGAAGGGCCATCAAAGGAGGACAGTGCAGTGTGACGCGTGGTACAGCATAAACACACTGCAGGTCTTACGGTGGCTACCACGCTGATGTTAAAGTGTGTGAGTTTTCAATACCTTTTACCACATTTCTATAACCCTACACACACCTTCCAGGAGAAGGTAAATAAAGACTAGGATATTTTTTTAAAAGCCAATTTGCAACTCATTGAACCTGTAGAGCAAATAATACCATGACTGCCAAAGTACTTTTGATTTTTCAAGAGCCAGCCTTTGTTCAGAGGGAGAAAAAGAAATGGTTTTATCCAAATCCCAAATATTGATGTTAGAGCTTAGAAGGCCGAGTAAACACTACGGCCCCTAAATAGACCCCAAACTTACGCCCATTCATTCCATAAGGAAACGCATGTATGTATTTGTTTACTCAGGTAAGGAAATTTTTTAAAAATTACAGTGGATGCCAGAGTTTTCGACAATAGTAAAACCAGGGGTGGGCGTCCAAGAAGCAGCTCTTGCCTCTCTCCCCTCGCGAAGAACAGCCTTTACTGGAAAAGTCTGAACATGAGACAAATGCTCCGATGGGCTTGAGAAAGTCCTAGACCAGGAGGATTTGTAACTCTCTTCCTCTGGCTCAGCCCAGGCTGCAAGCATCTGAGCAAAGGTCCTCCCCCATTCGGCACGGCCCTGCAGCAACATGGCACCAGGGGGACGCAGCCTTCAAGCAGACCATCGGCGAGGACCGGGAGGCCTCTCTGGATGCCGGGTTCTACGGAGAGTGTCACAGAGCACGGAGTGGGCCAGAGGGTGGGAGGGAAATAGCCAGGAACTCCTGAATTCCCCAGGAGCAGTGGGCGGAGGTTGCAATGCAGAGAATGAACAAAGCACGCAGGAATGCCGGGTATGCAAAGGAGGTTCCAGAGCCCAATCCCCAAACACCAGATGGAATAACCTATTAGCAGTGGAGCCAGTGGGGCCGGAGGATGAGGTCAGCCCTGGAAGTTTCTCTCCTAAGGCCAGATGACTTTCTCATCACACTGTAATGCTCCGTAAATTACAGAACCAGGGGAGGGGGCAGGGTGTGTAGAGAATCTTGAATATCACTGACATTTAACGTGAAAGTGACAGAGGTGATGAGGTTAAGAGTTTTCAGCCATAAGTGGAAATAAAGGCCCTTCAGGTAAATTTTTAATTTAGTTGCAGGAAAATAATGTCCATTTCCCGCAGTCCCGAGTCTGTGACTGTCGCCATTTCAACCTGTTACAGTACAAGTTGCTGTGAGAGCTGAAGAAAGGAAGGACTAGGTCCACCCAGGAGTGACGAGAGAGAAGGTACGTGCGCTGGGTTGTGATGCGTCAGTAAGAGTGTGCCCGCTGACGGCGGGGGGCAGTGAACTCCAGGGTGAATGAAGAGCAGGTGACCAGCAAGAGAGGGGCCGAAGAGCACAGTGCGACCTGCAGAGAGGAGGGGGTCAGAGTGGCTGGGACACAGGGCTCTCGGAAGGAGTGAGGCCGGGAAATGAGGGTGAAGCTCCGCCAAGGAGAATGGGCTTAAACCTGTAGCCTTCGAAAGTACACGTTTTTAAGATAGAGAATGAAGTTATCAGAGCATTCTGGAGTGGGAGGGAGTCCTGAACTTCTCTAGAGGGTAGTTTGGCTTTACCTCTTAAAGCTTAAATGCACGTGACCTTGACCAAGGACTTCTGTTTCTCGGAATCTGAATAAAAACTGTTTGCTTCCCTGTCTTTACAAAGCTGCGTGTACCTAAAGATCATAACTGCAATAGTGTTTAAAATAGAAATAAAAGGAAATAGTAGAAATGTCCATTACTGATATAGTGAATGGTGAAATATTATACAGAAGTTAAAAGGGGTAAGATTCATTACTCTGTCCTGAAATGGAAAGATGCCCGAGGTATAATGAAATTCCAGCTTCATCCCTTTAATAACTCATGCCCTTGGGCAATTTATTCCCCTTCTCTGAGCCTCTGTTTCCTTAGCATAAAATAAGGATACAAAATAGAGCTGTCATGAGGATTAAATGAGTTAATATGCATAAAGGGCTTAAAACAATGTCTAACGCGTAGTAAATGCAGTATTTATGCATTACTGTTATGTATTAAGATACAAAAGTAACTTACAGCACAATATGCACGGTGTCATCCCATTTGTGTTAAAAAAAAAAACCTTACATAAAAGTTATGTGACTTAAATATTTATAATACCTTTCTGAAAGAAGACACAAGAAACTTGCTGGCAGGTGACCTAGTTAGGAGACGGAACAGAGGCTGGTGACTGGCAGTGAGGGCGACGATCTTATCATTTTATTCTTTTCTGCACTATTGTCAATACAAAACAAATAACGTGGTTGGAGTTATACGTAAAATGACCAAAAAGCTCTTCAGGTTGATCTACATAAGCTGATTTCCACAAATAAAATATTTAAGCGAAAATTGTAGCATGAGATACAATGTGCAGGTCATTATGATGCTGTAACAGGCTTGGAAATTCTCAAATTCAAAGAAAATGACCACGGCCCCATTGCCCATTTAGATTGCCACCTTTAAGGTGGGAAAGGCCCCGTTATTATTATTAAATATTATTAATTATAATTATTAAATTGCATTATCAATATTATTAAATACGATCATCATCATTATTATCTCAGCTCCATAACTTACTGGCATAGTGACATTGGCAGGTTTTATAACTTCTTTGGCCTCTTCTTCATTTGCATATAATAACAGTTCTTACCGCTGGGTAGCAGTGAGAATTAAATGAGATAATGCACGTTAAGCACTTTGTACAGTGCTTCGCATATAATAAGGGCTCAAAAGTGCATACTAATAACCATAATTTTATCCTCATCTTCATCTTCCATTGCCCGCACGGAGGGTCACTTGCCCCCACTGAGACCCTCCCAAGCCCCATGCGAAGTCAGAAGTGATTCAAAGAAAAGCTCCCGAGGAATTCAAGCTTCTTTGCTAAAGACGCCAGTCTCGACGCCACCACAGAAGCCCTTCTGGGTAGCGGCGAATGCAGACAACTGGTTTTTAAAAAAACAAAAAAACAGTCCATATAAAGCTGACCCACTACGCTCCAGGCAGTCTGACACTGGGGAACCCTGGCAGATGAATATACTTGAATAAAATGCATCTCCAACCCCAACGAAAACCAGACCAAACCAAACAATAACAATTGCTTTCTCTGCTCAAAAGAAAATTCACCACGTCCTTGTCTTTTGATGAGATGATATCATCAAGAAGCTATTGTTCGGTGCCAGTTTATAAGGCTCAGCAATGCAAAGTAGAAAATTAAGTCATGGTGGGGATACAGGATAGGGATATAATTAACACTGATGGGTGCTGGGATTTCTTAAAAACCAGCATTACAAAAACCACACAAAACTACAGTGTAATGTAAAACATTCTTGTGGGCTGGCAGGGAAGTGGACTGTGGGACCCACAGGGTCTCTGTTCCAACTCTAATTGCTATTATTCTCTGGGATGTGATATCTTAATCAGAAACAATAGCTGGGCTAATTTGCTAAGGTTGGGGGGGGGCCTGCTACCTCTCACAGACATCTGAACAGCGAGCGCAGTCCGTGAGTAATGCGAGGAAATTAAGAAAGGACAATTCAGACAGCGAGATCAATTAGATAGTGAACAGTCACACAAGTGGAGGCTCAGAAGCTTCTTCACGTGAAGTGTTCAAGACTGGAAAGGTGACACAGAGAACATCCTCTGAGAAATTATCTTTTATTTGCAAGGCTGGATGGTCTCTTTTCTTTATCAGCAATAATATTGAATAATTGCTCACATTCATAATGTGTCTTTCACTCAGGAGCGTAAAGAATATTCACCTATATTATGTGATATCTCCGGTCGTCGTTACAAAATAGTTTATTGTGGTCTCAAATTCCCAGATGTAAAAATTCAGGCAGAAGTGATCTAGTACCTCCAATATTCTGGATATAATATAGTGCATAAAATAAATAAAATGCGGGAGGGGTCATCTTTGAGAAAGAATAATCCTAGCACTAAGCCAGCATGTCCCCAAATATAAATAGGAATACTCCACGCAGACAATGTAGCATAGCTTTCTTTTTTTATTGTTGTTCAGGTACAGTTGTCTCCATTTCCCCGCCACCACTCTTCCCACGCCAGCCATCCCCGCCTCCCACCACTGAACACCCCCTTTGGCTTTGACCATGGGTCCTTTATGCGTGTTCCTTGATGACCCTTCCCCTATTTTCTCCCATTATCCCTCCCCCACAACCCCCTGGTCACTGTCGGTTTGTTCTTTATTTCCGTGCCTCTGGTTCTATTTTGCTCGGTTGTTTGTGTCGTTGATTAGGTTCCACTTATAGGTGAGATCCTATGGTATCTGTCTTCCACCGCCTGGCGTATCTCACTGAGCATAATGCCCTCCAGTTCCATCCACGCTGTTGCGAAGGGTAGGCACTCCTCCTTCCTTTCTGCTGTGTTGTATTCCATTGTGTAAATGTACCACAGTTTTTTGATCCACTCGTTTTTATTTAAACCTCTGGCTGGCATGTACCTTGACAAAAGCAGGACATTCTTTTCTCTGAAAGCATTTTGTTAGAGGGTATATGTTATGCAGTTTGAATATACTTCTTCTATAAATTCGGTAGCAAAGTTAGAATGCAGGTTGAAAGCCAAAGACGCTGTACTGAGAACCAAGAGACCAGCCACTGGGCATGTGATTTGGTTTTTGGACGGGTCACTACATGTCTCTGGAGTGACATTTCCTTAATGTTTCCACTGCCGAGGGGTCCTTTCTTCCCACCCCTTTCTCTCCCATCCCAAGCGATCCACGCTTATCTGTCGCACTTCATTTACTACATAATGAACCTACTGCATAATGAGCCTCACCTTGTATTTTATTATTACTGCCATTTGCTCATCACCGGCCAATGAGAACATCTGATTAGGAGATGACTAATATTACTATATTCAAGTGAACCAACAACTTAATTTATTGATTGACTCTCGGTAAAATGCCCACGGGTGCTCTGGAATAGTAAAATCCTTCCGTCCATCTTCATCCCCCTCTATCAGGGCTTCCATGGGTCCAGGAGTCCCAAGCCAGGAGCCACTACACTAAGTTCCTACCGATAAGCAGAGACGGGCTGAGCAAGAACAGGGAGGACCACATGCCTTGGTCCTCGTTCAAGAGCTTAGACACTCCCTCTCGCCACGGTGCCTGGCAGGTGCCCCGGGGCCAGAGGTATTCTGATTTTTAGATGTTGCAATAGATCTCGTGATGTTTATAGGTTGGTCACCCCTCTTTTCATCAGGTCCAAGATGCCATCACTTAAGATACACCTTAATTTCTGAGAAGTTAAAATATAAAAATATTTTTTTCCAGAATCAATGAAATCTAATAGGTGCATTTCCTTTTAAAATACTTTTGTTTGTCATTTTTCTCATGAAAATTATAATTTCCAGAATTTTAATTAATAGTAAAAGATCATGACAGTGAGTGTGACCTAGGGGCCACCAGTATTTTTGTTTTTGCTTTTTGACTCCTGCCTGATCTACACGCTCTCTAACATCCCTTTTAGCTCAAATATTTTATTATTTTATGTGGTCAACACCATCAAGGTGATCATAAACAAAAACCTTTTTAAATAAAATATTCGCAAGGAAAACCAGTATTTTAAACAGGTGAGCTGAGAACTTTGCAGGTCCTAGATAGACACATCAAACACACCCAGCTTCAAAAACACTTATACAGAACTAAGTAAGAGTTGGTTACAGTTTGAGTCATTGGCATATTATTATGATCGGTATAAAAGTGTTTAAAGATTTATCTATTGTTGAGTTTAATTTTATATTTTGAAAGAGTGAATTCTATTTTGAGGACTCAAACATTTTCCCAGAGCTTCACAAAAGTTCTAGCACCCACCTCCTGGACTTATTTCTCCCCATAGCTGAAATGTCTCTATGCAAAGCGCTGGTCTATTTCATCCTTCGGGTGAGGACCTACTGTGTGTCGGGGGACTATGCCCGATGATGAAATGGATCTCATCCTCACATAACATTCTAAGGTAGGGCCTACACGCCTCTGTCTTACTCAGAAGGAAACTGGGTCTCAGAGAAGTTCAAAGACTTGCCTGGAGTCACTGCTACATCCGTCCCTCCCTTGATTCCCTCTTCTCTCCCATCCCCATGCTTCCTGTGCCCTGGGAGGCTAAGCAGTACACCTTCCCACCAACGGCTCTTTTTCCAGAAGCTTCTGGTTGGGTTTGGCCAAGGGGAACACCACCAGGAAATTAGAGGAAAGGAGGAGAGGGTGATCTCAGGACGTTTTCCTGCTGGCTCCCTCCCTGTGCGTCGTAACACGCCGACCGGGACCCTCCTGTGATAAGGTGTCCTTCCCAGCACGGCCTTCCTTCTCCTGAGTCGCCACCTCTCCTGCCTCTGGCCTCTTCAGGTGCAGGGGCTGTAACAGCGCTCCCCTGTGACTAGACTCAGGTGCTCCACTCCTTCTGGTGGGTTCCCGCTGCCCTGTGCACGGCTTTGTAAACAGTCCCGTAACTCTCCTTAAAAATTTGCACATTGTGGGTGTAAGCCCTGACGGCTTTGGGGACTGATCGGAGGTTCACATCTAGGTCCCAGCAACTCAGAATCAAAAATCCTTACCACCAAACCATGGGGCCTCCCACGTGCCTCCTTAGGAAAAAACAGAGCATGTCAGATGACAGTGGTCTGTTTAAAGGGGAGGGCATTTAAAAAGCAGATAGCCACTTCCTGTGGTGTAACATCTTCATTAATATCAAATACCATTCTTTGGGAACCATCTAATACCTTTGAACTGCTCAGAGGAAAAATGCTATGTAAATCCAAGGTATTAATAGTATATTATTTTTGCACAGCGATAAAAGGCCCAGTGACACAAGGCTACTCTAGGATAAAGCCTTGTCAGCAGGAGAAAATCTTTAGGAAACAGGTTCTGCTACAAAGGAATGTACTTTGTATAAAAAGTATAGGCTTGTGGAATTCAAAAAGGTGTTAGCGGATTTCCTAATGCAAGGAGGAGCCCCAGCTTACCTGTGCCGTGGGAATGGAATGTTCTGTTTCCTGTCGCACAGGCAACGGTATCATTAATCGCACAGGTGGTCACCTGGAACTGTTTGGGGCACTCCTCGCCATTTTCTTCCAATACACATCATAAAATAACTTTTCTTAATGCCCATAGTATGCCCCTATTATTGTTTTTATTCACAGAGTTTCTATTTATGTACTAAGTAGCTCTCCAGGAATTCTGGGTCTCGGCTCACTTTTCTGTGAAACTGACGATAATATAAGAAGAAGTAAAAGAACAAACACCTTTCATGAACATTTACTATGTACCTGGACCATGCTAAGCTGTTGCTGTGCACTTCCTTAATGTACAGCGGCACATCATATCCTGTTGGTCTACTTTTGTTGTCCCCAAGTCCCAGCTGATAAAGCAGATCCAGTGTGTTTACTCGCCCTGCTGGTGAGGCAGTCAGGACCTGGGAAAACTCAGGCTTCAATCTCCTGCAAAGCCAGCATTCTTAAGTTTTATCCAGAAATACAAAATCAAGTGCAAATTGCAACCAGACAGGTACACAGGGTTCATAGAGCCAGCTGGGGAGGCTCTCAAGTTGTTTTGTAACAGCCGGCAGGCCGATGCCCACCTAAAGGGGCAGACGCGGTCCAGCTCCAGCTGACCAATCATTTCCACAAAGACTGGGGACCCGGTGCAGGCGGGCCTTTGGTGTCTCAAGAGAAATGGAAATCCCGGGGTTTTATAGACGAATCTCCTGATTTTTTAATGCAGGCTACCAGCCAATAAAAATAGTTCAGATGTTCAACTGAGCTCTGTGGTCTGTGCCTTTCTTTCAGCTCCTTGGTAAACACAGAGAGGGCTCATCTTCACAACCCTTCCAAGGCCTCTTAATCTGCTTTTTTTTTTTTCCTAATCCCCACCTGATGTGCTTATTGATTTTAGTGAGAGGGGAAGGGAGGGAGGGAGAGAGAGAAACATCAACTGGTTACCTCTCACATGAGCCCCAACTGGGGACCGAACCCACAACCCAGGCACACCCCCTAACCAGGAATCGAACCTGCAACCTTTCAGTTTATGGGATGTCACTCCAACCAACTGAGCCACACTGGCCAGGGAATCTCTTCTATCTTCAAGTCCTGGAATCCAGTCACAGGGAGAATGGCCAAACCCACCCTCTTTCGCCTGGGACTATCTCGATTTCCAAATGATGAGTTCCATACCCCAGGGGACCCCGGCCCCAGGCAAAGTGGGGCTGTCAGTCACCTAGTCAAAGCGGAGAGCTGGCTTCTGGTATCTGCACAATTCCAGAAGGTCAAATAACCTGACCTTTAGAATGTATCCTTTCCGGGGGAAGCCTGCTTTCCTTGGAGGTGCTAATTTGCTAAAGATCTCCACTTCGAAAATTAATCTGCCTCTGATGCCAGGCTGGGACAGTCCCCGAGACAGCCCCCAAAGGCAGAGTTCCCAGGAACCCTCTGAAACAAGGAGAGAAGGGGCACCAGAGGGCAAATGGACGGCGCTCCCCGAGGAAGCTTCTGGCTGTTCCGTGCTGCAGACTCCTCGCTCAAACCCGAGCGGGGGCTCGCCATCCTTGGAACTCGCACGGCGCCAGGTAAACAGCTAACGAGCAGGCTGCCAGTTCCATTTTTATCAAGAGCCCTCGGAGACTCCACCGCGCCATTTCATAAAATATGCAGATGGGAGTGCGGGGAGAAGCGCAAAGGCTTTGAAAATGATTCACACAACCTAAAAATGATGTTGAAAAGGGAGGAATTAAATATTCACAAAGTGAGAGAAATTAAGGCATATTAACTGTTGGAATGTGGAAATGAAATGACTAACATGCACAGAGCTGATGAGAACCACATGATTACAGATCTGTCAAAAGTTTCTAATTCCGACAGTGCCAACGTGAAGGTGCTCGCTGGCTGGTGAGGGCAAAAAATTAGGTAGAGGACACGCCGCACGGTGCTGACAGATCAGAGTCGGAGGGAGGGAGACACAGCAGTGATTAACATTAGGTTCCGTTCGGGGCTGAGGGTGAGCTCCACGCTCACAAAATGAATACTAATCACGAGCACAAAACAGACCTGAAGTTGGCTGTGTGCTTCCTGTGAACGCGCCCATTAAGTCCATAATGAGGGAGGCAGAAGGCGGCCTCTAGGCTCTTGGAGAGGCGAGATTTTGGTGAGGTCATCCTCCCCTCCACTTTTAGGGGACAGGAAGCCAAACTGTGGCCCATCCAAACTAGAATTAGCAGTAATTATTATATAATATGTAATGATGGGATTTAAATGGCTAACACATTTTCTCTGCTCAGATCATTTAGACATGATTCATACAAATGATTAAATTAATAGATCTTCCTCTTTTCAGACTGCCAGGCAGCTTAAACTAGATTTTTCAACAGAGACGGATTCTAGTGAAATCATATGAATAGAGAGATTTACGGAAATTGCAGGAGGAATTGGTTGAGTGTAATAAGGGCACACTGGGGTTTAGAGAAACTCACACAACCACCTCGAGGATGAACACAAGGCTATTTTTTTTTTAACTTGCCGATATTTTAAAAAGGGGTTTTAGAAGTAACGATATAAAATCAACATCCTCAGTGTGAAGGGATACAACACTGAAAGCAAAACAAATACAGAGATAGAGCTGCATTCCTTGCATCTAAAATACAGCCTCTTTCTAAAGAACACAGTACATCTAAAAATATATTTTTAAATAATAACAGGGAGATGGTTCTGAGAAATTTAAAATTTAAAACCAACGGAAAACAATGTAAAAGGTGATAGCATTTGCATATGCGGTATTCATGATTTCGCTGCAGCGCTTAAAATTTTCAAGAAAAAACTAAGAAAAATAAATAAATCGCCAACACAAAGGGCAGCTCAAAGCCATCTTTGATAACGCATTTCTCTGGGAACATTCTGTCTTAGCCCCGTCATCCTTGCTGGATCAGGGGATGTTAATTTTTTTTCCCTCCCGCAGGCGGGTAAAGCAGTTATTAGGGGCATGAGGAACTGCCAGAGACCCTCTGTGTTTTCCGCGCGGAGAGTTTTCTGGTCCCATCAGCTGCACAGCACATGAGCACATTAACAGGCGCTTGGGGAGGAAGCCCACAGTGAGGCTCAGGCATGTAATAATTAACATAGCCTTGCCACCCCCATGGCATCTTGGGAAGAAATTATTAATCATTCACAGCTGTGATCGCCTCAAAATCTTCTATTTTATGGCTTTGACACATCCATGAATAATGCCATTTACTACAACGTGCGGCATTATCAGAAAGAATATTTTTACAGCATGGCCGCTCCTCTAGGGTACACTGTCAGACAGAGGCTGCAGCGTGGATCCTGCAGCAGTGCAAACAGAAGATAGTGCGATCCTAACGTGATCCTTTACTGAGCACCTACTATGTGCCGGAAATTCCATTCTTTGTAGGAGCCTTACAGGGGCCCGAGGAAGGCAGCGCTGTTTTTAATCTCCACTCGGTAAACGAAAGAACGGAAGACTGAGAGGCCAAGGTCAAACCGGCCCACACTCTTTCGAAGTGAACACAACCTATTGCCGTGACCTGTTTTCCACGACGCACCCCCTCCCCTGGGTCTCCGAGGGATTGCAGTGGCAATGAATTCATTTAGAGAATCCCTTCGCAAACATTCCTCCCCACCATATCACCCTCATCCCCTACTTTTCCCCATTGCCGACCCTTGATCTGCACACTCGGCTCAAGTCCCTGCCCTGGCCAATGCACCTGCCACCGTGGAGTCAGAGTGTTTCCAGTGTAAATCCAGCCGGGAGCTCGCCTGCCTGAAATCTTCACCTTTTTGTCACGACACTTGGGATAAAGATGGACAATACATTGCCTACACATCCCAGGTA
This sequence comes from Mormoops blainvillei, assembly GCA_004026545.1. Lineage (NCBI taxonomy): Eukaryota > Metazoa > Chordata > Mammalia > Chiroptera > Mormoopidae > Mormoops > Mormoops blainvillei. The sequence continues at coordinate 346,419 of PVJD01000102.1, read as the reverse complement.
TGCTTGATCTCCTGCGCTTCCTGGCTTCATCTCCTGAATCCCTTCTTGCAGGTGTTATACTGACACCGGCACCCAGGAGGCGTCTGCATCTCTCCCAGCCTCCCATCTCGTCCCGCCCAGGCCCTTCCTCTGCCTCAGGTGCCCCTGCCGCCAGCCCTGCTTTTCCCACAGTGCCGCCTTCACTCCCAGCCCTTGGCTGGTTCCTTCTCCTTCCTTGGGTCTGCCCTTAAATTTCATTTGCTCCGAGTTGACACCCTTAACTCCCTCGTCTACCTTGGGTTCTCTAGAGCTTTCACAACTCGATTAGTGTTCTCCCAGGCAGCTGTCACAATTATAAGTGAATTGTTCTCTGTGTGATTGTTTGCATCCTAACATCTGGCCCCCACAAGAGACTTTCAACTCCGCGGCGCCAGAGGCTACATTCTCTGTGTCAGGTACAGTAGGTGCTTAAGGTGCAGGTGTTGAAAGAAGGAAGGAATGAAGGAAAGGCTGGATGAAGCGTCTTCCTTTTTGGCCAGAGCCCTTTCCTCCTGCGCTTTGTCCACCGTCTAACCCAGCACAGTGCCATCCCCCCGCTGACTTCCACGCCACGTGGCAACAACTAGGGGCGATCGCATCAGGAGCCCCACCGTTCGGCCAGCGGCGGGGAGGTGGAGTGTATGCCCGTGGAGAATCGTCCAGCTGCAGGAGCACCTGCTCCCCCGGGTCCCCCAAATTTCCACCACGCACCTCTCTCAGGTAGTTGTAACATTGTGCTGTAATTGCTTGTTTGCAGGCGGGCCCCCTCCCCATCAGCCTCCGAACTCCCCAAGGCAAGGACTCACCTGGAGAAAGGTGCGTCCGGGCGGCACCCAGAGCAGGCCGGGGCACGGGAGGTTCCCAGGAATGTCTGTTGAAAAACAGTATCGGTAACGAATGACTCAGTGAGTAATCCAACAAACAGCCGGCGAAGTTAGCAAATTTGTGAGTTCATAATAAAATAAGCGAAAGTGGATGTGAAAACAATTATTCACCCAAGTGTTTCTTAAGGTGTAGTGCCCACCACGTGGGCGGTGCACAAGCTAAATTTAAGGACTATGTAAACTAACTTTTTAATTTTGGTCACTAAGGGACAACAAAAGTCAATGTTAGAAAAAATCCGCTTGCACATTAAATCCTTTGTATCATTGATATTATTACTTAGGACAATTTGAGCTAAGTAAAAATAAAGCAAATACAGTACCATTACAAAATGTTTTTTAAATAGCAAAAATTATGAAATTGGCATAAAAATGAGTGAGGCTTGGGAACAGATGGTTTGAAAATGAACAGGGTGGTGGGTGGGAGTCCTAAGGTTTCATGAGCTTTTGTTATGTTCCAGGCATCGCTTTAGGCCTTTGACCTGCATTGATTTCTAGAATCTTCGTAATACCTTTGTGAGTCAAAACCACCCCATTTTACAGGTGAAAATATGAAAACAGATATGGAGAGGCAAAATCACCCAAGAATGCACAACTAATGAGTGTCTGAACCAGGGTTCAAACCCAGCTGGAGCCTGTCGTCTTAAACGTAGCATTGGGCACGCTCTACGGCAGAGAATGCAAAGAAACGGGTGAGCGAGCAGGTGACAGCGACCAGGGAGCCTCGAGAAAGGGCAGCTGAGGCAAGTGTATTTCCCGGGCATGGCTCGGACCCTCCCTGAGGCGCTGCTCCTCGCTTTTCTTCAGCCAGAGTACTGCAGTGACCACTCTGGACACCCACTCGAAGGGGAAGTCCCCCTCCCGCATGAAAATGCCCCGACTTTCTCCCCGACAGGTAGAGCAGCATGTGTCAGAGCATGTGACGTCCCACAAGCCACGTGAATGCGAAGTGGGCCCGTTTGCTCCCGGACAGCCCCCGTCATTGAGGACCATACAAGGGACCCACACGGAGGAGGCAGGCGCGAAGGGGTCTGCACAGCAGCCATCATGACCCAGGGGAACAAGGGAAAAGGGCGACCTCGTGCTCACTCAGAAAAGAGATGTCTCTTCCAACTTTATAATTTTCTTCGAAAGAGCTCAGCACCCTTCCCCGCCAATAAGGTCATAGTGCAAGTGACTATTCACGAATCAGCCAACTCTAGGGTGCTTTCCAAAGCTGCCTTTCCACGGATGCTTCCTGTGCCAGAAGTGCTCTCCCTTTGTTCCAGTCCTAAGTCTGAATTCTGAGCAGACCCTGTCGTAGCTGCGGGCCATCCGATAACCTGCCTGCTCCACGTCTTCCTTCCATCAGGGGTCAGAAGGTGCTAAGAGCCCCCACTCAGCGCCATTGGGAGGAGTGAGCGCAATGACGGCGTTTAAAGCACGTGGGGCTGCCTCGCTGCAGGAATTCTCACTCAGGGTGAGGGGGGCTTTTATCTCATAAGGAGTCACCCCCACCCTGCACTTATCCGTGGCTTCACTTTCCGCAGTTTCAGTGCCTCATGGTCAACCAGGGTAGGTAAATATTACATGGAAAGTTTCAGCAATGAACAATTCATACGCTTTAAATCGCCTGCTTTTCTGAAATCTTGTGCCCTTCTAAAATCTTAACACTGTTCTCAAATCTCACGCTCTTTTAAAATCTCCCGGCGGTCCCACTACGGTTCGAGGCATCAGTTATCCCTTTGCTGCAGGTAGCTACCTGGACAGGCCTGCCTGTTAGTCACTTAGTAGCCGGGTCTGTCGGTGTTGCAATGATGATGTTCAAGCGACTGTTACTTTATTTCGTAATGACCCTAAAGCACAAGATAGTGACACAGGCCATTTGGATAAACTGAAGAGAAGCTGGAAAGTGTTTCCCTTAAGTGAGAAGGTGAAAGTGCTTGACTTTCATAATCTCATATCACAAGAAGGGTGAGTAAAGTACAGTAAGATATTTTGAGAGAGGAAAACCACTTTCATATACCTTACATAACCTTTATCATGGTATGTTGTTACAATTGTTCTACTTCATTATTAATTATTTTTGTATAATTTGTATATTTGATAGGTACGTACGCAAAGGGAAAAAACACAATATTCATGGGGTTTGGTATTATCTGCAGCTTCGGGCATCCACTGGGGGGTCTTGAAATGTACCCCCTCAGAAAGCGGGATGGCCCGCAATAGGTGGATGTCAGTTACACTTAGGAGGGCAAAAGGTACGTTTACTTTTCTATCCCAAACTTAATTTCATTGTCAAGTCCTTTTTCACCAGGCGGTAGAAACGTAGTTGATTCAGAGTCTCACCTCCTCTCTCTCCTTGAAGTCAAGTCCTGCATCCCAGAAATCTGGACGCTTGGCTGTTATTACTTATTTGCACAGCAATGCCATGACATGTCAGCATTTAGTCTTGGTAACGAGAGTCAAACCTATAGCCCCAAAGGCCAGGCCGGCCAGCCACTGCCACTTCCGGGTCACGTTTGGACGGAAGCAGCTTTCTGGTTCTCCCCGCGCTGCACTGGGTTGTGGGGAGCGCGGGGCGCTGCCCCAGGGCTCTCTGCCTCTCTCCCGTTAACAGTCCCGGTTGGGCTGCAGAGAACGGGGATGCGCTGAGGCACGTGCAAGAACTAGAAAACTTCTGGGCTTGCACGCTGACGTGCCGGGGCGCTGCAGCGTCCGCAAATAGCAGAAATACGAAGAGTCGCGGAGCTGCCCCTGGAATTACGGGCTCCAGAAGCGCTTCCCCCGGCCGGGGCTGCCTGCAGAGCCGTGCCTGCCGCGCGCGCAGTGGCCACGTTACTGCGCCCTGCCTCTCGACACCCACAAACCCAGCAGCGTCTGGATACTGGGGCTGCTTTCTAGACCGCCATGGGAACCCCAATCTCCATGACTATGTTTTCCAGGGAAAAAGCCCCCAAAACCCACAGAAGCGGCAGGAACACAACTTCAATCTCACTCTCTTAGGAAAACGCCAGCTGGCTAAGGATGAAGAAGGAAGGGAGAACATGAAGACAGTGACCAGGGAATTCCTAAGACACCTGGCACCTTACGTCTTACTCTCGGCCTCTGTAGACGCTGCACGCCCTGGGTTCACGGCTTTTGCTACGCAAGCCCTTCCCAGAACCCCACCCACTCGGCGCTCTGTCACGGCCGCTCTGCTGGTCCCACTACCTCTCCATTGCACAGGCGCGAAAACTGAGGCCGACTTGGACGGGGCAGTCACTGTCATACAGCCGTACAGGGACACGGTGCGGTTGTGTCGATCCTAACTTACTCAGCTTGGATTCTCCTTTTGAAAGAGGAATTCGAATTGGTGATACAAAATTAGATTTTTTTAAAAGTGAATATTTATTTGGAATAAAAAAATAAATCAAGACAAATGATAAATTTGGACAAGCATCACAAAATCTAGAAAAATCACAGAATTTTATTAACTGCCTGAAAGCTCTGGAATATATTTCTTACATTTTTGCTTCATGCTCTTTGCCTCGTCACGACAAAGATTTTATAAAATATTTTTCTACAGAGAAAAATAGAAAAATAGCTTAGTCTTTCCCTTAGCATGGTTGACCAAAACCTCTTCTATTATTGGTAAATTACAAATATTCATGGCAGCTTTATAACTCATTACTGGTAATGTCCTATACATTTTTAGGATAGTTCTAAAATTTGGGAGACTTTCTTCCCTGTGTGATCCGCGGAATCTCAGGAAAACTTAAGGTTTTTGTGCAGTGACTAATCTTAAACACTCTTTAAATTAAGGGGCCTCCATTACCAGTTTGTCTCTGACGGCTTATTTAGAGGTGTTTCCTGAGTTTTACACTGTCTTCACCTATGCTAATGTTCTTTGTCTAGTCAGCAAGAAATTTCAACAGTGGGGTTATGGTAAATTTTAAATTTTCCACCAAAACAGAGAGACGACGAGTGGCACATTTGTAACTGCGCAGGCGGTATCACGGAACACACCGCTGATTCATGCCAATGAGCCCCAGCCCCTCCACTTGCTAGTGTGCAGACCCAAGGCTCAGGAGAAGGGTCCACAGACTGGCTTCCTACCCCTTACGTCCCAAAGCACGTTTCTCTTCCACTGCCCGTCGGTGGTGCAGGCACCTTCGGGCGTGTTCACGCTGCAGGGCCGTGGACCTTGCACGTCCCCGCCATCACCATGAGCTCACTGACACGGCAGGTAGAGGGAGAGTCTGAGAAGCCAGTGCTACCCCAGCATACTAGCAGTACCTGAGCTACAAGCGAAAGCGATAAAGGCACACACAGAAACACCATGTTAACCTCCAAATCAATCAATCCCCCATTCATATGTTCTATAGCCAGTTTCTTAAAATGCCAATGCCACCTAACTCCAAAGGAAGTATGATAGAGGGGAGGTTGGAATGGGAAAAGACAGCCGTCTTAACCAATTGTGCTTAAAACGTTTTACTTTCACAGATGTTATAGATACACGTCACCATGGCAACCCATTGGCAGGACTCCTCCCAGGGCCTAAAACGTGAGAGTCTCTGAAGCTTCGGCATGCGTCGTCTCCAGGTATATCAGCGCAGTCAGAAACCCAGACCTGGAGCTTCTAAACTGTACGACGGGGCCTCTCTCCACGATGCCTGAGGACCTCCCCGTTCCAAGAAGCGTCTGTGTAGTCTGGGGACATGTGCTTGCTTTATATTAGCCACAATTAATAATCAGAAGCAGAGACACAGCCACTTAACATATATCAACCACTCTTCTGGGAGTGAGCTGTCATCCTCCAGTTCGCTTTTCCCGAGATAGGGAAATTGATAGGTCACTAGTGTCTGCGAATAGCACTCAGAAGGTATCATATTTATTTTAGCTGCAGCTTCAAATCAGTGGCTATCTGCATTATGAAGAACATCATTCTATAAAACACATTTGGTCTTCATTTTTCAGATGCTCCTGAAGGGAACATATGGTAATCTGTTTAACTCTGTATTCCGCAGAGATACCTAAACCCCATGCACCGAACGCTCATGCTATTTTTATTATAAAATTCATGTCCTTTTTATGCCCTAAATATTCCCCCTTTCTGCTTAGATGTTTAAAAATACCTGAGGCTACAAGACTACCCTGTTTACCATCAAATTCATGAGTCATGCCCTATAGTCATTAAATATAACAGAAATATTATTCACAAGGGGATTAACAAGCACATGTTGGCAGAGCCCATATTCTTCTGGGTTTCAGACATGAACTATTTTGAAATTTTTTGTTTTTTATCACAGCCATGCTAACACAAGCTCTCCATCTGATCTTCCAAATTATTTGTCTCCAGCTAGAAGCTTACTCTTGCAAACTTCTCTCAATTGTCCAGTTTTGAAGCTCTATTTTATAGTCTGATTACTTTCCCAGATCTGAATATCTTTTCTCCTTGCTTATATTCCCCCATCAAAAGTGTCATTGAAAACACTGATTTCACTTCTTAAAAATCCCTAAGCTCACTGCCCTTCCTTATTCCCAAAGAGGGCTCAACATGGAATGTGACGATGGGAACTCCAGACCTCCACTATAATGATAGTTATTATTGATGCTGACTCCGTAGCACAGAGCTGGCGTTTAATTGAAAGTTGCTTCCCAGTGCAAGGAAGGGAGAATTGTTTCTAAAATTTGGTTTGTGGGAGAGGCAGAGTTTCTCTAAAAAATCAATACAGTTCTTTCTCCCAAAGCAGGCATAAACATGAAATATTAACCTGCCGTTCCTTACACATATCAGCATTTACCAAAGATGGTCTGTGACCAGGCAATTCTCTATGGTCAAACAAATTTAGAAAACATTTCATTTTAAATCTTCCTCTCTGGTTTTCATAATGCATATTAGCATATCGAAGGCTCTAGAAGTTCTTCGTTGCAACGAAATCTATCTTTGTAAAAAAATTTCCCAATTGCTCTTGATCATGTGACTCTTTTTCCCTCTAACATCCAGAAAAACAAGTGCTCCACAGAGTATGCTTTGGGTAATGTTGCCATAATTAACTTTTTTCTGCTTTTCCAATGGCACATTATGCTATTGATTAATAGAATTTATGCATTGGAGAATCATCTCGATAGGTTTCAGATCATTTGATTAAACTCAGTTTGTTTCTTAAGATTGAAAAAAACAATAGAAGATATGCTTGCCTAAAATTATGTAGAAATTTTATGTAAACCTTAGAATTAAGTATCCAAATTCAGAGTCTGAATTTTGAAGAGGCTGAGTTGCCTTTCAGCAAAATCCCCAAGTCATAATTAATGGGGTTAGGCTACTGACTAACCAACTGTTCATTACTCATTCATTGTTTTTGTTTTTTTTAAGTATTTTATTTACTGAGCAATTACTATATGTAAGCACTGCTGTAGGCTCTGAGATACCATGGATAACTCGCTTATAGGGAGTTTGTAGCCTACTGGAAAAATAAGTATTTGGAAATAATAACGCAAAGACATATTTAACAATAACTGATGTACGTTCTATAGAGGAAAAGAAATTAGAGCAGTAATAATAGGTAACAGGAGAAAATGATCCAGCTTTCAGGAGGAAGAAGATATCAGGGAGGGCTTCCTGGAGGAGGTAACATTAGTCACTGAAAGAATGATTTGGGACAGATCAGGTTGAAGCAGGAAGAGTCTTCCAGCCCCAAAAGGAGTACAACAGGGAAAAATTATTCTGGTTCAGAGAACGTGGAAGAAAGCCATGTGACTGAACCTGGAGGAATGAGGGGGAGGAACAGGATAAAGCTAGAGGGGTCAACAGGGGGTCTTCTCATACCTGGAAAGCCAGTAAATATATGTGAATATTTTAATACCAAGATCAGTGCAAAACATGGCTGATCAAACCTTCCGGCTTCAAGGTAACATTAAAAAGAGTTCTTGGTTTGGAAAGCAAGATGGATTCTCTCCTGATCCACCAAAGCATTACTGAATGCTTAAACACTTAAAAATTACATCCCAATAAATGATAAGAATTAAGTCGCCCAAAATAAAAGAGAGTTAAAAGCCAGAATTCAGCAGGTATGAGACGAGAACGCATCGCTGCCTCACCAAAGTCTGCACCCCACATAAACACAGCCGGAAGACCCATCGCCTCAACAGTGGGGCCCACGGGGCAGCTGTGGCCCCAAATCCACTTGACCTTTTATCCCTCTCTGAAATCTTTTGGTTCTAATCACAGCGAGTGAATGAGGAGAGAAGGTGCGGTTTTTATCTCCTTAGTACAGTAATCTCAGGACAAGTCATCTTTATGAATAATTCCATATTATCCCAGTCACAGTGTCTGGATATCTGGGACTTATTTAATGAAATGGTTGGCTTTAAATATTTCCAGAAGAGGCCTTTTAAAATTCAGAGCATATGTTGTCAGGACTAGAGGTCAGGATTTGTGATCAAATAATATGCCCTCTGACTTGAAATACTGTGTATGACCTGTGCCTATAAGAAAAATGCCTCCCCTCACCCCCGCATGAGGAGTTAGTAGCTAGTTCTAGGGAAGAAAATGCCTGCTTCAAATTATTTATGATGAACAATAATACTAATAAAAGTGTCTTAATGCTCCAAACTGTTCCATTTGTCTCCTTGATCTCAGCAAAATGTCATTTCCAAGATAACAGTCACTCACCAGTGAAATGTCGCCTTTCCAACACCTCCTGGGTCACCTGGGTCATATCCGGGCTGTCTTTAAGTCTCATTGGATCTATCCAACAAGATATGTCTGCTCCTCTCCCCTCCTCAGGCACAGCAAAGCCAGGTTGGTCTCCGTTGCCTCTTTTCGGAGGTTATTAATTTAGATATCCCGTAGAGAGACCCTAGGAGAGTGGATTTGGGACCACAGGTAGTCTCCCACCAGGAAGATCTGGGCTCAAATCCAAGTTCAAGGCCCAGAGACGTCACAGCCCTTCTCTAAGCCTTATCTACTCCATCTACAAAATCAGCATGAAGCCAGGCCGGGGGCTGCACCCAAGTGGTTATTAAAAACATGGGACCTGGAGCCAACCAGCCTGAGTTCCATTCATGGCATTCCTGTGTGATTTTGGAAATATCATGAAGCCCCTATGGGCTTCAGTTTCCTCCTCTAGAAAATGGGACAATCAAAGTAGGTTTGTTGGGAGGACACGGGGAGATGAGTCATGTGAAATTTTCAGGGTGGTGCCTGGTGCCAAGTGAGCACTCTGATGATTAGATCATGAGTACGAAAACTAGATGGGGGCCCCACAGCCCTTGGGGGGTGGCATTCCAGGCCCACACGGTAACCTGCTCCTAAAGCCACGTGCCTCTCACAGAGCCACAAGCTCACCGGTCTCTGCCACCTTTGCTGACACGAACACATCAGTTTCTGTCCCCTCTGAATCGCCGCCCCTGGCTTGCGTCTCCTTGCTGCAGCGCGAGGCAGCCCGCCCTCACCCTTCTCCTGGCTCGATGGCTCTATAGGTCAGGGACGGGGCCTTGTTTCGTGTGCATGGAATTGGCAATAAATATTTGATGCAGTTGTTGCACGCAAAGCCGCATTCTCGCCCCGTTCATTCCTCACTCCGGAGGACAAGGCTGCTGCCCTGCAGTGGGCTGGGCTGCCTGCCGTCTCTGCTGCAAACCCCGCCCCTCCCCCAGCCTGCGGACCAGTCTGCCAGGCCCATTTCACCCCGGGCACGCGGAGAGCCAGGGTTCTCGTTTCCCCGAATCGGTCGAAAGGGGGGAAACTCGCATTTTGAAATTTCACTAGGTTCTTCTCTCTGCCATCCTAGAATAATATGACCAAAGAAATAAACCTTCCTTAGTAAAGTTAGGCTTTTGCTTTTTGCCTTTTTGGGGGGGGGGGGTGAGCAATATAGTGGAAGAATCACATTATAGTGTTATAGTGTTTCAGAGCAATAACTAGGCTTCCCCGATTTCAGCCCCAGACGTACTAGTAACCTCAGACAAGTTACTAATCTCTCAGTTGTTTCCTCACCTATAAAATGGGTGATAATATTAATTCTTACTTCACAAAACTGTTAATACATATAAACGGTTAGAGTATTGGCTGGCATATCATCCTCAGCAATTAGCGCTGGCTGCGAGTATTAACAGTGACTACTACGATAGTCTATATAGTAACCAAGTACATAACTAGATCCCCCCATCCCTCCAAACTAAGTTTTACTATTAAGTATGTCCTTATAAATTCCCTTTACAGGCCGTGTGTGTACACATGTGTGCTGCCTGCTACATGCTAGGGGCTGTTCCAGGAGGTGGGGATACACGTGTGAAAACAGACCAGGTTTCTGTGTTTTTTGCAAGGAAAAAAAGATTGAATAAATATATGCACAAGATAATTTGCTTTATGCGCACCGTGAGGCTCATAAGGCAGGGTGGCGTGATAAAGCACCAGGAAAGAGACAATTTTTGGTAAGTGGTTGAGGAGGTGACATTTAAACTGAGCTCTGACTACAACAAAGGAATTATCATGCAGAAATCCAGAGGAGGAGAATACCAGACAGATGGGGAAAACATGAGTAATCAAGCATTTATCTGAATCATGTCTGTCTCATAATGCAGACCAGAGATAAAAGACACAGCAGCTTATGGACAAAGCTCGCCTGTGGCCAGTTTGGGTAAATACAGGTTTATTGGGACACACCCATTTGCTGATGGGTTGTGTCTTCTACGGTTGCATTAAGGCTACAATGGCAGAGTCGGGTAGCTGTCACAGACACCGCATGGCCCACAAGTCACAAGCCTGGCCCTTTACAGAAAGAGTTCGCTGAGCCCTTGCCTAGACCACGTGACTCATGACTGCACTGGTCTGTGCCCTGCTGTTTCCTTCCCTTATTCGTCTTTACTGAGAGACACCAGTAACTACTTGGAGAAGGAAGAAACGCAGGATATTTTGTGCCTGTTCCAATTCTTCAAAGATTTTTTTTTTTAAACAAAATCTTTTGACATGAGAGTTTCAGCACAGAGCATTCCTTCCGGAGGGCATTGTTGCTTCCCACCGGTGCAGACGAGCAGTGATACCGCACAGCGGCCCAGGTGACAGTTACGCATTTGCTCTCACCAAATGAACACCCTGCAAGGCCCAGAGACCGCGACTGGTCCAAACACGGCAGCGGTTCCGCGGGGTGGTCTCGATCTGGCCAGGGTACGAGGACCACAGGGTGGCCCACCACGTGGGCGACAGTAATGCAAAGCAGCATCCCTTCAGCATGGCACGGGCCAGGGGTTGTCAACCTCACGCTGCCACCGTTTGGGACCAAGCAGCCCTTGTTTGTGGGGCTGTCCTGTGCACTGTAGCACGCTTAGCGGCGTTGCTGGCCTCCACCCGCACAATGGCAGCAGCGTTCCTCGTCCATAGATAGCCATCAAAGATGTCCCCAGACATGGCCAAACAGCGCCAAGGGGTATGGGGAGGGAGTGAAAACCGCCTTCAGTTGAGAAGCAGTGACGTACACTGAAAACATCCTCCTCTTTCTATGGGAACTCTTAGATGTTGGACGCAAGTGTTCTCAGAAATGAATGTTTAGAGACCGGTATATTCATTAGAAAACCTTTCCCTTCAAATTATCCCGAGTGGACTTCCACACCCACCTAAGTGGGCTCTGGGTGCCATTTAACAACGGCAGTGTTGATAATTCCCAATAACATCATGGGGATTTTTTTCTCCCTAGCCGGGGCACACCTTTGAAAAGCCGTCGACTCTGAGGCGGAGTCCCGTATGGTCTCCGGAGCTAGGGCTGCTCTAGTGGCAGCTGTTCTTAAAAACCCTCGTGCGTAAATGCAGCCCCAGGGATGAGGTCCCTACCCAGCTCGTGGAGCGGGCGTGATGAGAAATCTCTGCATTCTCTCTGCTGCCCATGAAACGGTAACTAACCCAGTCTTCCTGCGTGTGGCTGGCGCCCCACAAGCTGCAGCCCCAAGGGCAGAAGTGCACTGGGTGACTCCCTGGGGACAGGATCCAGGAGGTGAGCCCAGAACCAGAGAAACAGGGTGGGAGAGAGCGTAGTAGGCATCTGGGTGGACTCATTTTTTTTTTCAACAAAAAAAGGAAACAGCATTAATACGACCTCCCAGGAGAGGGAAATTCAGAACAGCGCCTTATTGGCCTAACCGGATATTGAACCTAAACATTTGTGGTTCTTTAGGGTGCTGCTGTATGTTCCCAACATTAGTGTAACTTTTGACAGGGTGCATTTTATTATTATATTTATTATTATATATCAAATAATTTCAGCAATAATTTTCCTAACAAACAGATCATAATTTTTAAACTAGTCACCACGAATGTATACTGTATATACTCATATATAGGGGCTGGCACAGATAATGCCCCTTTTCTATTACAAAATATTTTATTATAAAACCATAAGCATGTAATTCTGTAACGTAACAATGTCACACTCAAGCACACCATATGACATTTTACATGAAATGTTCAAATTAAAACTAGAAATTATTGTACCCATATTATTACCCTACCAACCACACACAGGCAGGCGTCGCTTCTGCTGGACCCCGTGTACACACACACGTGTGTGTGTGTGCACACACGCACACATATATTACACACATACACACACACATGCACACACACACTTGGCTCACGTTCTGCTTTTTGCTTTGAACTGTCAACTTTTTCTCGATACTCACCCAAGGATATGCTTATTGATGTTTTAGAGAAAGAGGAAGGAAGAAGGAAAGAGAGAGAGAGACATCAATGTGAGACAGAATTATTAATTGGTTGCCTCCCTTATGTGCCTCAACCAGGGATCGAACCCACAGCCTTTGGTATACAGGACAATGCTCCAACTAGTTGTGCCGCCCAACAAAGGTTGAATTGCCTACTTTTAAAAACAGAAAATCTCTTCATGAAAAATTTGGATCTCTGGCTTCCCTACAAATTGGAAAGATCTGCCACCACACCCACCTTCCTGAAGGATGACAATCTACGGGAGATGAGCCACAGGGCACGTGCTTCCCAGTTTGCTACACACCCCACCACTCCCCAGTACCTTCCCCTTGCCTGTTACACGCATTCAGGTTAGCTGCCTGGAACCTGCTGGCTTGTACCTGCATGAACAGATGAATTTTATCTTTGCCTTTCGCGGCCAAACCAAGTCCCTTTCCACTTTCAAACAAGCTTGCCCCCAAAGCACTGCCCCCATAAGAGCGCCTGACTAATCTTACCCAAATTTCTTACTCTCGCTACTTTCTCCCCTTGAATATATCGTGCCTCACTGACGGCTGCAATTACCAAAAATGTACACTGTGGAACAAATATACAGAATGTGGAGAAAATACACGGATACTGTGACTGAATAAACGAAGACAATTCAATAGTATACAGAGTTAAGAGTGCCTTTGCTAAAATGCTTCTCAGAAGTAATAAAATGCAAACACGCTTTGTGAGCTTCCAGCGGGAGAGTGAAGTATGGAGCGTCACCTAGATTTCCATGGAACTTTGGAAAACTCTATTATCATACTTGCTTGCCTTTTTAAAAATGCATATTCATAATCTCCAACATCTTTGCTAATTGTTTTCAACCACGGATAAGCTGCAGAAAAGGAAGATGCAGACCACCCGGGAGGGTAGCTGTTTATTTTACAAAGTAAGGTCGTAAAAGAATAAAAAAATCACCACCGCCAACAGGAATACTTCTGCGCTGAAAAGAAGCCATTTTCAACACCCCCACAGTAGGACAAACAGTGTTTCTGTAAAGGACTACCCTTTAAATGGAATCTATTTGGCTTGGAAAATGTGTGCTATGTTTCTCTTATTTTCTTTATTTCACTGAAGATCTGTAAAAGCTTGGTCACAGACTGTCACTCATGTGCACACCTGCATCTGGTCAACATACTTCAATCTGACAACAACACGAGCTCAAAACCACGGTAAAAAGGGTTCACGCCTGAGGGAAGAGGTGGCACGTTTCCACGGCAAGGTTTTCTATGACGATGTGGAAACGACGTGCAGCAATGGGCGAGAAGACAGGTGTGAGGTGAAAGTGGACGTTCCCTTTGAGGGGCTCTTGCATGTGCCTTTGACTGACCGGGTCTTCTGCTGCAATCTCACCGGGGAGGTTTTGCAATCATGCCCCAGCTGCAGGGGCTACCCTCCCTGGCCTGGCATTGACGATCAGGAAGTAAAGTGAATGACCATAACCGTTTGGGTGAAAACAGGTGCTTTAAACTAAAAAAACACAAAATGAAAAATATAAAATAGGCCATCTTCATTCATTACCTATTTTACATTCACTTATTCTTCACAGAGGGATCTTGGGAGGATCCCAGAATGTGTAGTTTAAGTTCCTGCCCTCAAGGATTTATTGCTCTCTTGAGGTAAAACCCCATATAAACCATGAAAAGAAGAAAAAAAAAACTCCTTAAAATAAAAATGGATTATTTGAAGGCTCTATATTTCATCATCTTAATCAACTGGTAAGGGTCAAGTGAAAAAAAAAAAAGGACTTTATGAAACACATTAAAGGACTTCCCTAAAGTCCCTCCCCACTATAACTCAAGGAAGTGCCTGTTCTCTTTGCAGGACGATTCCTAAGAGTTCGACGAAATTGACATTCGTCGTCCAGGGAATTTTCTCTCACTCTACCATCGGGATTAGATGCACTACTATGTGCCACCAGCCACTTGTACATGGATCTCTCATAGAATTAACTGCTTGAGTTGCTTGAGGGCAACGGGGTGGGGTGACTGTCTGAACTGACGGGATACCCTCAATAGCTAGCACCACGCCTGGCATACTGTTAGAACGCAATATTTGAAGGAATAAATGAGTCTTCTATCAGCTGGCCCATTTGAAAAAGAAAAAAAAAAAAGAGAGAGAGAGAGAAAATCTTGAAAGGACAGTACCCAGACACCATATGACCAAAACGAAGAGAGATGGGCACTGTGTCTGATACTGAAACATGGGGAATGATCTATTCCATCGACATGGGAATAGATACATGCAATTCAGGGTATTAGCGGTTTAAAAGGAATAAGCAAGACCAACATGTGCTGACATGGGGGCTCTGAAAGAAGGCAGAGGGAGTGACGTGAATATCATGGTGCTTTTTATGAAAGTAGAAGGTGCTCCAAGCAATTCTGTATGTCGTGTGTAACAACAACAACAACAACAACAACAACAAAAACAACCCCATGATCATATGTATTATCTTAGGGAGTATAACATAGATGCAATTCACTAAAAACAAAAATGGTGGGAAGGCTGTATTTGAAACTCCTAGCAGGGGTTCCTTTAGGGGGCAGGGGGAAAACTGAAATGGGGACAAGACCAAAGGGACCTTAGCGCTGCTCTTGCTGCTCATGTCTCTTGAGAAGGAGAGAACTTGAATGACATGCCTTCCTCGCACATGTAACCATTTTTTCTCCTATTCTACGTGGAAAGCCGGTACACCCTCAGGCTTGCAACGTTTGGAAGCTGTGGCCCCAGCTCTGCAGACTATCTTGGTAGGATTCGTGGAATCTTTCCCCCTTTTTTCCTTCTTCATTAAAAGCTGAGAAAAAAACATTTGTGAAGGATATTTCTCAGGCCAATCCTCCTCATTTTGGAACAATCTCATTGTTTGTCAACTGCCAGCTTTGACATTCTCTCTCACTTCCCACGGTCTGGCAGCTGAGAGGGAATGTGGAGCCAATGCGATTCTCCCCCCCCGAAGGAACAGCTTAGCAGTCTGCACTGTGTTTGGAGAGAACTAGTAAAATGTGCAATTTTTTTTCCTCCAGTCCAAATGCCCGAGTGTGTGTGTGTTAAGATGCAGAGAATCTTCCTCACGGCAGAAATGTGCTACCAACATCCTCTCTAAAAAGAATTAATTGTTGGTATGTCTTGGTGTTTGATGGAAGTCTTGAGAGTGTAACAACCACCAAAAAAACCTTCTACACTCCATCCCATAATTCCAACGCTTGCAGTACAAAGCAGGCGGTATGAACACAATGTTTCATAATAATGGTAAATACTGATTGAGGGATACACAACTCAACAACTGTATGAGGTAAGCCCCACCACTACCACGCCCATTCTACAGACGAGTAAACTGTGGCTAAGTGAACTGCCCAGGGCTGTACACCTAACATGTGACCACTGTGGTTCAAACCCTTGCCTTCTAGCTCCAAAGAGACCCAGCATCTGTTAGCCTCGGTTCCGTCCTGCTTCATGTCATTCTCTCTCCTGCTTAGAGCCTAGCAAATAGAAGATCCTCAGTAAACACTTCTTGAATGAATTAATGAATATTTTACGTTTGACAGACACTTGGTTAAAGGATACTGTGCAAAGCCAAGAGCATGATTAACTGCCCTAGATCTGTTGACAGTACATGCGATGGCCTTACCTGGAAAATAACTGTGAGATCTGGAGCCACAGGGATACAGATACAATCCTTGACTGCTTCCTCTGCTCACAGACTTGGGTGAGTTTCTGAGCCTTTCTAAGCCTCGGTTTTCACATTTGTAAGAGACGTGAGCTGTGGTAGGGAGGGTTCTACGGTGGTGTCCAGGGTGTTTGGCCTCCTGGCACCCCACTCTCCCTACAATTCCCTGCCCCTGAGCATGGAGAGAACCTCTGGGTGGGATGAGATATCGCTCCTGTAACTGGGTTCCTAACCCGTTGGCTTACAGTTAGTCGACCGGAGATTGGCCTGGGTAGACCTGACATAATCAGAGGGGCCTTTAAAAGAGGATGAAACTTCAGAGAGACTTCCTGCTGGGAAGAAAGCAAACCGTCACATTGTGAACTGCCTCCAGAGGCCACTTGGCAATGAACTGAGGGTGACCTTTAGGAGGTGAGAGCAGTTTCTCGCTGGTGGCTAGCAAGAAAAGGGGGATGACAGTCATGTTTGCCGCAAGGCAATGAGCTATTCCAGCAACCAGTGAGCTTGAAAGAGAACCCGGAGATATGCATGAGAATTACAGCCTCCACTGACACCTGATTTCAGCCTGGGGAGACCCGGAGCAGAGGGCCCATGAACTGCGAGATAATAAATTTGCATTGTTCTTAAGCTACAAGTTTATGTTAACTTTTTATATAGCGATAAAAAACTAATACAGACAGTGCTACATCCTATAGTGACATAAAAATTAAATAAAAGAATATAGGCAAATTGCCTCACACATTTCGTGCTCCTAGTAAGTTTTGGTTCCCTTCCTTCTTGGGAGAGGTGAAGCTGCCTACTTACTGCTGTGAAAGTGAGCGTGATGGCAGGAGTTCCAGCAGCCATCTTGGTGTACGAGGACAATAACCACACTAGGGATGAAGAGTGAAAACATGGAGGGAGCCTGGAGTCCTTGACCGTCACAGAAAAACAACATCAACCTGGACTTGTATATGCAAACCATACTTCTCATGACTGAGTCACTCTTTTTGAGTTTCCCTGTTACTTCTAGCTCAACCCAATTCTGCTAATAGATTCTAATTAGTGAGACACATAACTCAATGTATTGACTCATAATCAGGCTCTCACCAGCAAAAATATTGACAGTGCTTTATTTGCAGGATACCATGGACTTTCTAGAACAGAGAAATCCTAGTGATATTAAAAAAAAAAAGGTTATTCCACTTATTGGCCAATAATTCTGGAGAAGAGAGTAGAGATTTCATCTCTGATCAAAGGAGGTATGAGTACATAATGAGAGAGATAAAGATGAGAGAGAGAGAGAAAACACAAAGGCAATGACATTCCTCTGCGCAGCTGGGTTCCCCAAAAACTCCACTGTATTTAAGAACCATCCCTCCCCAACATCGTTATCTGAGGGGGGGGGGTCATCAGCCAAGGAGAATCAGATTCTCTCATAAAGCCCATTTCAGGGCTAAAACTGCAGGTCGCTCTCTTTCTGGAGAGATTTCCTATTTTATCATTAAAACTGCTGATCGTAAGCCGCTAATGTATGAATATTGCTCACGCACACAGAATAGGAGCTAATGCGATCAAACGCAACACTAATATTAAATTACTGTAACTCATTTACCTCGCCTGCACATTATTATTTGCCCCCCGCCCCCTTGCAAGAACTCATACACGCACGCAAAATCTATAAACTCTTCCCAGGAATACAAAAGCATCCTCTGTGATGTTGATAAGAAACAGGACAGTCACTCTCGCCTGACATATTTGTTCTTTAAAAACAAATCAATGGCACGGGAATTTGGCACCTGAATACAGAACAACGACTTGATGAGGCAAAGATTGTCTTCATTAAGGACATTAATATTCATAGGGAGTAGAAAATCTGACACAAGAGAGGACTCACTAACCTTTTCTCATATTAGATTTTTACTTCTTAACACAATTACAGTCCGGCAATGACTTAATTAATGCTGCTTTTCGTCAGCCGCCTTTAAAGACCTGTCAATTTGGTCCTGCAGAGGCTGTCAACGAAACAGAAAGACAGTCATCTCGGTGAAAAAGACACAGGAAGAAATTCAAACACTTAATAATATTCAAAGTGCTAGGCAAAGTCACATATCAACGGGGATTAAGGAGAATTTTTGTCTTTCCCTTCCATCGTGTTTAAGCGAGTCTCAGTGACGGCGCAGTGGGACGTGGCTGTTGGGTTTAGAAGGCAGCGAGACAGGTGACGCGAAAGGCACAGAGGTGGGAGGAGAGAAGCTCCCTAACCTAAAAATGAGGTGTAGCGACAGCCTGTAACCCAGGAGGGTGTAGCCGTGGACTGGAGAAAGGGTTGGAGAAAGTGCACTGTGCGAACGCCTCTCGTTAATAGATGAGAAGATGAGTCAGTCCCACGTACCTTTGACCCAGATGTCGCCAACCTAAGTTCTGCAGGCCCAAATTTCACCTACAGGTATTTTTTCTTTCTTAGCATGCACAGTGTTAAAAAGGATTAAAATGAAGTATTTACCAAGATTAAAAAAAAAATTTTGGGATGTGGGCTTTTCTTTAAAACTATTTAGTGACCCTCTCTGCTTGGCCTCATGGCCACGACCTGCCGAACTTGAGAACTGGTGGCCCTAGCCAGTTTTAGCAGCTCCCCCAGCTCACGCCTGGTCGGTTTCATGCCTTTTCTCTGCCACGCAACCCTTCAATGCATGTGTGATCGACTCACTTTACCCAACCTCCCTCCACATGCACCCCGAGACCGTCCCAGATGTCAACACCTGTGCTCAAACCCAGGATTATCCATTTGAATAAACTATGCTGTTTCGGAGGATATTTTCTTGTGGTTATTTCTTGGCTTTAAAAAAAAAAAAAGAGAAAAAAAAAAGGTGTATTCTTGTCACATGGCTGGAATATACCTCCCAGCTCTTGGCCTTCATCTCAGTCATGGCACTTTGGACATTTGGGGTCAAATAAGTCTCTACTGCGGGGCCTGTCCTATATACGAGAGGGTGTTTAGCAGAATCCCTGGGCTCTACCCATGAGATGCCAGTAGCAGCTTCCCCTCTCCCCTCAGTGTAACCAACAAAAATGTCTCCAGACATTGCCAAGGTTCCCCTAGTGGACAAAGTCACCCTCGGCTGAGAACCATGGGCCTAACTGGTACCCTCTCCGTCTTCAGCTACAATGCTCCATCCTCCGAGAGGCCTGCCCTGATCACTCGAGCTCATTTTCCTCTATTCTCCTGAAGCACCCCGTTCATTTCACACCCTGTATGTTGTAGGGTTTTTTTCCCCCCTTTTTTTCTTTTGGTTCAGTGTCTAGATTAAAAGCAGCATGAAAATAAAGGCTACTATAAATATGATTTGAATAACTGATCAGCATGTCACCATCCACTGTAAGGTTAATGACACCTCCTGAGCAGTGAGTTGTCCAACCCTTCCTCTTGGATGGCTTTAGGGAAGAAAAGCAGCAACTAACTGCTGCTATCTGGTCAGGCTCCCTGTGACTTGGGTCACACGCCCCTGACAACAAGGACCCTTCCATAGGACCATACAGTGCTGCTTTCTTGCTCAAAGGTGTCAAAGATGACGTGCCGTGTGTGACACTCTGGACCTTGACTTGTGGTTCGGAAGGACGGACAGTCACACAGAGGAATGACAGGGCCATGACGCCTTTATTTTTTCTGCCCAGAAGCTACTGGTTACAACTCTGTCTACAAAGGAAACACAGGGGAACGTGCAGGTTGTCTTTGCTGGAGGAAGAGTTAGAGGCACACTTAGCCGTGCAAAGGGAAGTCCAGCGGACGCCCGTTTGCCCAGAGAGAAGAGTGTGATATGACTTGCAGGCCCGCCCCTCTCAGCATCCTTTGTCATCAGAAGTGGTTACTGCAGAAGAGATGATAACATTGGCGTAGGAACAGGGAGTTTGCTGCAAAGAAAAATCTTCTGACCCCTTTCCCTTGGTGGCTCCTTCCTTTCAGACCCTCTCTGAATGACTTCAGTTATTCTTGTTGGAGGTCTATTCATAGGTCCCAAGGGGGGTTCACTAAGAGAGAAGGTGACCCAAAATCGGTATCAGTCCCTAAAGGTCTTTTGGAGAAACCTGGTCAGGGCCCAGGATGTGACTAGGGCTAGGTAGACTGCAGACCTGCCATTCCAACCCAGTGGGCACCCTTCACAGGAACTGTGGAGCCCACAGGTGAAACCCAAGAGGGCTGAGCCGTGGGATTCTAAGGTTAGGATGCCACTCTGGTCAAAGCAAAGATCTTAAGCAGCTAAAAGGACTCCTTGCAGCAGTGGACAAAGCAAGCCACATGGGCTTCTTGGGACCAGTTCTCAACAGTGACACCATGTGGAAGCACCAGGAACAGCAGCAGTTTTCCTGACCCGGGTTTCCAGACCTCCCAGCCCACCGTTTCTCTCTCCCACTGGCTTCTGCAGCCAAGGTGACTCTTTGAGATGCATGGAGCACCGGGGACTCAGGAACAATTCATGCGGGTACAGGAGGCACGGTATGATGCCAGGGAAGGCTGCATAAGAGATATAATGAAACTCCTAGTTATGAGTGTTTACGGGGCCTCGAGTCATGAAGTGAAACTAGTACCAGAGGTGTGCCTGTTTTCATTCCTCAAGCTGCAGAATCACATTACACCCGCTATGCCTTTCAGGGTCTGCAGATGAATCTGGCTCTGATGCCAAAGACGAGAGAAACATCTGTTATAAGAACAGTAAGGATAGCTGAGGTTTTAGGGTTTCAGAATCAGACTTCTGAGAATGTACTGTCCTTGCTGGTCCTTTTTTTATGCACTACCGGCGGCGCCCAGCCCTTTTGGCACCAGGGGCTGGTCTCATGGAAGACAACTGTTCCACAGACCAGGGGGGAGGGGATGGTTTCGGGACGATTCAAGCTCACCTCCTGCTGTGCCGCCCAGTTCCTAACAGGCACGGACTGGTACCTGTCTGTGGCCTGGAGGCTGGGGACCGCTGCAGCGCCCCACCGATAATGGGGTATATTCACATGCAGGTTGACCAGTCCTAAGTTATAGGATCAAGAAACTAACCACACCTCCCTTCTCTACCACCAGCCCCTAATGACAAAAGGCCACGTGGCACAGGTCTGAGTTCAAGTCCAGCTCTGCCCCCTTATCAGCTGTGCAACCTAGAACAAGTTACCCAAACCTCCAACTATTTCATCTCAGTTAGCCTTTCTTGAGGAGTTCTTATAAGCCAACAGATGTGCTTTCCAAACATCATTTCGTGTCATCTCTTCATATCTACAAACTGCAGGCACTACATTCATGAGCAAAAAGTGAGGTTTAGTGATGGCAACGAACTGCTCAGCTTGGCGCGGTTGCTAAGCCGTGACACCAGGACGCGAACTCAGGCTGGGCTCCTGCCGCGACCTGCCCTGCTTCTGCCATGGGGCTTTGTGCTCATCAAACGGGGCCGGGTGTGTAAGTCCTTAGCCTGATACGGAGCAGGTGGTAATTAATCGACAGATGCTATCTCTCACTCTTACACATATTGATACCCTGCTCTCAAATACCACCTCCTCCTTACCTCTTACTCTCGAATAATGGGGAAATCTCTTTGTTCGCTTATTAAACCATGACCTAATTCTGCATGCTCCTGTCTCAGGTCAAAGCCTTCCTTCTGAGACCTTCTATTTGTTCAAGAAATTATTCTTGTCACTGCTTGAGCTCATGTTCTCTTGCCCATTCACATGTAGACGGCAAGTACAATTTTTTCTTACCACCCTAACGTAAATGTTGGAGTTCCTGTCTAAATTAGATGTCTCGGGCCCATAATAGCATCTTTGCCCCCAGGAAGGCCTCTGCAGGTCGAGAGTGAGCCTTCTTGTGTAACGTACCAACTGAACTTGCTTTGTAAATACAACGAAAGCTTATTGACGACTACCAATGGAAGTTGATTTGGCCTGAAAATCTCT
Source organism: Mormoops blainvillei (assembly GCA_004026545.1). Classification (NCBI taxonomy): domain Eukaryota; kingdom Metazoa; phylum Chordata; class Mammalia; order Chiroptera; family Mormoopidae; genus Mormoops; species Mormoops blainvillei. Next base: position 324,236 of record PVJD01000102.1, on the reverse strand, counting down.
CCAGGGGCTCAAGTCATATTTTATTATTATTAGAATCTGTAGACAAAACCGCTTGCCTTTGACACTGTCACTGGGAGAGCGATACCCTGATGCTCCCACGGTGCAGCCACCTTACCCTTGGGGGGGTCTGGAGTCCCAGCGTGGCAGGCCAGGTACGAGGGCATGGCCTCCTCCTGCCGCACCTGCGCTCGGGGGAATCTTACGCACAGGTGGTCTGGCAGATGCTCGGAGGGTGAACCCACATTTATCATCGAATGAACTCACTTATCTCTGAGGACTTTGTGTCTTTTGGGAGTCACTCCTGTCATGGGGAAGACTGAGAACACCTTTCAACGAAAACCTAATTTACTTAAAGAAAAGTGTGTGTGCCCCTTCAGCAGTCTTTTTGTGTACTATTCCAGGGACAGGATGATGGAACAGACAATTTCAAGGCAAGGCGCTTTTCTAAGACACCTGTCTGCAGATAACTGATCATGAAATACAAGTGTCTCGAACGCCCAGAAGAGGGATTACAATGCATGGGCTGTGATAGGCTGGGGCAGAGATGGATGTTTGCTCACTGTGTTAGGCAAATTCTCCCCCCTTAGGAGGAAAAAGAGGGGTTGTCAGATCTAAGAAAGAACCATCTTCCTTCCAGACTCTCCTGGCCTTCCCCAACATGGGTCGGGGCAATGAGAGAGATAATTTTCATTCTATAAAATGGGTTCAAGGAAATGTGAAGAGAGAAATCAATATAAACATTAATGAGCAATTTGTTTGTTTTAGAATTAGAATACAGATAGAATAAACGTAAAACACAGATCTTACTACTGTTTTCACAGTCATTAATGCAAAAATCATAATGATATATATCTATATAAAGTCAACTGTAATAACAGATATTATGTATTGAACGCCTTCTACGTGCCAGGTAAGGTTCTAAGTTACTTACATATCCTATCTTACTTAATCCAGATGACAATTCAATATGGCAGGAATCACTATGTGTACTTTATAGTTAAAGAAAATCAAGTCACTTATCTCTGACTTCAAGGTTTGTAACTCTTACATTTGCTATACATCTCATTTCACACACAAATGTACAGGCACATATATGTCTGTATTAACACAGGTTCTCCTGTATGTTTGTAGACTGCACTCTGGGAGGTCTCTGATAATGTATGGATGCAGGAATAGTGGGACTGAATAATTGTGCGTGGTGACATTCCTCAGGGGGGCTGTCAACAGGCCTTCATTTAAAAATAAACAATGTGAAACAAAACAGTAATCACCGAGGGCTGCCTCTGCCCTTTGTCTCTTTCCTAAAGGCCCCTGAGACCGGAAGCAGAGACGGGTGTGGCACTGGGTGTGCGCGGTCCTCAACCCAATGCCTCACACGGCGTCCACATCTGAAGCCCTTTGTGACAGGGCCCTTTTCTGAAGCCGTGATTGCAGGTAGAGATAAAAAATGAACTTTTAGTGGCAACTTGTGTTAAGTCTCACGCTCGCTGTTAATGAACAGGTTTGCCGCACATCTACGCACCTGTGCACTTTTCTTGGGGCCTCATTTCTGCCCCTCGGCTGTAATGAGAGGGGAAGGGAGAGGCAGAGCGCAGCTTCAAGTCCTGCAATAGTTCATAAATATCTCTTTAAATATGAAACTGTCTAAACCCTCTGTGGCCATTACTTGAGCTCTCTACCCAAACTTCTCTCCAGGAACTGACCACTCTCTGAACTCACATGGGGGTCTCTCGGTCTATCAAAACCTGAACCGTCCGCTCTCCGCAATGATCATCCTCTCTCCCCTTTGCAATCACCTTCGTGTCAGTGCAACTTCTGTTTCAGACCGTAATTCAGTGCGCTGTTCAGCCTGCTGTCGATTCCGCTGGACTGTCAGCCTTGGAATCATGAATGGACACAGGAATCATCCTTAGAACATGCTTATGTTCTCGAACCCAAATCCTTTTATCCAAGAAGATAGACCCACAAATGTGTTCCCTGGTATCTACGTAACAATGCACTTTACTAAAAACAAAGGAAAGTATACAGGATTCGTTTAAAACAAATTTTTTGAAACACAGAAAACTATGAGGAAGAAAACTTGAAAAGTCATGAAAAATATGCTCACTCCCAAATAACAATTTTAAATACTGTGGTATCTTCTAAGCTGGCTTGTCTGTGCAGTTTTTTGTTTGTTTGTCTTGTACAACTTACATAATATATAATATTGTGAATTCTCCTCTTAAGAGTAAAATACAAGGTTTTCACGTATCAATAAAAATATTTTCTAATCATAAAAAAGAAACACAAAGAGAACGTACTTATTGAAACACAAACAAAATGACATAAAAAGAGAGGCTCAAATTCTACTCCAAAAACTTAGTCTGGTGTACTCCAGCTTGCTCCCAGGCCAAAGAGCATTCTTTGTATATCTAATATATTCTGGATTGTCTGAAAAGACAGTGGAGAATATCCTATTTATTCCCATTTATTCTGATTAAAAATCTTTATCAATATTTTGCCTGATGACAAGTTTCAGGAAGCGGGGTGCCACACTTGTATTTTCTCCATCGGTACCTAGCAGGGTGCCAGACACGTGGTGGAAGCTTAGGAGGTATATGCTGAATGAAAAAGTGATGTGCCTCCTTTTCCTGTATAATGCTCAGGTGAGAATTAGGTGCCAATCAAGTGGCATTGGTATCAGACTGGGAGAGGAAGAGAACAGGACGCTTCATTTTGCAGTCAACATAACAAGAGGAAAAGGGATTTCTATCTAACTCAGCATTGTTGTTTTTTAATTATTCTGTCTGTTTAGATAAATAAATAATTACAAACCCTTTTGTGAATTTCAATACATTTAATCTCTGAAAGATTAGACCCAGTCAGGGAGCCCTTATAAACACAGTAAGCATTCTCAATTGCCTTCTGGGTAATTCTAAGACCTCTTCACGTTGGGTTGATGGTAATTAATACCATCCCAATAGTGCACCTGAACACTTTATTATTCCACAAAGGAGAAGGTAGAAAGAAGCCTTATAAAAACAGAAAACAAATTAAGTGACATTCATTAAATGTTGGACATGCCACTGAACTCTCTGAGATGTCTGAAGAACCTTGAAGCATGACAAACGTTTTATGTGCACGCACAAGACTCCAGATGTGGGAAGGGCTGTGGCTCTTTCCCAGACATATTTGCCAATTGTGCTTTGGTTTTCCTTTTCAAAACAGGGATAAAAATACTAGCTACCTCATACAGTAATTGTGGTGGTAAGTGAATTAATACCTTAAAGAACATAAAACATTACCTGGCACAGAGTAAGTAGCCCAAAGCGTTGATTGCCCTGCTTCTAACAGTTTCCATATACCAGGTCTATCCAGAAAAAGTTGAGCCATTGTTACTAGAACAAGAATGGTTTGCCCAACGTCGATGTAACCTGGCAGCCAAAGAGAGTTGACTGGAATGCACATGCGTGAACAATGACGACTTCACTGTACTAGTCAGTGGGGGTGGCAGATGTCGTTGAATGAACATGTGTACTGTGTGGCTGTCACATTCAAAATGACTGAGCAAGCAGAGCAATGAATCTGCATCAAATTTTGCATTAAGCTTGAACATTCCTCTGCAGAAACCATTCAGGTGATTCAGAAGGCCGCAGTTATGGGCAACTGGTGATTGGCAGCTTCTTCATGAAAACACACCTGCTCATGAATCATGTCTCGTGCAGAGTTTTTTGGTGAAATATCAAATCACGCAGATGACTCAGCCCCTCCACAGCCCAGATTTGGCACCCTGTGACTTCTGGCTTTTCCCAAAACTAAAATCACCTTTGAAAGGGAAGAGATTTGGCTGTTGATGAGATTCAGGAAAATACGACAGGGCAGCGGATGGCGATTGGGAGAACTGTGTGAAGTCCCAGGGTGCCTACTCTGAGGGAGACTGAGGTATCATTGTTTTATGAACAATGTTTCTTGTATCTTCTTCAATAAATGTCTCTATTTTTCATATTACATGGCTGGATACCTTCTGGACAGACCTCGTACATATATATCTATATGTATATGTATGTATATATGTATAAGCATATATATATTTTAACCCTCACCTGAGGACATGTTCATTGATTTTTAGAGAGAGGCAGAGGGAGAGAGAGAAACATCAAAGTGAGAGAAAACATCGATCAATTGCCTCCCATATGTGCCCTGACCAGAGATTGAACCCACAACCCAGGTAGGTGCCCTGACTAGACACTGAACCTGCAACATTTCGGTGTGTGGGACAGCGCCCCAACCAACTGAACCAAATGGCTAGGGATCCCTCTTTACATATATTTTATTATTTGTCATAAAAGTTAAGATATTCTCACTGTAGAAATTTTGGGGTAAAGCAGCCAGAAAAGAGTAAAAAAAAAAAATCACATTTAACCCTTCACCCAAAGATCCTTTACTACTATTGCAAACAAGTAACTTTTTAATTAAGGAAAAGTGGTGGTTCCAACATGTTTACAAAGCCTTTAACACTTCTTGCTTCAAAAGGTGGGACCTAATTTTCCTCACCTTGAAGGGGACCCAGGCTTAGTGACTCACCTCCGACAGGTAAGAAGTGGAGGGAGTGACGGAGCATGACTTCCAAGGGATGCCAGGTCATAAGAGGTGTCGCTACTTCTGACTTACTTGTTTGGATGGTCACCCTGAGGGAGCAGGGTGCCATATTGTGAGGCTACTCAAGCAGCCTGTGGAGCGGCCCACGTGAGGGGAAGCTGAGGACTTCCACTCACAACCAGAACCAACTTGCCAGGCATGCACGTGGCCATCAACGAAGGGGATTCCTCCCACACGTGCAGCCCCCCTCTCTCCATCTTGTCTTTAACTTCATGAGAGACCACGAGCTGGACTCTCTCAGCTATGACACTTACTGACCTATAAATGGTTCCTGACCTATAAAAATATGAAATAATAAATACATGTTTTTTGAAACCACTATGTTTTAGGATAATTTATTACAAAGCGTTGGATAACTAACACAACAACTATGTCTCGTCATGTATAGTTTCTAGAATTCCCGTTCATTCTTCCTTTTCAATGGGTCTCATTTCTTTTTCATAATTTTTATTATACATTCTATACATGGCTTCAATACTTTGAATGTTCTTAACATATTATTTTAAATCTCTTTTAGGTGGTTCTATTACCTTCCGGTTTTCAGAGAACAAATTCTGTCACTTTCGTGTGTTGACTTCCCGCAGTTGGTTCATTTCTTTCTGTTGGCCTATCCTTTCGGAGTCCGAGCTCACTTGGGAGTGACTGTGGGAGGTTCGGCCGGTCATGGGTCCCTACCTGTGGGCGGACCCACACGTCCCTCTGCGGTCCAATGCCGTCAGCAGCTTGGATGAGTTCCCGTAAGTTTCCGGTTCCCGGGCCTCGCACCCGTTAGTGGCCTGCGTGTCCACGCGCCACGCCAGCTGCGGATGCACATTCCTCCTGGTCGGCTCTCTCCACCCGTGACACTGGGAAAACAACACGTCCTTAAAGCGACCTTGGAGGGTGGGGCAGTTTCTTGAGTTCTCTTTGCGCGGATTGGTGGCTGTTGACTTTGTCCGTGAGGCTTGTTTCCAGCCCCGGGCGCCCCATGAACGCGAGGCCTCATCTTCCACCCCCACCCAGCACTGCATTCCGGCCCTAGAGCCTCAGCGAGACGTCCCTCTCAGGCCCCTGTTCTGCGGTGGCACTGAATAATCCCTTTGCTTGAGATGTTTAAGGGTTTCCCTTCTTGCTGTCAAGTTTAGCTAGGTACTCAAAATGTATAATGTCCCAGCATTTCTACGTTAATGTAGGACAAGGAGAAGGCTTCCAGAATCTTCTCTATCTGTAACATTTTTGTGTAATTATATTCATGCTGGCTGCATGATTTTTTATTTTGTTCTTTTCATTTAATGTTACAGTAAAAATTATTAGAATTTGCCAGGATTATTAGAACTCTTCGTAAATGGAATTTTAACGGCTGTGAAATATCCCATCAGATGGAGGGACCCTGATCTACTTACTAGCCCCCCTTTACTGGACATCGAGTTCTTCACCACACTCTTACGGAATGGGAGCTCCTTTTTCCTTTGTGTTCGTCAGGGAGAGGAGAGATGTTTGAGCGCCTCATTTTTAGAGCAAGTTTTTCAAACTGAGGGTGTCAGGGGCTGAGGTGACGCATCCGTGGTCATCCAACAGCCTGTCTGAGGCAGGCTAAGGACACAGCAGTGCGGCTCAACCCCCCGGGCCAGAGCTCCTAAAGCGACACTGACTCGTACCACCCTCTCTCCAGCGATAAGGGGCTGGAGACCGTGTAAGTCCAACCACGTTCACTACAGCCCAGGTCTGCTCGTGAAAAGCACCAGGAGACGGCTTCTCTCCAGCCCAGGTTTTCCGGGGCGTGCTGGCAGGCAGCACTGGCCAGCCCGCACACACCGAGAAACGACAGGCGGGCGCGGTATCCGATGAGCTCTCTAGTTTGAGTGTCAGAATGCTGCTGAAGAACCAAGAGCCTCCCAACACACGAACACATACAATTTTACCATGTGTTGTCCGAACAAACTCTTCTCAACCTGTCTTAGTTTCCTTCTCTCTGCTGATTACCAGAGTGGTACAACTGTAGAGTTTCTTCGCCTTGTGAAGTCTGGCATCTCAGAACGTCACACTCACTGAGATAACCTTATTTAATTCTATTGACTCAAAACATTTTATTTACGCCAAATATAAAATAACCCCACACACGTGTGCTTACTTGCGGAACCTCTCTACAAAGGTCTACTCTTTCCCCCACAAATGCCATTTAACTATCTTACTTGACACCTCACGACCGACACTATCTAGAACTCAGTACATTCTACTAACACATTAATACCAAAATTTGTGTCAGATACTCTTGATTTTCAGCCTCTGCACCCTGCAGGATGAGAGGCAGTGCGCTGGCTTACTATCCAACGTCGGGTATGATAATCTACCTGTCGTCCAAGGTATTTGTGCGACATCGCGCTGGCCCTTCTGCCTTCTTTTGCTAAAATACATGCTTCTGCCTGGTCCTGGACATCCCGCCACACGGCGGCTTCCTCCCTGAGGCACAGCTTAGCAGCTGCCACACACAGCGTGCAGTGGGTCTCAGAAGGACACAGTGAGCACGGGTGGGCCATTTTCATCGCGAACAGCTGCTGGCTTGCTGTAGGGAAGAGGGGCCTCGGGGTTAGAAGGGACCGAACTGCTCAGCCTTTAATGTTTTTGCAAAATTATCTTGTTGACAAGTGCAGCATTATAAATTTGAATCCATTAGCTAAAAGGATCCATAAATATTTGAATAATGGCCTTTTTAGAGTTTTACCAGTCTATCAAATGTGTCACATGTCCACTTTTTACATTTTTCTGACTGCTGGAAAGAAAAGGACTGAACTAAATCTTATGGAAGGTTTCTAGATAGGGGTGTTTTATCCTTGCTTTCAAAGTAAAAAATGCTTTGCCAAGCGGAAGCTGATGAACAAAACCTGCTGGTATCTACTGGTGGTGGCAGGGGATGCCCTATCCTCTAAAATGCGCCCCCTGCCCCATCCGGTGGCATCTGGTCAGTGAGGGCTTCATGTCCTGGCCTTGCAACCACGAATGGCCAGATGATAACTCCTGGCCAATCAAATGTAAGCAGATGTGACATGAGTCACATCCAGCCCAGAGAGGGGTTTCATGGAGCCCGTATGTCTTCTCTTCTCTCTCTCTCTCTCTCTGGCTCTCAAATGAGGGCTCTGAGGCAGTGCTTGATAGAGCCCTAAGGTAGAAACTTGGGATCCAAACCACTTCCCGGGCTAAAGTGAACATGTGCGAACCCTGACTTACCAACATCCGTCTGTTGCCTCCAGGAAATGTGTGCTCCTGAGTTCGACCACAGGCACCCTGGAACTGGTTTCAGCAGCTAGCAGAACCCTGACTAACAAAGTAACGTGCTGTAAATTAAAACAGCAAAACTATTGATTTTTTTTTCCTACTTTGGAAATCCAGATTTCTTTGTCATTGTTGTCGTTTTCAAAATAGTCTCCTAAATACTGAAGCAGTGAGTCCTAAGTAGCTTCCCAAAAGGTGCACATGGTGTGGCTTTGTGGCATTTCTACTAGGTTATGAGTCTACTGAGACTGACTGTGGGACACCGGGGCACGTGGCAAAGCCACCAGGTAGGTGTTTAGTATTTCATGTTGCTACCTGCTTGTCTGATTTCTAGAGAATCAGCACTCTGACCTCCTGTCAGAGTTCAGTCTCACAATGTCACCTTGGTGGCATTTATGGTAGGTCATTATGGCAGTCCATCCACATCTCTAGGCTTCTTAAGTCTATCAACAGATTAGGCAGCTCATAGTAGAGCTCCATGTCGGAGTCCCCCCCAAACCATCACCATCTTCAGGGGAAAAAACTTCAGTGTTTGCCTCTCTGCCTGTGGGACTGTTGGAATGGTTAACATTTAAGGAGCTTTTACAATGTGCCAACTACTGTGCTCGGTGCTCTGCCAACATCACACCTACCAACCCTTATGACAACCTGCAGGATTTCTATCATTATCTCCAGGACACTGAGAATTAGAGGGTTGACCAACTGCCAAGTGCTACGCAGCGGTAAATGGTGACACATGGATTTCAACTCAAATCTGCCTCGTTCCAAATTCATGTGCTGTGGGGCCGTCCTACAGAACATTATGAACGTCCACATGAAAAATTGATTTTATAACTCAGGGTTTCTCAACCTTGGCTTATTGAACTTTGGGGCCAAGTAATTTTTTATCGTGGGGCCATCTCGCACACTGCCTGATGTTTGGCAGCATCCCTGGCCTCCACGTCCCAGGTGCCAGTAGCATCCTTCCCCCGTTGGGACAACCAGAAGTGTCTCCAGACATTGTCCAATGTCCCTAGGGGACAATATCACTTTTGGTCGAGAACCGGCATCGTAAGCTGAAATTAGAAATAGATTTTTATCACCTACAGAGCTGATGCAGAAACTTCTTTTTCCATGAAACGTATCTAAGTGATCGTGTCTCCATTTTTGCTCTGGCTGCCAAGGAGCTCACAGGAAAAAAGTAAGTTTCAAGGGTAGCAAATAGACATTCCTGAAGTCGTGAGCCATTTCCATTTATCATTATCCAATTCTTGATTGATTTTGCCTTTTCTTCTGCTTTCTTCATTTCTCTTATTTGTCCCTCTTATATGCTGTTCTCCTTGAAGTTATCTGACATGCTTCACAAAAGATCCAAGGTGTAAATACCAAAACATTTTTACACTGGGTTTGAAATCAACTTGCTTAATTATTTGATCAAGGTTGAATCTTTCTGGGAATGATAAGTATTCCTGTTTTCTTTTTAAATCTTTTCAATAATTCTAATATTAAAAAATTCCAAGCTGGATTAAGAAATTGAACTTTATTGACATTTTCTGTTTCCCAGAATCATATTTTGAAATGGGTTCAGGCACAATAGAATAATAGAAAGAGTTTTTTAAAAAACCCAGAAAAGCTTTGCAAATAGGTTTTTTCAAGTTTTCTCACTGAAAATGCTGAAAATTAGTATTCCATTAAAATATTTTTATTACTAAGTTTATAAGGAGAATTTGTTATGATAAAGTAGATACCTTCCTAAGATGCTTTTCTAAGATTTTTCTACCCCTCGAGCTCTAAATTGTTGCTCAAAGACAGATTCTGCTATTTGAGAGACTCCACTTTTAGAATTCTACCACATGTTTTCGCAAATGAATTTTCCAGTCTGTCAATTACTGGGGAGATAAAAATTGGGTCCAGAACAAAGGATGACTCAGAGGCTCATTTGGAAATTTGGGATTTCTGGTTCTGCTTTGACAGATTTAGAAGAAGAGGCAAAACATTTCCTGTAAATACCATCGCTGGGACGGCTTCTCACTCTCTCGTTCCCCCATCAAACAGAAATCTACATTGTGCCTTGAGTTGAGCCCTAGAGAAATTATCAATATTCACACATCTGGCACAAGTCTGTTGGAAGAAAAAAAAACATTATGCCATCTGTATTTCTCCCATCATTTTATAGCACAGCTCCAGTCTCTTACAGTCATTTTGTCACACAATCTTGTAAATAGAAAGTTATATTGCTTCTTGGCTTGTTTGAGGACACTGCTCATCATAAAGGGAGGATGAGGGGATGATGTCACTGCCAGGAAAAAAAAAAAAAAGCTCCCCTTTCCCAATCCCCCACCTTCCCTGGAGTATGGAGGAGCCAAATTTCATCAAGTTTGGCACCGTTGTAGGAATTAACATGACTGAAATGTATGCCAGATTTCAAAACAATTTCTAACAGTTTCTGTGAGACCGTGTAAGCAACTGAAAATTGACATGTTGTGTTGTGCCCGAGTCAGCCAACTGCTGTCACTGCATAATTAGATTTTCCTACATGAGAGGAGAGTTTCCTTTAAAAAATTATGAAATAAGGCAGAAGCTAATATAAAGTATAAGTGGGCCTGTTCCTCGCAAAGAGGTAGCCTTCCGCCACAGAGTGACTTTGGACACACACACATGTGCACCCGGGAGAGGCCAATGGCTTTGGCTTTAGGTGCTTCACACGAATGAAACGCTCTTTGCAAAGGGAAGGGAGCTTACAGCACAGGCCAGATGGAAGTGGGCCCACTTGGCTGCTCCAGGAATGGCTGACACCCAGAACCGAGAACAGCTTTGGAGCTAATGAACGTGCGGTTACTTCCTTCTGACATGGGATAATAGATGTGGCGGAGTCTGCTTGGTGCCCCCGATATTTATTCTCCCCTTTGTCAACAGTGACGATAGTTTTTGTTCGGCACAAGGCCACCCAGCTAAAGAGTCCATTCCCCAGGCTATCTTGCATTTCGGTGGAACCATATAACTGGGTTCTGGCCAATGAGACAGGAATAGAATGAACGTTTCCAAATTCCATGTCACGTCCTTAATAGGAAAGGTGGGTTCCCTCCCTTTTCTCCCTCCTTGTCTTCTTGAGGGCAGACGTGGCAGAAAAATAAGGTAAAAAGAGCCACATCCCTGATACTTTTGAGTTGCCATACTGATCTTGGATGGCCTTCTGGAATATTCCATAAGAGAGAGGCCACTTACTGTTTTGATTAAAGCCATTGTAATTTTTGATCTGATATCATAGCAGCCTTTTCTGTATCCTGACCAATACTGCACACTTGGAAATGACCTTCAGAGTTTATCAGAGCCAGGCGCTTACAGGCAGGCGAGTGTTTATACACCAGGACTCATGTATCTTTGCTTCCCAATCAGTTGTCTTCAAGGTAGATTGCTTTCCCCAAAGATCTGATCTTTATGAAAGGCAAGATATAACTCAAATCATTTGTTCATTCTTTAATGATCAGGTTATTACAATTATTAGCATTTTAGAAATGAAGAAAATGTAGCTGAGCGAGTGCAAGGAACTTGCCCCAAATTACTTAGCAAATAATTACAGTTTTTTTACGTAACATGCTCAAGTGGAGGAAGTTCTTAGCATAGTTTGTTAAATGACTATCGTTGAAATAAAGCAGGAGAGAAAAGGTTAGAACTCAGATCTGATTTCGAAGCTAGTGATTTTAAATTCCATACAATCCTTTCTCCCTAATTATATTTTAAATTAGGTTTCTTTGAGTTGGATTGGTGAGTAAAAATTTCAGTGTGTTTCTAAAAAATACTAATTAAAAACTTAAATTAAAAAAATAAATCTGACATCAAGATTTTTTTTCTCTGTGGCCGTAACAAAAACCATTCAAACTGACTTCATTCTTATTGGGGCCCTATTAGCTGACATAACGGAAAGGTCCACTGGCGGAACAGTTTTGTTCTGGCTCGATCCTGAGGCTGGAGCAACACCCCCAAAACGCGATCCTTGCCACGGCTCAGGGTGACTCTCCTCCAAGTCGGCTTTACTCTCGGGTCCGTAAGATGTCACGGTGGCAGCCAGCCTCACCAGGCCTATGTCTCGCCCGGTTAATTCCAACAGAAAGAAGCCCTGGTTTATGATTGGTTTATGGGCCTGTCTGTCAACTAACAACTACAAGGTACAGGGCTCTGATCAGCCAGATTACAAATCACCCCTTAGGTCCTAACCAGGCCACAGACTCTCAAGAGTGGAGGAAGTAATGTCCTGAAAAGGCCATCCGGAGCGTGTCCCAAAAGACCAAGTGGGTACGGGAGAGGAAACAGTAACAAATGCTTCTTGAAGAGCCCCTTCCGTACTCAAAGCTCCTCGTCAGAGACATCCACGCTTATACTCTGTTACTTCCCTCCCGACTTCGGCCTAAACTATTGTTATTTCTCCATAGTAACCTTTACTGATTTCTGGTCCTTTGTACATATTCACAAATATGCAAACACAAACAGTACACACGCACGCGCGTGCACGCACCGCTCTAATTTTCCTAAGTACCACGTGTCTCCTGGAGGCAGCCAGCGCTCTCTGGGGACACTACCGCACCACGGCGCTGGCCTCAGAGCACCAGGGTTCGTGGCCCAGGTCTGCCCAAAACTGTGAAAGCCAGAGCAAGTCAACCTTGGACAAAGCCTTAATGTCCTCATCTGAAAATGTCATCAGGGTCACCGTTGTTTCATAGAGTTGCCGTGAGGCTCCCTGGAAGGAAGACACAAGACACTGAGCCCAGGTCTAAACTCACAGTGTCTGCCGACGAGCACAGGTGACGGATCCCACGGCTGCCCCGCTCCGTTCTCCTGTCTCTAGAGAGCTTCCTTTCCCTGAACAATCTGTCCTAAACTGCCCTTATTTGAACTTCCATGATACTTACAGGCTGACACAGTGTTTACCGGCTCTGGGGCATACGCTACCTGCATGGGCCTGCAGTCCTTCCCATAGTCGAACCCTGTGCCGGAGGCTGTCCCAGCCCCACGCTGAGATTCCAAGCCCTTTTTGAAATACCTTTCACAGGAGATACGGAGTCACACAGACCAGGACCTGAGTGTCGGGTTTGCCATGTACTGTCTCTGATCATGGATAAATTATTTAACTTTCATGAACTTCACGTTTTTCCTTTGCAGAATAGAGTCGATGTTAAACCTAAACGAGGCAGTATAAATACAGTACTATGTGTGGTTACCAACACATCGTGGGGGCTTAAAAATGGCAGCCATTATTTTATCTTACATGCATTTTTCACCTGTTTTAATGCTTCCATTTTTCACATTAATTGTCCTAAGATGTGATTGTAGGATGAGTTTAATTGATCTGAAGTCTCACTTTGCCTATGCATAACTGCATTAATCCCCATACATATTTTGCAAATACCATTAGCCTAGATGGCCATAGCAAAGCAGAAGGCACACTTGACTTTAACTAAGAAAATTTCATCAGTCAAGTTCAGAGCAAGGATAATGACAGGCAACTAAGGAAGACTGAGTTCCTGTGATGAACTGAAAATGCACTGGCCATAAATTTGGTCTCACATCTCATTTGGTCTCCCAACCATCCTGAATAACAAGCCATCCCCAACACACGGTGGTTTAAAAAAACAACAGTGTAGTATTTCCACAATTGGGTAGTTTGGCTGAGGCTTCTCTGGTGGGTTTCTGGGGGCTGATCCATGTACCTGCACTCAGCTAGACGGGCAGGTGTGCTGTGATGCTCACAAAGGCCTCGCTCAGGTGTCCGCAAGCACTGCTGGCTGCCAGCTGAAGCACCTTGGTTCTCTTCCATGCGCTCGCTCGTGTAGGCTGGGCTGGCCTCCTTCCAGCAGGTGGCCTCGGGGCCAGAGGCCCAATGAGGCCATCGGTAACAGGCTAGTGCTTATCAAGCCTCAGCCTGCGCAGTTCACCCCAATGGACAGTGACACTCCATTGGTTAAATCAAGTCATGTGGCCAAGGCCAGAGTTGATATGGACAGGGAATGAGACGCTGTCTCTTATTGAGAGGTGTGGCCGAGCACTTGCAGCCATTTGTAATCTGTCACAAGCACTTTCAACAAGGTAGCACTCAGCAACCACGTGGCAGAGTTGAGAGTCAAATTCAGGTCTGCATGCCTCCATACTCCCAGCAGACCACAGTGTCTCAGAACAGCCCAAGAATGATGATTTTTTCCATAATCACTTAGATGTACGCTTTTCCTCTTATAACGCATATTGGAATCTCTACCCCATAATTAGCATCACATCTAGCTCTGGGGTATGGCAGTGTACAACACAACCAAGCACTCTGCCTTTAGGAAGTTAAGAACATGTAATAACTTAAGATTAATGGGATGAGGGTAACTGAAGAAGAGGGCAAGTTGAGACTGACTGGTTGGGGGAGGTCTCTACTAGAAGCCCGGAATACAAACGGAGAGATGAAGGTACCCGTGGGAAGTGTCCAGGAAATGTCAAATCCCCAAAGCTAAAAGAAGTCTGGTCTTAGAAGGACGGCATAGGCCTTCCAAGGCTGTGTGGCTAGTTCAGAGAGAGCACGAGGGGCGCTGCAGGGGGGACGTGGTCAGTGGTGGACAGAAACAGAGCTTATGGGATCTCAGAGCCATAGAAAGGGGGTTGGATTTTATTTGAACTGAGACAGGAAGCAACTGGAGTACCCTGAGCAGGGGACTGATGTGATCTAGTTTACCTATGACCTGGGTGACACTCGATCATGAGCCACCGCAGTTCTAGCTGCTATGTAGTGTGTAGATTACAGAGTGGCCGGCAGGGCAGGGGAGCTCAGCTGGAAGGTTACATGGGGGTGGGGGCGGTGGGTGTGGAGGGAGAGGAGGTTCTGTCTCATGCTTGGGTATGAGGGTTTATAAGGCTTCTGGATGGATTTCTCCCGGGACGGAGGTTAGTAAAGACAGAGCACCACGAATAAGAGCTGAGAATGTCAGCAAACACCACTCACCGGGGCCACAAAGGGCGAGTCTCCTTCGTTATGAAACTAAATATCTTTGTTTTGCCTGGTTTTCAAACAGCATGAATAGGAGTCTTTTTTATTATTTTCAAACACTTCGAGGCGTGGTAGGTGAAAAGGACAAATGCTTTAACGACGAGCAAAGAGAGGAAGAGGAAGTTGGAAAAGCAGACTTTCTGGTTTCTGAGAATGCTTTACATCCATTTTTCCCAGTCAGGTTCTCTGGTTACAAACATAGGCTTTCGCCTGCAAACCAAAAGCTGATCAAATCTAATAACGAGAAAAGGAGAGATGAACCGTGTTCCGCTGTTTATATGGACACGGAGTGGAGGGTGCATCCCAATACGGCACGATGGTCAGGAAGCAGTGTGATTTCTCAGTAAAACTGAGACACCTTGGTTTCTCCCTAATCTACTGCCCAGATCCTGGGTCTCCCCAGGCCTCTATTATGTCCTTTTCTAACTCACAGTCTCGAGTTGCCCTTGGCACTCACGTGAGTGGGGTATCTATCCTTCTCTATGCACCTCTTAGCCTCGAAATACTTAAATCAACCCCTATCAGTCAGGAGGCAACTGCACCTTGTCAAGGCAAAAGACCTAGATCCCCATTCTGTCTAATAAATTACATCCTGAGACTTAATTCCCTGTTGTCTGCATATTTTTTCCTGCATAAAGCTCCCCCAAACAATAAATCATCTTCCTGTCTTGCCCATCATGTATGGGCTTATTACTTCGCACATCATAATTATAATCAACGAACAAAACTCAAGAAAAAAAATCTGAACAATGAAATAGTACTTTTTTTTCTTAACATCAGGGCAACTTTGAATAATTAAAGCTTGTAATAATATAGATGGGTGCTTTGGATAATTTCCATGTAGCTCTTTTAAATTTTGCAGATATTCTTAACAGGCCCAACTACCTAAGGAAGGGGGAAAAAAAGCTCTTTTTGCCTTTAAGACTTTGAAGTCTGATTTTTTAAGTGCACAGATAACTTTAATACCTAAATTGAAAAATGAGATGAATATCCGTAGGGAAAAAGGAGCTTATCGCTGCCTCCCTGAAGTTCATCAAATGTTGTCACATATTTCTCTAACATTTTTGACTTGGTTAAGTGCAAATTTAGGTGAACACACTCTTTCTCCCAGGGTTCATGGCAAGAGAAATATAATACGTATTTTATGATTAATGAGCGCAGCTGTGTGGTCTCAGCAATCTTAAGCAAACGGGGCTTCCTGGAGGCAGAGGACTGGACGAAATGACCTCACACGTCGGTTATTTCACGATTTAGCTGTTGCTACCCTTTAAGGTGCTCACTTCTTAGGTATATTTGCAGCATATGAGATCTTAAAATCCCCACTCTAAGAATTTACATCCTCAACAACGGTGCACACTGCCTCCGTAACTATGGAGAAAAATTAAGAATTAGGCAAATGGGTGAATGTAATTAATAAAGCTCATCTTCAGTCTCATCAATTAACTTATTATCTCCATTGGAATATCAATGAGTCACAACTCACATGATAACTGAAGCACTGCTGTGCATACGAGCCCCAGTTCTTTCCCAGGGTGTGATTTTTGACAGTGATGTCTAGTTCACTGACAATAGACCAGATCCCCTTGCCAATTTCACTTGTCATTTCATAGTTATCACCGATGCCACTTCATGTGGCTTGTGGTTATCAAGAAAAAACTGCCTGCGGCTGTTAGGCTATGATGGAACCAGTCTAGACTAGGGAGCTTCGGAAAAGTTGACCCTAAGTAACCAGGCTGCCTCTGAGGGGCCCATATACGAAAGGTGTGAACATCAGAAAAACAAAGAAAGAGAACTGTGAACATCTTTCTCTGTATAAACTATTTCCCACCCTGGCCAGTGTGGCTCAGTTGATTGGTATGTGTCCCCCGGTAACCTAACGGCTGCAGTTCGATTCCCCATCAGGGCACATGTGGGTTCGGTCCTTGGCCCAGCGCGTGCGGGAGGCAACCGGCTGATGCCCGCCTTTCTCTCTCCTTCTCTCCCCCCACCCCCATCGATGTTTCTCTCTCCCTTCCTCTCTCTCTAAAAAGCAATGAAAAAAATGTCCTCGGGTGAGGATTAAAAAAAAAATTCTCTAAATCTTTGTCTCCTATTAGATATGTGAGCTTGAGTATGAAGTTTATTTACTTTGTATCTCAGTTAACTTATCTGTTAAATTATGAGCTTGCAGTAAGGATTCAATGAGTTAACACTTGCAAAACGCTAGCGGCAGTGTTCGGTAAGTGTTAAGTACTAGTGTAGTTGGGACTGTTGTTATTATTACTTGTTCATTTAATGAACTTTTATTCATCCTTCCTGATTCAGCTATTTAAGCTCCCCTCTTGAATCCTGATTTAAACAAATTCTAAAAATAGGCTGAATACTGACTGGATATTTAATCATATTTAGCGATTATTATTGATTACCTAAGCTGTGATAATGCTTATTTTTAAGAGTCCTTATCTTTGTAAGATATATGCTGAAATAGTTACAGGTAAAATGATAACATGTCTCGGATGTTCTTCAAAATCACCTTGGACGGGTGGAAGCTTCGCTAAAGCGAGAGAGTGCGAGAGCGGTAGACATCGCGCGGGGCGGGGTCTGCGGCGACGCCCCGCTCACGGCTTCTTAATTACACAAACAAGCTGAAGGGGATGACTCCCTCTTGGCAAAGGAAGCTTTTGTATTTCTTCTCTCTCCTCTAGACTGAAAACTGTGGTCATTTCTTTTCTTATCTGTGAGACCAGATGTATTTCTTTGGACGACGTAAGTGTCCAATTATTATTTATTGGATTATATATTAGTGTCTGTGAACCCTTTCTATAAGGTATTCGTAGGTCATAACATGCACTTTCAATGGCTAATTTATCAGCCAACACACAGAGTTATTGTATGTATTCTGTAGTAAACGTAACACTAATAATTATATTAATAATAGCTAATGAATGTTTTCTTCCTTGCCACTAGGAATATTAATTTATATGGAGTTATCTCACTTCATTCTTGCAGAACTTAAGACACGTGTTATAAAACACCATGGTGATGCAACTGTCAACACGGAAACTGAATCTCAGTGGGATGAAGTGCTTTACCCATGATCACACAGGAACTGCAGAGCCAAGGCTCATTCCACATCGCCCAGACTTCAAAACCTTAACCCCTGCCATCTGGCACTTTTCCTTCAGGGCCAGATAGAGCGGGTGGCTCAAAATAATAATGAACTATGACCCCTTTTCTTAGGAAGCATTATGGACCCCTGATATCAAGTCAAATGGCTACAGAAAGAGCAGGCAGAAGAGAAAGAGTTTTCCTGGACAAACTGAGGTGAGTGCTAAGAGGGTCGCTGAGTTCAGTCAGGCAGGAGAACAAAAAGTCAAGACAGGAACGCAAGGCGACCGAGAGCCTAGAGCAGACTCCTGACCAGAGGCTCCCGCCAAACTTTTTGCTTGGTCTACATAAGGTTTAAAATATTTTGAAGGGCTTGCCAACATTCAAAACTCATAAAAGTCCACATATAAATCTATATTTCTGGTTTTTAAAATAAATCGGAAGGTCTGCCAATGCCGGGGTCATGTTTCCATGTAGTCATTAGAAGTTCTGAGACAGGTTTGCTGAATGCCACGTTTTACGGGTTAGGACAGAGCCTGAATTTAAGGGAGAAGATGCTAAATCAAAATGCTTTTTAAGTCTGGGTCAAAATAATGAGGTCCTGGCCATCTTACAGGCAAAGGAAATAGAAAGAATGGGAAAAATCCATGAGGGGAAGTGGCAACAGGACTTGGTAACAGAATGACTTAAGGAATAAAGGTATGTGACTTATACCACATCATAACTGGTTTTCGGCTATTTAGCCTCTGTGACTGGAAGGTAGTGGGAGGGACCTTTGCTGCATCAGGATCATTAGCAATCAGGGAAGCCGCTGATTTTGTGTTGGGATCTGTTGGGAGATGGTACCACAAGAGATTGGCCCAGAATGTTATTTAAAATAAACAACAATATAGTAGGCACATTGATGTTGACACCTAGAAACAAAGAAACAAGGCTTGTGTTAGAGGCAGGATGTGTAGATGGTGGGAAAGTGTTCAGTTCTGCATTGACTGCTTCTGAAGACACAAGTCCAGGAGACAGCCATCCCTCCGTGGAAGAATTTGACAGTGAGGTCACAGGAAAGTGACAGGTAAGGAGCAGAAGATGCTCATGACCAGTGTCCACCTGATGAAATCAAGGCAACGGGAGGATGACGTGTCCAAGGGAAAGTTCCTGAAAGCATCACTTCTTGAACCATGTCGGGAAGGAAGAGTAGCTGGAGCACAAGAGCACAGAAGCAAGAGAACGAAGTTCGCAGGGATTCGACCGATGTTTGGTGGGTGCCTACGGAGGAAAGACACGCACAGTGCTCCCTGCATTGCTTTATCAGGGCGCCTGGCGAAGGCGGACACGCCACGATGCCTTGGATGTGTGTCCCCTTGCTTGAGTCTCGTCTCCCTCTACCTCATCTCTTTAGTTTACCAGGGTGTCCTTGAAGCTTAGAACAGTTTTGGAGAGTGTCCGCCTTACGGGGGCCCGGAGCCCAAGGTGGCTGCGCACCGAGTCGCGTGAGTCTGCGCAGCTCGGTCCACAGCTGGCACGTCCACAGAAGTAAGAGCTTTCCTAACACCCCTGCCTCACGGAAAGAGAACCGAGACGGCTGATCGTCCTCGCACGTTTGTTACATAGATGGTTCTGAAAGACACGCCATCCAAAGCAAAAAGGATGGTGACGCTGCTTCATTTTTTCACTTCCCGCTCCAGCTAACACACATCTCCGACAGAGGGAAAATGCCGCGCACAGTTTAGTCATCCCTGCTGCCACTTAAGCGGGGGCGGGGAGCGACAAGCCGGAGATGAGAGCGGCCGCGTCCTTCGTGCTCCACGCAGGGTCGCCTCAACCCGGGAGGGATTATTTTAAGGCGCTGGGTGAGATTTTTAAAGTGCGTGCGTGTGTGTGGGCGTGTGTGTGCGTGTGCCTGTGTGAGGGGCGGCGCATTCAAACACCAGCGGAGAGTCGCCGCACGCCTCACCTGTGCCCACCAGACGGGGCCTCGGGGCCAACCCCAGAACCCGCGTCCTCCCGCTGCTCCCGCGGCAAAGCAGCGAGAAATGGTTGGTGAGGCTGACTTCTCAATAGGGGGAAAAAGGACCTAAATTAGACTCCTATAAAAGGAATATCACATATTTATTTCCACAATAACACCCAGGAAAAACGTTCGTCAAGGAGCAAGCAATTGGGTGAATAAATAAGCTTGTCTTTGTTCTCATCAATTAAGTTATTACATCAGTTGGAAAACCAGTGAATTATAATACAGATGTTTAATGAAACACTGCTGAGCCTATAAGTCAAACTCCTATTTTGTGGTGTGATTTTGGCTGCATAGTTTTGTGTGTGTTAAACCGTATTTATTAGCTGATACCCATTATTATTTTGAGCAAGGTATAATTCAGTTGTCAGGCTCCATCGCAGGCAAGGAGATTTAATCAGTAAGAGCCGCTTTGCTACTGAGTATAAAACAATGTGGGTTTCATGAAGCAATCAAGGCAGTGTGGGGAAAAAATGGGATTAATTAGTATCGTAGAAGAACAGGCAGCATGCTCATTAAAACCTTGTGAGGTGGCTCTTGATAAACTGCCACTTGATAGGACCCCATTAATGTGACAAGGCAAAGACTTCATTTCCAAATCCTTTCTGATTGTATCTTGCTTTGAAGTTACCTGGAATGACCCTCCTTGGCGTTCGGAATGCAAAGATCACAATGAATGCCAGGGATCCGGAGCCACCTGGACCCAGGATGCCAAGCGTGGGTGGGGAGGCTTCAAAGACAACTTTTTTTGAGCTCGCACTCCAACACGAATCAATAGCTGTAAATGAGGCGGCACCAGGGGTGGCGGTTTTGCATTCACACTCGGCAGGTCGGGCAGAAACTAATTTGACAACTGGCAACCCACCTTAATGAAGGCCACAGATAAATCCCCTATCTGTTTGTTTACGCGATGCTCGTGGTGTTTGGAAATGTAGAGGCGCCCAAGGAAGGCAGCAGGGACTTCAGAGAGCAGTGGGGGTACTACTGGGAGGAAAGGGGGACGAAGGCAGGAACTCAGAGAGCTTGCTCCGCCAGGCCATCACCAATTAGTGCCCAGTGACTAATTCTTCGGGTTTCCAGAACGCCTCTCTTAGTTCCTAAAATGCATAGTTGTTTTTTCTGTTTTGTTTTGTTTTGTTTTCACAGTGAAAGCATCTGCACATGAAAAAGAAAAAAAAAAAAGCCCAGCGAGAACAATCTGTTTTGCTTAAGGAATATTTCTTGATGTGCTTCCAGACTGGTTTTCCTCTTTGGGCATCCGATTTGATTGTCTTTCAAACTCACAGCCTTTTGGGTTGCATCTTCAAGCAAAAGTCATTTCGCAGCAGGGAGGGGTGGTTCTCAAGCTAAGGTCTGTGGAAAAGCCTTCTGAACAGTTCACCAGGTTTGTAGTTTCCTAGAAAGATCTCCTCTTACCCTGGTGGCTTTAGCTAACAGTTTGTAAGGCAGCTCCACATAGAACAGGTATTTGTTAGGTGTATTTCTAGGACCAAAAAGGGTGTTCAAGAATCTCAAAGTCCCTTTCCCCCACTCCCCTGCCCTATAATTACATATATATATTTGCTAAATCTCACCAGCATATTGAAAGAATGCTTTCTACCGTGAAGCTCCAGTACTCAGCTCACAATTATAGGTTGTTTGCAATTGAACTTGGGTAATTCCACTGCACTCTGCAGATTCACGGAGGAAGCGAGACTACCTGAGCAAGTTAGGTAGGATTAAGTATACGGCTTTATCAAGTGATGTGTTGCAATACTAATAATTTAAACCCTAACATCTCATTGTTGTGATCTGAGCTGCATGATGTAATGCAATATGACAGCCATTGAATTACGAGAAAATGGAATTCATCTCTCAAAATTTCACACAAAATAAAGGCACAGAGACAGACAAAAATAAAAGGAGAAAGACAGACAAACACCTCTACTATTTTTTTGTATATCCGAATACACCTGCTAGGAGTATTACAAAGCCTCAGCCCATTTGTGCAGGGAGCCCTGCCATCGTATTTATTCCTCTATAAGGAAAAGTAGCGAGTATGTTCCTATTTTGTTTCTTTTATTTTAGCAAGTGAATTGAATAGAGGTAATATGCTATGAGCGAAGGTGAGAGCGTTACCATTTATGCGTAACACAGTAATAGGAAATTTTCTGCCCCTCTTAGCTTGATGAGAACCTCCTGCAAAGACCCACGAACTCCTTCAGGTAGTAGCCACCCACCTACTTGATTTATAATCCTACAGTGGCGGAAGAGGTTAGCTGGGTAATTTAAATCACTAGACTTCGCTAATGAACTAGGGCCGGAGAGAAAGCACTTTACATTGTAAAGGCTCCATTTCACCTTCCTGATGTCCCACATACTTTATCTCCAAATTTGTACATTATTTATATAAAAAGGGAAATGGTTCTCTCGGAGGAAAATGAGTGAGCCAAGCCTCTCCACTGTTCGAGGAGCCCTTACAATGCACGGCCACACAGGCTCCCTGGCCCAGGGCCACATCACTAGGGCTGCTGGAGTTAGCAAAGAAAATACAGAATGCCCGGCTCAATATGCATATGACATTGGCAATAAATAATGCAATATTTTGAACCTATTTATATTAAACGTTGTTTGTTGCCCATCTGAAATTCGAATGGAACTGGGTATCCTGTACTTTATCTGAGATGCTGAACTGAAGATGGGGAGGTGGAAAGGAGGTGTCCTTGGACCAGGGAGGGCATTACAGGAAATGTCAGGAGAAAATGTTTCACAAAGCCTGGGAAAACTGACCGTTATGTAGACGCCTGCTGGGGTCTGTGCTTCTCAGTGAAGCATTTTTATTTGGCAGATGACTACAGGCTTCACTGAGCTTTGAAATAAACTCTTGGTCACTTTTCCCCACATGGGTAAGCAAGTTTCAAATGATGCTTTCTTCATATTAACCGCAAAGAGACTTTGCTACTGTCGCACTTTTTATAAAGGAAATATACACTGGTTCTCAAATCTAGGAATTCCTGGAACCTTCCCACCGCCATTGACATCAAATATCTTCCTCTATCTCCATAGACCGCAGTTTCAAAAACATGGATCTTCTAATATATCCAAAGAAACTGAAGACGGGCATTCAAACCAATACCTGTGCACGCAAATACATGTACACACACGTCCACGGCAGCGCCGTGGACAACAGCCGAAAGGCAGACCCCACCAAAAGGACCATCAACGGACAGACGGATAACGGGATCGTGGTCTGTGCTTACGATGCAATATTATTCAGCCATTAAAAGGAATGAAATATGGAGGCATGTTATAAAAGGCATAGACCCTGAAAACTTTATGCTAAGTAAAAGATGCCAGACAAAAGGTCACATATTGTATGATTCTGCTCTCGCGAAACACCCGGATAGGTAAATCTATTGAAATATAAAACAGATGAGTTGTTGCTGACAGCCAGGAAGGAGGGGCAGGGAGTTGAGGACGGGAACGTGACTGCTAATGGGTACCAGTCCTCTGTTGGGTTGATGAGGCTGTTTTGGGACTAAAAGAGGTGGTATTGGCACAGCCCTGTCAGGGTGTTAAATACCGCTAAACTGTTCACTTTAAAGTGGTTAATTTTACGTTTTGTCAATGACACCTTGATAAATATAAATAAATAAATTATCAGACCAAAAAAATATATATCATTGATCTCGAAGAGCAAATGGGGTTTGCTATCTGCCTTTGGACTCCTTTTGAATTTATTACCAGTGACAGAAAGACCTTGTCATTTTCCAGAAAGCTTATCAATGGAGAGACATTTCCATGTAAGAAATTAACTACTATGAATTGAGGCCCTTAGGAAAAAGTCACAGGTAGCTATGCAGAGCCCTGGTGTAAATTAGAAAAAGGTGTCCCATCGGGGTCTACTTGATGAGCTGAGCCCCACTTACCACCCGGACAGGGCACCGACACGCAGTCCCAGCCTTCGCTGTCACCGGCAGTGCTCTCGCCAGGTATGCCACAGACTCTCTGACATTGTAATGGACCTTAAGGGGCTTCCGAGCCAGCACACAATGTAACAATCCAGCGTGCATGCTCAAGAGCCAGGCGCGTTGGGTCTCTATTAGCTGTGTGACCTCAGTTTCCTTATTTTTAAAACAGGAACAATAGTACCTACCTCCCAGAGCTATTAGGGATGGCGTGGAGAGGTTAAATCTGTTTAAAGCATTAAGCATGGTATCTGACACCCACCCGAATGGCTAGAATTAAAGACTGGCAGTCTTAAAGGCTGATGACACTGCAGGACAACCAGGTCCTTTCACGTGTCTATTGGGAGTGTCACCCCACATCGTGTCACCATTATGGAAAACATTCATCAGTTTCTTATAAAGTTAAACCCACCTATGTTATGATTCAGCAATTCTACCCCTTGGTCTTTACCCAAAAGAAATTAAAACTTCTGTTTCTAAAAAGGCTTGTACAAGAATGTGCACTACAGCTTATTCATAGGAGACAAAACAGAAGGAAGCAACCCAAGGGTCCGTCAGGAGCAGACCGGGTAGACGTATCGCACGTCCACACGATGGAATCATACTCAGCAGTAAAAAGGAATGAACTACTGATACACAACAAAACACCAGTGAATTTGAAAAACGCTATGCTCAGCAAAAGAAACTGTCCAGTTCCTGAACAGGACATGCTACTTGGGTCTATTATTAATGAACTTTGGAAACAGACAAACTAATTTACTGGAACAGAAATCAGAGTAGTCTTCGCCTCCGGGGGGAAGAGCATGAGGGAACTTTCTAGAGAGATGGTGGTACTCAAAAAGGTTTGGAAAAGGTTTTCTGTAAAGGACCAGATAGTAAATACTTCAGCCTTTGAGGTCCACATAGAATCTTTGCTGTATATTCTTCTGTTTGTTTATTTTTTAATGACCCTTTAAAAATGTTAAAACTATTCTTAGCTCGCAGGCCACATGCTAACAGCCCACAGGCCGGGTTCGGCCCGGGACCTGCAGTCTGTCCATCTCTGGTCTGTGAAGAGTGTCGGCCACATGGATGTGCACCTTTGTCAGAACTCACTGAACGTCATGTTTAAGGCCTATGCCTTTTACTTTACGTAAGCATCTCTGAATAAAAGGTACAACGGTGCCAAGTAGTTAATGCTCAAACACCAGCTTATCTGATTCTGGCTTCACATAAATGATATACTTATTTAGTCTTAATTATAACAAAGAAATGATCGTTCTTTCACATTGCATAACAGATTCAAACACTCTATTTAAGGCCTTCATTATAATTCCCTCACCCCCTACCACTACCTACACACACATTTCCATTCCCCTTCCTGCCAAGAGCATCTGGGTGTCTAGGGCCACATCTCAGACCTGAGAACACCCCAATGCAGAGGACTTATTGTCAGACCTCTCGGGGTCTCTGAACTGTAGTCAGAGAAACAGGCACCTGTGGAGACCACACCATCCCCCGCACCCTGTGCCCAGGTGAGCACTAGGCCTTCTCCCACAGGCCACCTTGCCTTTGATGAGCGTGCCGCCCGTCTTTCGTCTTCCTTCCCGACAGGAGCTCTCACCAACGTCGGCACTGGGAAGAGAGCCTTTTGCAAGGAGAATTCCTTGTACCAAGGAGCCACCAGATAAGAATCAGAAGCATTTCCAAAGGAGAAGACCCTCTATCAAGGATATTTTTTGTGCATTCCTATTTACTTGTGTATGTACTGGCATCCCTTTTCACTCGTGCTGAAGACCAGTCCGCGCAGAACCGGCAGTTCGAGCCTGCTGAGAACGGCAGCGTGGGGAGAGCACGAGGCAAGTCCCACGCGGCGCGGGGAGCTCTCATCTGTTTCCAGCGCGAGAAGCCTTGGTATTGGTGGAAACAAGAAATAAAGGCGCTTTGCTAATTGAACCCTAGTAGGACACTGGAGTGTGGCTACCACAGATGAAATTATTAAACTCTCCCTTAAAATTCCCATTTCGGAGTTTCAGTCCCAGAACGTAAGCAGAAGCTGCAGGGGGTCTACTGTTTCTAGCTAAATTTGCTTCCAGTCATCAAATCATCCATCTCTTTTTTGCTTACTCTCTCTCACTCTTACTCATTTGATGATATAATATACATATACACACACACGCATACATATAAATAGATAACTTGGATGAAGAAGAAATAAACTGCTTAATTAATGCAATTAATTTAATTGTACTGAACAATGCTTTTTATCATTTTTCATGTCTCTCCGTTCATCATTGCCACATGCTATCTGGAAATGCGGGTGGGGAGTGGCTCCCAGTTGTCCCTGGGAAGCCCCCAGTCTGCTTGGGCAGAGAAGGTGAACATCCTCACCGCCACTGTCCCGTTTGTCACCACCCTGGCAACAGGTATTATGATGCCTGGCCTTGCACTACACACTTTAGATGCCCTGATCTAGTTAATCCTCATAATAACCCCTGGAAATATATATTATCTGTACACCCATTCTACAGATGCAATAGCTGAGCATAGTCAGAAGGTAAACAACTTGGCCAAGATCCAACTCCAAGCAGTAAGTGATGAGAGTTAGCATTAGAACTCCGTCCCACCAGACTCCAAATACCACTGGAAACCTAGGTCAAGAAATGGTACCCGGCGTTGCAGAAAAGCATCCAAGATGACCGTGAACCAGACTGGAAAATCCTGTATAAATTATGACCTTAGCTTCACTTGGAAACAGCAGTAATTTCTGAGTATGCAAAGATAGGTGAGGGTAGCATTGCCTCAGGACATCCCAAATTATCTGGGATAGATTCCTGGAAACATCTATTAAAAAAAAATTAAAATCTCAAAACGGAACTTCAGTCCAATTAAAACAGCTTCATTTGCTGTCAAGTATTACCTTTTTACAGATGCCCCGATCTATTCAAATTGATCAGGACATGATGAATATTTCAAGAAAAAAAATCACTCTTCCCAACGGCAGGAGCAGCGATCTGTCAGGCAACTTCGGGCAATTACTATTATTACAGGAGTGTAAAGAACGCTGCAATTTGGCCTGGTAAATGGAGTCAGGCTACCATGTCTCCTACATAAGCCGCTGCATATTTTATGGGCATGGAGACTGATGGGGAGGGAAAGGGCAGTAGGAATGAAGAAGTGCAAAATAAATCCCACAGAATACGTCCAGTCCAGAAACATCTCATCTGTTTCATTTCTCTCTTCTGTGCTCGGGAACTAAGGACGGAGTAACTTTCCTAAACACCGCTCAAAGGGGTATGATTGGCAAACCGGTCCCCAGGGCTAGGGGGACCCTGGGCGGCTGGGTGGCTGAGGGCGTCTCCACTGCCTCCCCTTGCCAGAGGTACTCTGGAGAAGAGGAGATGCTGTTCTCCTGGCCTCTGTTACTATGGCAACCTTCCCCTTTGTTTCCCTGGATCCAGAGCTGCTGCCTCATTTAGCGGGAGCGGGCATTCAGGTAGGGCAGCTGCATGATGGCATCAGGAACGTGAGGAAGTAGAAAAACAAAGCTGCTGGGACAAAGTCACGGGCACACATCCTGGCACTGAGAAGGCATTGTCAGGACAAGCTTCCAGACCTTTAAACGCATTATCTGGGAGCCAGGCGGCGTCACATGTTTGCAATTGCTGTTGAACAGCACGCTTGAGGAGTTTTCACTTCCTTCTGGCTGTCACTTGGACGGCCGCCTTGCGCACGTTCTTTACGTTCTTCACGCTGCCCGCAATGCTTTGCTCCTCCTCGCCCCGTGGAGGGCGTCTCGGCGTAGAGGTCACGTCCTCCAACAGGCTTTCCCAGGCCGCACGCCTCCGCCCTCTGCCGAAATTCTCTCTCAGCGGCCCCTCTGCTCCCTGCACAGCAGCAAGAACAACTCATAACCGTTTCGCTGATCGTCTCATCTCCGTCAGTTTCTGCTCTGTCTCCCCATTAGATTACAAGCTCCATGAGGTCAGAGATGCTGCCGAACTTGCACGAAGTGCTATCAAATGAAAAGTACTGTGCAACTGGCCACACAAGAGTACGTGTGGAATAAATAAAGAACGTGGCAATTCTGAAAATGGGATTTAGGATGCTTATCTACTGAGTGTCGGTCTAGTGGCTTAGGGACTCTCTCAATTCTCCTAAATGAATAATCAACAACAGAGTCATATTAAAATCAAAGATCATGACCTGAGTCCAGACTCCATGCACTGCCATCGAAACATCTGCTTCCTGGCAGATCTCCCCACATCTTAAGGATATATTTACCACTGAGTCATATATTTACAGTTTAGTAGCGCAGGGGATGACGGAATGTAAATTTGGCGTTCAGGGGTACGGGCAAGCTGAACTCCTGCAGATTGTCTAGCAGGGATTTTCCAATGGGCTTGTGACCATAAGGAAGGGGGGACCTCTGGACACTTATGTACATTCTAAGTCCTAAGAGGAAGGTTCCAGGAAAGAAAGCTCTACTGTCTAGAGAGGGAAGAGAGCAGGTGGCATAAGTGAGGCAAGACTAGAGGAAGTTCTGCAAATGGGCAGCATCCATCCCCAATCCGCTCCCTTAGTTCGCAGAGTCCCGTGGGATCATTTGCTTTCTCGATCTCCTTGTGTAAAAGTTGTGAGTGAATCTATGCATTGAGGGCAGGGTGCGCTCCTCTACCCCAGCAATTTTCAACCTCTGTGCCACGAGAATTTTTAAAACATGCAATACCTGACTGTTCAGTCAGGGGCACTGACCTTTTTTCCCTTAGACTGTCAGATTAAAAAATGAAAACAGCCAACGCAACAACAGCCATTCCAAGTGAAAGCCTGTGCTGAACCATAAATATATAGGTCATCTAATAGAGTTGCATCTTATTAGTCACGTCACATAACGAAGTTGAGTCTGACTGGTTAATTCTTGGTACGAGAAATCCCTACATACAAGAACAGGCACCTGATTTTTAAAAAGTCACCTTAGAGCAAAAAGGGTAGATAATTATTATTATTTTTTTTGTAAATCAATCAAAATTATACCTAATTTTTTTGTCAGATCGGCAAAAAGTGTAGTATTTTTTGGTGGACAGCAGAATTTTAGTAATTGGTTTATGTGGGTTGCAAGATGAAAAACGCTGAAAATCACTGCTGCACCCCAATTATAAATTTATAATGTATGGCAATGAAAAATTGGCTTAATTTTACAGAAGAGTCTGTTTTAGGGAACTTTGACGGGACTTATTCTTTCTAAAATAGTGACGCATTTGGTCAGATAAAATGACTCAGCACAATCAACAGCACCAAACAAACAAACCAAAAACAAATAAAAAATTAAAAAGTTGGCCTGAAAATATCTGTGAATTCCAGGGACACACTGGGAGGTAAAGTTAAGAGATTAAACTTCATGGAGAGGCAGAACATCCTACTTTCCTGTATCGAAAAAAATAATTCCTGAAAGAGGTAGCCTGTGACAAGCCACTGGGCTTCTGATAGTTCGCCAGTGATTACACTACAGGCAAACCCAGAATTATTTCCAGGAGCAGAAAGCAGCTCTGTCCTTCCTGAGAATCCCAAAATTATCTCGCGTGAGATTCTCCACTTCACTGGCGAATGCAGGGTCTGCACTGCTCCTCTTGTAACACTCTGGGCTCAGAGGTCTGGACGGGTGTGACCGGCCAAGCCCAGCTTTGGAGCCTGCATTACAAGCGCCGACATCGGGGTTTATAGAAGAGACACACGTTCGGTCTTTGCTCCTGTTGCTGGTGCACACCTCCCATCATAACCCTTGGACTTTCCTAAGTGACAGGAGCTGCAATAACGGTGAGAGGAGTGATTTGTTATTCGTAACAAGCCCCTCTCGCCACACCTGAATTTATGTTAATGAGGGGACCCTTGGAAAGCCCTTAAGGAGGGGGGCACTTGTTGCCAGGGGAACCAGCCCTGAGATTAGAGGGTTGTAACTTTCAACTCCATCCCCTGATTTCCAGGGGAGGGGAAAGCGACTGGAGATTGAGTTCAAGTGCCAATGGTCAATGACTTAATCAATCATGCTTACATAATAAAGCCTCGTTAAAACCCTAACAGAAGGGGTCGGAGAGCTTGCAGGCTGGTGAGCACCTGCAGGTGCTGGGAGGGTCGAGTGACTGAAAATGGCTCAGAAGCTCCTTCTCCTCCCCCCATATCTTGTTCCATGCATCTCTTCCATCCGGCTACTCCTGGGTTTTATCGCTTGGTTTCTGCAATGTGCCATCCTTTGTAGATGGCTCCCTCCCTCCCCAAAGATAGATCCTACTCAATTAATGTAGGGGTGAGGGGGAACCACATCTTCTCTTTGTTCCAAAGATGAGTGACCCAGGTCACGCCAAATAGAGATTGTGTCCTCCCTGGTCCCAGTGAATATTTTTCGATGGGTGTATGGCCCAAACTGAATTCTCCCTAAGGCCTTTGTCTGTGAAAAGAGACTTCAGTAAAAATAATTTGTAAGGTCCAAACCCAGGAATCAATAAAAATCCTATGAATAAATAAGTCATTGGACTACAGAGCTGTGGTTCTCAGGCAGGCATACCTGGGAGGGTTTTGTTTTTGTTTTAACCACATACTTGGTGCACTTCAAATAAATCAAATGAATCACTATCTCAGGGAGACTACGGCATATCTCTCTAATTAAGAAGGAGTTTTATAGAAATACTAGATTCTTATGGGCAATTGAACTATGCTTTCACATTTCATACAGATCCCGAAAAATGAGTATGTAGAATAAAATTACAGAGCATTCATTCAACTGCTAAATTGCTTAAAAGGTACTTCCTATAGCAGAAATAGATACGATAGAGCTGTAAGTTAGAGGAGCAGAATAAAGTTAGGAATGATAGGAAATAGCCACATTAACCAGGATTCTTTTGGTTGAAAGTGACAGAAAACTCAAATCAAAAGGTCAAGTAAAAAGGGGAGGACTGATTGGCTTATATAGTGGGAAGTCCAGAGGTGGGGTTACCTTCAAGTAAGGCTGGTCCACAAGTTCCAAGGCACCTAAGCTCTCTCTTTTCCTCTGTTTTAGGCTCTGCTTATCTTTGCTTGGATACATTCTTCAACGTTGTAGGGGAGGTGACCCTACACCCCTCCTCCCAGGACCCACGACTGAAGTTCATCAACCCCATTCTTTTCGATGCCTGCTTGTCAGTTCCAAGAAGACTTTAAATAGCTGGACCGAGAAGAGTGACAAAGATCATGGATCCAAGTATGAGGGGCCCATTCTGGGCCACATTTCATAGAGTAGAAGATCAGAGTTAAAAGTCTCCCCAGGATACCTGGCCTGAGGAGAGAGAGGTCAGTCCCCCTCTCTGCCTCACCCTGCAATGGGATGAGAGGAAGATAAAAATCAATATGGGACCACTACCTTCATGCACCCATCCAGTCGCACTGAAGACTTTCTTTCACTGCTGATTCTCTGTGACCTGTCAGTGACTTCCCAAATGTCTGACATCAATAAAAAATGAAATGCGGCACTCACCAACCACAGCGAAATGTTGCTACTGCTAAAGTACAAATCGGTGTGTCTGGCACCCGGCTAGAGGTCTGTCCGGGAGGCGGGTCTGAGGGAGGCTCAGATCCACAGCCTTCCTCAGCTAGAAGGCAGCCTTAAAAGGCAGCAACATTTGAGGGTTCCGTATTACCAAGGCTTTGTAAAAATCCTCTCTGTTCCGTTCTAGTGACGTTAGTCTTCTTCACGGTGAGTTGAGTCCAAGAAAAGGGAGGTATCTGACTACATCTCATGTGATTTCTGCTAAAGAGCCAACCCCAAACTCCTGAGTGACGCCTAGTTTCAAAGTCTGATATACCTGCTGTAAGAAGATGCCAAATGTTTGTTCCCAAACCAGCTCACAAGTGGAAATAACACAATTAGTACAAAGAGCTGCGTGTCATGTGAAGACTGTCAGCCAAGGAGCTCCGTAGATCAGCTCTGCTGGGATGATACCCCCTCAAGCCACGCCGCCTGCCCTCCACAACTGCTACACCTGCACGGAGTCCTACTCGTAACTCACATGATCAGAGTTCCGCACGTGCCAGGGCTGAGAATAAAGGGTGGGTCTGAGGCTGTGCAAAGGATTTTAATGTCTCAAACTTTCAGAAAACAGAGCTGCTCAATCCGATTTGCTATGTGAGGCCCTATGGTCGAAGGGATGGGCTGGCTGGCAGGCTACACAGGCAATGAATAAGATGGAACCCTTTAATAAGGGACTCGGTCCACCAGCGTTCACCACATTCTACAGCACCGAGTGCCCTTTGATTGCACCGTGGATTATGTGTTCAGGTGACTATTTAGGTGACAGCAAACCTGATTCCATGAGCTATAATATTTGCATGAAATCTATCAAACAGCAATGTATCATGGGTTAAATATTTTAAATCAGATGCAATTTGGACTGAATGACATCTGAACCAAAGGTTTGAATCAAACCATAAGGCAAACCCAAAATTAAGTCAAGGTACTTGGCAACATTTTTTTCTCACAAATAAATTAAAGGGGTTCGTTGAAAGAAAAACCATTTTCTGAAGAAAGTGTGAATTTGCTCTGTAATTCAAAATACAGTAAAGTAGCACAATTACCACCTAAGGGAGAACTCAGGTTCACTTATTCTGCATGTACGTACTGAACACCTGATGTGCGCTCGCCTTCTGCGCGCGGGATATAGTTGCGAGCTTCGTAGATGGCATTGCGGGCCTCATAAATCTCACATTCTAACGGTGAGAGACACACTAATCTGGGAAATAAACAGAGGCACAAAAAAATATCCAGACCCTCAGTTCTCGTAAAGCAGGGGCCGACGAACTAGGGCCCGCAGGCTGTTTCTACAAATAAAGTTTTATTAGAACTCTGCCACGCTCATTTGTTCACAGCTCGTACATCTTCTGCGGTGGCTTTTGTGCTACTACGGCGTGTCAAGCAGTTGGAGCATACACCGTGTGGTCCAGAGTCTAAAATACTGTCAGCCAACCTTTGCAGAAAAAGGTTTGCTACCTCTGTGAAGAAA
Source organism: Mormoops blainvillei (assembly GCA_004026545.1). NCBI lineage: Eukaryota > Metazoa > Chordata > Mammalia > Chiroptera > Mormoopidae > Mormoops > Mormoops blainvillei. The sequence goes on along the minus strand of PVJD01000102.1, from coordinate 291,305 downwards.
CAAAAAGGATGACTTGCTGAGCGCCTGGAGGGGGCGCTGAGCGGAAGGCCTGGGCAGGACTTGCTGCAGCAGCGGCGTTTGAGTTGGAGCCTGAGAGCAATGGGAAGAGACCAGCCATGGCAAACAAAGCGTTTTAGACACACAGAGCAGGATGGCAATTCTGGCGGCTCTTGTTTCTCGTGCAGCGTTGCCTTCAAGGCTACGAACAAGTTACCAGGTTACAGCATTAAGAGAACCTCAAGTGGGTCAGCTAAGCAAATGCCAAACTTTCAGCTTGTTCCCTGCGCAAGGCAGTGAAAGCATTTTCGAGTCCTCTCTGTATCCTCCTTCAATGAGGAGGCGGGCTGCACGTAGTCCAACAAGCAGCTCTCTGGAGAAGGGCATTGGCCTATCCCTGCAGGACTCGGGGTCAAGGTGACAGCCCAGAGCTTGCCTTTCTTTAGGAACTCTTTCTCCTTGCTTTGTCTCCGATTACGATTTCTCTCAGCTTCCTGCCGTGGTGCAGACCTAGGACATCTGCTTAAAACATTGTTGGAAATACCTTTTCCCAGAAAAAGGTATTTCGATGTCATTCGCGGAGATGCAGAACGACTGAGACCAGAGACCCGCGGGAATGGGATGGGGAGGGAGTCCGGAGGTGCTAAGGGGAAGCGCTCGCTTTCTTAAAGGGGAGGCCTGCGGAGTCTCCAGGTGGGCTACTTTGCAACAAAGGTGAAAAAAACCCTTTTGTGCAGTGCCCTAGACAAACGAGATGTCCCTTCCACTCAGTCCTCACACTGTATCGGAGCTACTCCCGGTGGAAATCTGCTCTCAGCGTGTCCTCGCCTCCGTGAAAAAACCTTCCGCCCGAGTTTTTCAGACATTTTCATGAGGCTTGCGGTGGCTGTGGACGGATAAATTAAATCTGCTTTTCTCCTGATTGCCTTGCTGGCTCTCTTTGTAACTTCACTTTGTATTCCTTTCTGTTCAATACTTTTCAAAGTACTGAGAGTTTAAAGAGGTACAATAAATCCCAGATCAGTTTTTAATGACCACGGTGAGCCTGCTTGTAATATGTCAGTAAGCCGAGCCGAAGAGCCAATGGGGACGAGGCCATTTCTGCCTTAGTAATTGCCTCCATGGAAAGATTTATAATGTCATTATCTGAATCTACACGAAATAACTCATAGAGCTGAAATACCCTAAAAAAATATTACAATTCTCTTAAAATCTAGTCATTCATAAATGCTAAATCATAAAACTTTTTCAAGATGGTTTACATTAAAAGTAAAACCCAGTAAAAATAGAAACGCTCGTTTCTTAAGCAGATCCCTCGTTCTTCATGTATCTGTTTGTGGCTTTGCTGTTTTCTGGGCTATATTCACAAACAGAAGGCCGGGCCACTAAGATTCCCCAGCCGCGACGAGAAGCCGCTGTGTCTAAAAAGGCATTTCTCCCCACCTTTCTATCTCTGTCTGATAGCAGGGAGTGAGGAGGAAGAGGGTCAGTTAGTGGCAATAAAATTAATTTCAGCAATAAAAGTCACCCTTCCTCCTCTAATTTACCCATTAAAAAAAAGACATACTCAACACCCTGCCAAATGCACCACGGAGGCATTTCTGCAGCATTCCCTTCCCCTTCGCATTTCCACATCAAGAAAGGATCAGTCACTTATTTCAAATAGCAGGAAACATCCTTTCCAATTTGTCCAGTTTAATCAAGTCCGGCTCTTGTCACATCTCCTCGTCTCCCCACGCCATAAAACAGAGCAACGTTTACGCTAATTTCTGCAGAGCAAGAATGTTCTTTGGAGTAGAGAATCTATCACAGCATAAAAGGGACACTTGAGATGTTTTCCGTAATTTGTAAAATCATATTTTTCTCCCTCTAAATACAGTAATTTGGTATAAATGCGAACACTGAACAGGCTCTTTTCAGGATTTCCCTCTTTCCTCTATTAGCCTACTCAATATTGGGATTTTATCTACATTTTTAATATCTAGGATTGCGGCAAAGCCTGTGGGGGTAGGGGGGTAGAAAAGGTCTTTTAAAAGCATTTGGGAAAGAAAACGAACCTTGTGCCTTTTGAGACCTCCCTGTCGTCGCGCCCCGGAGCCGGCCACCAACGCTCCCGCCATCTGTAGTGCAGTCCCTCTGGCGCTTCCGCAAATGTGACTATCAGGTGTCTCAAGGCACTGTGCTCTGCCGTGTATAATGTGCTCCCGTGTTAATGCGCACCCATGTTTTTGGCCCAAACTTTCAGGAAAAAAGTCTTTTGTTTTAATTTTTTAGTTCGATTATTTATTTATATTTAGAAACAAAACCGATGATCGTATTCCAGGGTAGTGTTTTGCATACGGATACCGTTATTGCTTTCTGGAGCTACACTTTTAACAAGCATAAATAAAAGCATATTTATTTATAACAAGCATAATTAAAAACATTTATATAGATATGGAATTAGTACCCATGTATAACGCGCATCCTTATTTTTCCCTTGAAAATTTGGGCCAAAAAAACGCGCATTATACACAGCAAACGCAGTATCTTGAGCCAGCATTTCTAAACTGAACCACCTCCCTCCCAGGAAAGCACCGATCTCAGTGAATGACCCCACCCGTCCCTCTGTTTCTGAGGGACCATACACCCAAGTAGAAAGGCTAAGACCTTGTCTCCCTTTCTCTCGCCACCCACATCCGAATAATCACCGAGAAAAATTCTAACCTCCAAATAGCTTCCAAATATTTTCATCGGTCCCTGCAACGGCCTTGGTAATTTCTCACGTGACCTGCTGCAGCTGCCTCCCAAGTGGTCACCCCACGTCTCTCCCCTTTTATCCATAAGCCAAACAAGAGCGAGGGAAAACTGAAAACTCAGACCTGACCACAGGCCTTTTAAATATCCTCCGGGTAACATTTAAAGCCCTTTTCACGGCTTCCTTCAAGATCTGATGCGTGCTGGCCTCTGCGACGCCATGATGTTGCTCTCTCCACCTCTGATCCATTCCGGCCAGCCCAGTCCTCTTCCAGTTCTCGGGGTACATCCGTAGTCTCTTATCTTGCTGCCCCCATGCGTGCTATTCTTTCTACCTGGAACAACCTTCTCTCCCCCTGCCTCCTTTCCCTAACTCATAGTGCGGGCCTCAGAGAAGTCTTCATAAACCCTTGGTCGAGGCGAGCTTCCTTATGCTGTCTTAGCAAACTCCACCTCCGCTTGTGTAGCCTTCAGCACACTGGACACCACTTGTTAAATCCTGGTCCCCTTAAGTAGGTACCGTGGTGGCAGGGAATGTCTCTGTTTCACTCAGCACTGTATCCTCAGCTACTAGGAAAGATGACCTCGGGAAGCATTTGATGAATGAATTAATATAACAGTTCCTTAACTCATCTTCCCCTGTCAATTGTACGCATCCATCCATCTCCTCAATGATAGCTATTGAAGCTTCCTTACGCCCTGCCTTATGCTAAGCATTAGGATGAACTCGAGGTGAGCTAGGGCAGACAGGGTTGCTAGTGAGGGACTCAACAAAGGATAAAAATAAGAAAATTTTAGATAATGATAAGAACTGCGAAGAAAATATAGCAGTCATACCACCACGCACCAGAGCTGAGAGCTGAACGCAGAGGAGGAATTGGCCAATAAATGATGCAGAGCTGGACGGTTCGAGCCAGGGGTCCAGCAAGGAGAGGCTTCCTCTGGTAGAAATGAGATTCATGTGCTCAAGAAACACAGTGTGGCGGGGGCACAGTGATCTGGGGGCAGAGGTGCCTACAGCGAGGCAGGGCCAACCACAGGAGGCCGCAGAAGCTGCAGTGTGGAATGTGGGTTTTCTTTCTGCGCATGAAAAATCACCTGACGGTTTTAAGTGGGGCAACAGTATGATCAGATTTTCATTTTACAAGAGTTTCCGCTTTTTCTAATTTCCCTGAAAATGTGTTCTCTCTCTCAAATCCCGTCTTCCGCAGGAAGACTTCAGAGCACTCGGGGCCGCAGCAAACTTCCTTCGTCCTGAACCATGGGCTGCCCTTTATTTTCTTTTCTGCTAAACAGACAAACCTCTTACCGCCTCTTGTGTTACTGCTTTGTATTATCATTTACCTCTTGGTTAGTTATTTCATTTTCCTTGTGTGTGCGGTAAGCCCCATTTTCCCAACCACAGTGTAAAACTCCTGAAGACAAAGGCTTTCTTCTGTCCCTGTGGGTCCCCGCCACAGAGCCTGGCCCCCGGCCACACCCGTTAGCACAGCTCTGCATGTTAATCTGCTGCAGAGGCGATGCTAATGCCCTGTCAGAACCTGGAAAGACATCAAGTGGCCTCGGGACTAGGTAAGTTAAGTTGCTGAACGTTGGAGAGATTTTTTTTAAGACTGTTTTTTAATAGCTTCTTGCCTGGAAGCTTCTTTTCTATAAAAACCACCCTGCTTTGAGTGGAAGTGGATCTGGAATGTGAAATAAGCTTGATGCGCAGTTGATCGCTGGTTCCAAAATTCTGACCTGGCCGAGATCAAAGATTTATAGCTAAGCCCCTCTGAAGGAGCAGCTTAAGGACGAGCAGTCAGGAAAAGGCGGCGCGCTGGGTGTGGCGCCGGACAAATGAGACGTTCGCCCAACGTGAGGTCTGAAGGCTGATGGCGGGTAACGGGATTGAGGACGGAGCGGGGGAAGCCAGGGTGAAGAGAGAAAGACATCGGCGTAGACTGCCGCATTGCCTGGTGGGAACCATGCGTCGCTCCGTGTGGGGAGAACCAGCCCCTGGTTGCTCCTCTCTTGCCACGTCTCCGCACTTTTGTGGGCGGGAGGTGCCACTGACAGGGGCAGCATTTAACGTGGGGGTAACAGAAAGATGAAGAAGCATGAGTGGCTGGACCGCAGCGATGGTATTTCTGTCCTCTACAGGTAGCTTCCTGTGTTCGTCAAGCCAGAAGTCCCTGAAAGGGATGCGGAAAGTCGCATGGAGGTCAGTTGAGAGATCTCTGGTCAACCAGATACAGGACATGGAACTGGTGGCCACTGGTGAACAGCACGTGTTATCTAAGGCTTTTTCTCAGGGAAGGAAAGAAGCCATCCAGGAAAGACAGAGGGAGGGAGTCACAAATTGTTTCCCTGGGATTGAGAAGAAGCTAGGACCCCTGGTGACATCTCCCGAACCCAGAGACTTAAAAGACTCTATTAGTCGTGCAAACTGGAGAGCAGCTTCCTTCAATCCTGGTTCTACTGACATTTGTGGCTAAATAACTCTACATCGTGGAGGGCCGACCCGTGCGCTGTAGGATGTTTAGCAGCCTCCCTGGCTCCATCCACTCGATGCCCGTAGCCCCCCCACCCCAGGATAAAAACCAAAAATGTCTCCAGACATTGCTATGGGTCCCCTGGTGGGGGGAACAGAAGGCAAAAATCAACTCCAGTTACAAATCTCTGGGCTACAATCAGGCAGACTTGGAGGTAGATTTCAGATTTGCCATGTCCTCATCTGTAAGATGGGGATGAAGACCTGCCACCTTAAAGAGTTTGGGGGGGGCACTGAATGAATAAGCACATGTAAACCGTGAGCACGGCTCTGGCACGCGGGACAGGCTCACTAAATGACAACCGCTGTCGTTACTGTCATCATTTATCAACTGTGGCCTGGGTAGATGCTTCCACACTCTGACTATGGGGTTCAACTCTTTTAAACAGAACGAAAACATATTTTTTCGTGTGATGATATTTCTTATCCTTGCTAATGAGGAATAATATCTCTTGCCACAACATTTTTTCACAGGTAAGATCCAGGGCCCTCAATTCTCTTAACTTCACACTACAAATAGCTCAAGTGTTAAGGAACTCTTCCAATGTTTGCCTTCTTTAAAAAAAAAAAAAAAAAGGAAAATGCTTTTTTTTTTTTGCGCATTTTCAAGTCAATCCCCCAAATGAAACAGTAGACAAATGTCATGCATACCAATTATCTAATTGTGTGACTGATCTTCACTTAAAGTATCCATGTTTTTGACATAAATAGTCGTGAAGCGGTAAGTTTTCACCGTGATTGTTAGGCTGATTGCGGAGTGTCAGATACGAGAGGCTGAAGAGGTTTTAGCCTGAGAAATTACTTTCGTGTCTTTCAGTTGAGGAAAAAAATCACTTCGAGTAAATTAAAATAAATTATGTCCCCGGTGATGGTGCAATGTGGTCTCTCTCCAGCCAGTGTGTTAGAACCAGCGGTGCCTTGGAGGGTCAGAAAAGCGGAGCCAGGGGCAGCGCGGAAAACAATTATTGTTTAGTTCCTCCATGGTCGATTTTGTTTTGCTCTGTTTTCACACTGGGGGAGAGAGATGAACGAGAGCGTACGAACGGATCTCTAGCTTGTGAACAAACCTTTTCTTGTGCGTGTGAGCTTCGTGGCAAAACCTGCCAACCATGCAGGTCAACAGAGCGTTTCTGGGTAAAACAATGAGACAGGTGGGAACCCTGAAATGCCCCTCTTCATCAGGGTCTTCATCGACACTGGCAAACGTTTTCCACATTAGGGTCAGAGAGTAAATATTTTGGACATTGCAAGCTATATGATCTCTGCTGCAGCTCCCCCATTCTGCCATTGCAGCACAAAACAGCTACAAAAAAAAAAAACCATGTAAACAACTGAGTGTGTCCGTGTTCCAATAAAACTTTATTTACAAAAAGGTGCGGTAGGCTGCATTTGGCCCCGAAGCCCTGGTTTGCCAACCCCTGCTCAAGATAATACCCTGTAAATGGCTTATCCTCAATACCGCTGGCTTTATTATTTTATATCTGTCCTTTCAATGTATTTGTGACCCTTTTTTGTGTAAATCCCCTTAGGAAAATAATAGATACATAGAGGCCTTTTCATTTCCAAATGACTGGACAGAATGATTGAGAAGGCGGCTCCTTTTAACAGAATCATTCCAGTGTCTTTGCAGACTAAATAAGCCTCGCATGGAACAGCACATTTAATTTAATTTTTCCCCTCCAAAAATAAAAGGCAGCCACATTAAGAAATCCCATCACTCAAGGCTGAGAGGGCGCCCCTTCAGGTCTTCTGTGCTGCAGTAATTACTAGCGAAGAGCCCCTGATGAGAGATCCTTGAGAAGTGGAAAATGTAGCCCCCAAACTCATAAAAACCCAGTCAACTGCTGCTAGATATCTTTAAACAGACTGCAGGGAGGAGACAAGGAGTATTACAGTGCCGTAGCTGCCGCCCGGCTCCAAAAGCAGGTCAGGAGGGGAGACTTGAGTTGAGGGCAGGAAGGGACCTGGAGGCACAGGAGGGGGTCGCCCTTGTGTCTGGATGCGGGTTTGGAGTAGAGCTCACAGCCCTGATTCCCTGAGGCTAGCTGCGCAGGTCAAGAGGGCAGAAAGGAAAAAGGAGCAAGAAAGGAGAAACATGTCATTGTCTGGGGATTAGCCGCGCCTCTGGAAATTGTTTACAATTTACAACCCTGCGTGGAAAGGAAAGAAGGGAGGGGAGGAAGGGAGGAGAGAAACCCGGATGGAGGGACGGAGGGAGGGACGGCCGGGCAGCCCATCAAATCAGAACATATATTAGAGAAAAATCATACATAAGTAAACGGAAAAACACAGGCAACTGGGCGCCACTCTGCACTGGACGTAGTCATGGTGTGCCCGGCTGCGTTTGCCCTCCTGTAGGAGACCTTGGAAGACGCCCTTGGCCTGGGACAGGTGGTGCCATGTGTCACGACCAGGTGACACGCCCTCCTGTATCTGAAGGGAGAGCCTCTGGGTGACACGGAGCCCCTGGCCATCAGAGAACAAGGGAGCTCCTTCTCCCGCATGTTCTCCCAGGAGCATCTCTGGGTGGGCTGGTGAGTTTTGCACATACCGGCCTTTGTTCTGACTAGAGATTAGGGGACCCAGAAACCACACCGAAGTCTCAAGAAAGTGGCGGCAGCTGTGACTGCCCCCCAGCGAGCTGTGTGTCCCTCGGCACTGTAGCTGGGCTAGGATAGTAGGATTCGCCTGCAAAGGATGTCACCTGCACTGAGGCCTGGCCGCCTCTGTCTTTGCCATGGTGCCCCCGGGAGACACATGTTCCAGGTGCACAGTGAAAACATGGAAGCAGCCCAACCCCTGAGTCCATATTCAGGGAACAGCCATGGAGAAGAATTGCTCAACAGACTGCGATCTCAGTGAGAAATATATCTTTTTTTTTTTTTTAAAGCTACTGTATTCTCAAGGTGCCAGACACTGGTATGCTGGCACTTCAGCATCGTCCCACTCTGGCTGTAACAACAGGAAGCCTTTCAGATGCAGGTGACAGAAAGCCCAACTCAAAAGGAGCCGGAAAGAGACACCAGGCCCACCTGGGCCCAGGGCGTAAGGGATGAAAGGAGGAAGCACATCCACGCTGGTTCTTGGCTCTGTGGTCAGGGTACACTGAGGACCATCAGGGGCCCTGGGGCCCTCCCAGTGATAAAGTAAGTGCAGTGTCCCCAGGTCCTATCTTCCTGTGGAAAAATCCAGAGGCTCAAGGATTCCTTTTCAGGAGACACCTACGAAGGCCTCAGGATCCACTATGATTGGGCCAGCTCAGTTCACCCTGAACTTGGACTCATCCTGGTGCCAGAAGGAATGCCACGCCCTTCCCGAGCAGGCCTGAGCCTTAGGTCCTGCCCCTGAACTGAGGGAGAAGCTTCATCTGGAACACGGGGATTGAGAGGAGGAGAGGAGAGCCGGGGAGGAAAGGTCTGTCTCCAATGACCCAAGTACGGAGCAGCGGCAGCTGTTTCACGCAGTCGGTGCGGCAGATGCTCACGCTCTAGCCCTCGGGGGGCGCCCGGCCCTCTAAATTTGTAGACTGGGGGATCCAATGTCTGGAAGATGCTCTAATTTTTAAGGCGACGTGAAGAACGTAAGAGCAAAAGGTGCTCTGAGCGAGCAACGCCGACTGAGCAGCCTTGTTAGCGCAGGCGCTCCAGCCGACGCTCCGACGTGTCTTTCGAAAGCTGCCCGTTTACTCTGAGACAGCAAAGGGCCGCTGAGGAACGCAGGCCCTGACGGAGGAAGGCTGCCTGCATGCACTCCTTCCTTGCCATCCGGGAGCTCCGCCTTGCCCCTCCGAATCTCAGGCCCCGCGCCGCAGCACAGTGACGCTGGCCGGCCCGGGCTGCGGTGGGGTCCGAGAGGCACGTACGGAAGAGCCCGCCGCAGTGCCTGAGTTCCCCTTCGTTTATTGAGCATTATCGTGATTCTGCTTCCACGGTGTCTGGTATGTCGTAAATGCTCAATCAATGAACTAGCTGTCATTATTGTTAGTTCTGTAAGTGTTTGCAGAATATATAAAAAGAATTCGTGAAGGGATAAAATGATATGCAAGGAAGGAAGGGCGGGGCTCAGGGAAGAAGCAGGCGGGTGGGGAGGAAAGGTGAATGGATTTCATTTATTTACTAAATCTTCTTGAAAGATTATTATGTGCCTATCATCAGGAAGGGTACACACTGATAAGACAGACTTAACCTCTCCCTTTCTGGAGTTTTCAGTCTAATTAGGAAAAAAAAGACAATAAGCAATTACACAGGAGAAAGGGTGTACCTGCATTGGGAAACTAAACACCAAGGAAACGAAAGGGATCAGTGTCAGGTAACAGTGGGTGTACCTGGTGGATGGAATGGTCAAGGAAACCTCTCTAAAGAGATGACCATGAAGCCAGGACCTAAAGATGAAATTACAGCAGTTTTTACTAGGAGTGCTGACTCTATGACCATTCACCAAATCTACAGTAAAAGTGCAAGCATGTAATTCAAAAATATTTATAAAATTCAATTACTCTAATAACTATTGCTTTGAATTAAAATTAAGCTCAGTAATATTCGTGCATTCAATAAACGCTCCCTGAGCAGCAGCGTAGAGGGATTGTGCCAGCTGATGGCTTTGCACCTTGAAGTGAACAGGAGAACATGTGCGAGCCGACCGAGATGAGGCAGCTCCTGCCAATGTCCGTGCAAGAAAGAACACACGCAGCGCGAACAGTGCAAACCTCTTTCCGTTTCTATTCCAAACCCCGCAAGTTTGTCTCAACCAAACATCTCAGCTAACATTAAAGTCATTACTGTCTATCAATGTATGATAATGGAATGATGTCTCTATTTTGTGTGTTTTCCAACTCCCTCTACTAGAATAGAAGCTCTCGAAGGGCAATGTGATTTTCTGCATTACCCCCACAGCATCCCCTCTGCACTTGACACATGCTAGGCACTCAATAAACTGCTGTCAAGTGGATGCATTAATGCATGGATAAATGTGTTTGCACTTTCCCTAAATATATTTGCATTACAGACTTGTAATTTCACACTGGGTTTAGTCAATGTTTTTTAACATACTGACACTTATAATCAAGACTCAGAGTCTTACTTATGCTAACAAATGCTGATTCTTCCTAATATACAGTATTGCTTCTCCCAGCTCTGAATATGAGCTTTCATTCAATCTTTATGACACAGATTTCTGAATAAATAAATAGGGTCCCCTGTGTAGAAGCGTCTATTGTAAAACTGATCACTGTGATTCTATTTCATTAGGGGCCGGATACAGGATTAGAATCCTTCTGGGAAATAAAGAACCATGATAAGAGAGCACAAATAATTATGGGAGTGAAACGATACCCTGGCAAAGTGCACGGGTCTCCACATGGTTAAAGTCCCGGAAAGGGTCCAAAAAGGGAGAGGTCGGAAGTAGACAGGGTGGTCAATACACCTGAGCGAGGGGGCTTTTGCAATGAGGAATGCCCTTAAGGAACCAATCATAGGTGGACTGGCACATTTAAGTCATTTTGGCAACCAGAGCCGCAACCCTGTCTCCCGAATAAGATACTGCTGCTCTAGCAGAACAAAGGACCATTAATGACACTAACTAACCCGTGTAATTATCACTTACACCTCTTTATTACCTTCCATATACTCCGTGTGATGCATTACACATTCCATTAATTGTTAACATACACGCAAGTCAAGATCTTTTATTATGCGAGGTCATCAGTCAATGATAACAGAGATATTGATGTATTAGGCTTCTCATCAGAAGTTGAGCAATATTTCCATTCAAGATGATACATGGACCCTTAAAACGTACTCAATAATATTGAGTCTCAGGCTTCTGTTGCTTTTCTCTGAATGTGCATTTGGACCTTTATCTAGCTGTCTATCCGCCCCCCCCCATTCATTAAACACGGCATTAATTTACTACTCTGAGGACAAGGATCATGACTGTCTGTCTCATTCACTGCTGTATCCGGAAGGACTAGAACATAGTAGGAGCTCAATAAACTGCTGGGATTAAACGTGAGTGACTGAGATGTGGGAGGCAGATTTCTGAGATGGCCTCATGCCCTTCACCCCCAGGCATACCTCCCATGATAATGTCACCTTACATGGCGGAGGGATTTTGCAGATGTAATGTAGGCTAATAATCGGTCCTCCTTAAGACAAGAAGATTATCTGGGGGACTTACTATAGTTACATGAGAACTTTAAAAGCAGCGAGCTTTCTTTCTATGGCTGAGAATAGAATGGGAAGTCAGAGAGTTTTGATGCAAAAGGAGGATTCAAAGCACCTTCTTGACTTAAAAAAAAAAACAACTTTATTGAGGTATACTTGATACACAAAGAACTGCACAAACCTAGTGTGTATAACGCAACGATAATACCATCGTCACAGTTAACAACCAGTAAGAGACATACCCAGCACCTCTCAGAGTTTCCTTGTGCCCTCTTTTTTTCTTTTTGTAAGAACACTTAACATGAATTCTACCTTCTTAACAAGTTTCAAGTGCCAATACTGTATTGTTAATTAAAGACACTATTTTGAGTCGATTTCTAGAACCTACTCATCTAGCATAACTGAGGCTTTATACCCACCGAACGGCAGCTCCTCATTTCCCCGGCCCCCACCCCAGCCTCTGGCAACCACTACTGTAATGTAACTTCTGCTGCTATGGCTTTGACTACTTTAGATATCTCATAAAAGTCAAATCACACATTATTTGTCCTTTTTGGACTGGCTTCTTTAATTTAGTATAACGTCTTCCAGTTTCATTCATGTTATTGCAACTGGCAAGATGTCCTTCTTTTTAAGGCTGAATCATATTTTATTGTTGTGTGTACCGATGGAGGGGACAATGAGAGAACCAGAGAACGGTCCTTGGGACCCAAAGTGACCACTAGCTAACAGCTAGCAAGAAAGCTGCCACAACCAGTTCCACACCTGCGAGGAAATTAATTCAGCTAGAATAAGGGTTACCCCAGGCTTCTTCCCTCGGGGCTCCAGAAAAGACCCCGCCCCAGGCAACTCTGTGATTTCCCTCTTAAAAGACTCTAATCGCAGAACCAAGTCGAGCCTACCCCGACTTCTTACCTACAAAACTATGACATAATGCACAGGTGTTCATTTAAGCCACTAAATTTGTGGTCATTTGTTAAGCTTGATAGATAGGTAATAGAGATTTGGGAAAGACGCTGGTAGCAGTGATGACGAGATATTTTAATCTCCTGAAATCCTTACATAAAAATAAGAGATCAACTAAACAACAAAATCATGCACAACATATACAACATCTGAGGAAATTCCAGATTTTAAGTGGGAGGGTAGGGATAAGACTCCCAGTCCTCAGTGACTCTGCACAGAGGAAAGAAGTGGGGTGTGGGCACACTCGACAATAAGAGAAAGTACAAATGGCTGACAGAAGCTCACTGGAAAGCCCGGCGGGCAAGTCCGAGGCGACACGGTGAATGCTTTGACCACCCCCGAGCCAGTGAGAGTGAGAGCCCAGTGGAGTTCAGAAGGAGGCAGGAGCCTTCGGGGCCACAGGGACCCTCAGCGGCAGCCAGCCAGAGTGCCCTTCCCGGACAGAGGAGAAGTCGTTGGGAAGAGAATTAAAATAGAAAGTTCAGGCCAAAAAAAATGTGTGTGGCGTTTCATGTAAAAATGACAACAGAAAAGTACTAAAGTCAGATCCTTTGCAACATTATAAGAGAAAAAGAGAACCAAGAACCAAGAACATTCTTACAGAGATAAAAATACACCAGAAAGACATGCCTGTAAAACAGACAGAAACTGTAGTCTACTACATTATACAATCAAATTACTCAAGACCTGAAAAAACCTCAGCAGAAACCAGAATTAGAAAATTAAGTAACAAATACAAGAATATTTACAGATAAATATTTTAAAATGAAAGATAAGCTAGAAAAAACATAAGATTAAAACAATAAATATAATAATTAGCACAATATATAATGTCTTAAGATAAAGGAAAGACAAAATTAATTTTTTTTAATAAAAAAGAAACAAAACGGGAGGTAAAAATGTCAAGAAAAAAGACCAAATTAAAGATAAGCAGAGAATATTTAAAAATAGATGGAAAAAAGGAGTCCCCAAAGAAGAAAATCCAGCCAGGGAACAAAACAAATGTCAAAATACATAATTTAAGAAAACTTTTTTCAAATTAAAAAAATATATGTATTTCAAACTAAATAATGAAATGCTGCACCAAGTACCTGAGAATAGTAACCTGGGATGATAATCTCCAAAATGTATTGAAATAAAATCTATTGGACTTTAAAACAAAAGAAATATCATTTGGACATTCGAGTAGAAAGAAAAAATTATTTATAAGTAAAATTATTAACATCAGATTTTTTGACAACAACATTTCATGTCAGAAGAAAACTGAATACTGTACTTAAGATATTTTTTAAAAGGTATGAGCCAAGGATTTTATATCCAGCTAAACTGACTCCCAAGGGCACTAACTATCTGTAAGAACTCAGGGAAAAAAGAAAACAGAACCTCCACAAACCACAAATTTCAAGTGCTCTGACTTGTGGGGACAAGAACCACGAGTCCTGAGTGTATCAGACTTTGTGCAGAAGCAGAGGGAAGAAATGGGGCCTCTGGCCGACTTGAGGACAGAAGAAACCCTGTGCGCTTCTTGAAGGATCTACCAGAGGAGGAGCATCAGACAACCCGAAGGACCAGAGACATGTACAAGAGAGCTGGTGGGGGAGATCGAGCCTACAGTTACAGGTGGAGGCAAGTGGGGGTTTGGGGGAGAATACAGTGTGCAGTGGCCACACGCTCAGATCACGTGGGCCTAGTATAACAATCGTAGAAGACAGGAGGGGTGTTGAATTGAAAGAAACATGTAAAAAGTAAGTTTAATAGGTTTAGGTAATCACATTGGTGATAGTGTCACTATCGTTTTCCAAGGTTTTCATGTCATCTGACGTAAAGCAAATGAGTAATTATAGTCTGTATTCTTTCATATTCTGTCATCTCCTATGAACCCGTCAAATTCTCAGCCAGGAAGAAAGTAAGACAAAGGCATCATGTGAAAGAGGTTTGGCAAAACCTTGCAGACCTGAATTTGAGGTGGGCGCATCCATACGGGCTCATATGGTATTTTCTCCTCTTCCTGGCTTTGTGTGCCGTGAAAACCTAAAACCAGCCACCAACCAGGTGCAGTGGGCTTGCCCAGTACAGAGCTGTGGCCCTGAAATAGCATTTGAGAGGCGGGGAGGAAGTCTTCTTTCACAGCGGGAGCAGGGTAAAAAAACAGAAGGTGAGTTTAGAAGATCTTATTTTACCAGAAAGTGGAGAATCCATCAGAGCTGTGTCAGAAGGACTCAGAAGCCAACTTGTAAAGGCTCCCACTTGCAAAAATGGAATATTTTGAGCTTCGATAATAATTGCAATGGATTGAAAGCTATCATATATCTCATTATATTATAATGACATTCATAATAATAAAACTAAATGGTCTCTGGAGGATGCTGGAGAACCAATTTAGCATCTCAAAAACTGATGATAATAATAATAATAAAAAAGAATGGAGTGTTCATACTGCCTTCCCTATACGAACTTCTAAGAACTTCCAGGAACTTGGATGGAAGATGAGGCAAAGTATCTCTTTTAAGAAGTATTCCAAGTTGTACATAAAAAAGTGTTGATTCAACCAGAATAGCAACATTTTACAAGTGACAGCAAACTATCAGGTGTAGGCATTGCACATTAGCAGCTGTGACATCTCAGAAAGAAAGATGACCAGGCATTCTATGCCTCCTGATGAATGAAAATGCCACCCCAGGAAGAGAAACAACCCAAGTCTGATCAAGACTCTGGATTCAACTGTCAATTTGCAGGAAATACAGCAAACAGAGGAATGTGCTAAGTTCACCAATGGATGCAATTTCAAAACCCAGACAAAACCCAGTGTGAACCTACAGGTTAAGAGTAGTTTCTGGGTCTCTCATAAATAAACTGCATAGAAAATAAAGGGATAGAGGGATGACCTGTAGATTAAATGAGACTTAAAAGACATACCAAAAAGAAAAAAAGAAAGAAAGGTGAAGCCTAGGGGTGCACACTGAGTGATAAAAGTATTTAAAAGCTCAAGGAAATCACCACTATGAAATTCGAAATGAGAAGCCATCAAATTTTCCTGCGTTAAACATTTTTGGGGCTTTGAGTGCCGGACAGTCTGTGTTGTAACAACCCTTTTTATTATAGCATGAAAGCAGCCACAGACAACAAGTAAGTGAATGGGTGTGGCTGTGTTCCGATAAAACTTTATTTACAACAACAGCAGACCAGTCCCTAATCAGCATCATGTTTACTTTGGAGGAGAGGGTGTGAACTGCGATTGGGATAGAACACATGAAGGGGTTTCTGGGGTGACGGGCAGAGTCCTGGGTTTCTTGAGCAGCCTGATTGTTTATCATGAGGGGGTTCAGCTTCTATTATTACATTAAGCTATGTAATTTTCACATGTGGGTTTCAGCGTCCGCGTTTTATTTAAGAATAGAAAGGTAAAACCAAGTGATTCATATAGGACTAAAGAGATGCTATTCAGCCTTCCCATGACCCATCACTGCTGTCCCATGATGTGACACTGTTTCTTCAAAGGCGCCAGGTGAGCCACACCCACTGGGGCGGCCCAGTGAGGAAGCCTGGCTTGCGGGCAGGCCAGCGTTTGGTTCTGCAGTTTTACCAGAACTAACTGTGATGGTTAGTTTTAAGTGTCAGCTTGGTTAGGCCACCGTACCCAAACAGTTGATCAAACGCCAGTCTAAATGTCACTGTGAAGCTCTATTTTAGACGTGCTTACCATTTAAATCAGCAGGTTCTGGGGAAAGCTCTTTATCCTCCACAAAGTGGTGGGCCTCGTCCACTCAGCCGAAGGCCTTCTGAGGGAGACAGGACTGAAGCCCCCTGAGGAAGAGGGGATTCTGCCTCCACACGGCCTTCAGGCTTGAGCTGCAATATCATCTCTTCCCTGGGTCTCCACCTTTTCAGACCCGCCCTGTGTGGTCCGGACCAGCTCCTTAAAATTCACGTCCTGTCAGCTGTCTCTCCGAAAAACCCTAAGACACTAATGGGTAACCCTGGACAGGTTACCTACCTTACGGTGCTCTGGGTGCTTCGTTGCTAAAATGGAGCAATTGTTGTAGCAAAGACAAGAAAAAAAAAGTAAGTTTCTTGCCCAATGTATGGGGGGAGCTTCCTGTGCCGCAGACAAGCCTTTCGGGAAGAAGGCTATTTCACCCCACCCCCACCCCATTCTGACACGATAATGGAATCCCTGCAGGAGAAGCCGCCACCTCAAGACCGTGAAGATGAAAACCACATGCCGGGGGTGGCGGATGAGAAAAAGCGAAAGAACCTGGGTTCCTGATGTCATCACCCAGCCATCACACCTGGTCATGAGAGAAAACTGCTAAGTTGAGCCAGAAAAGTCTCTATGGTTCAACCTAATAAATCTAACCCTAACCTTCATCTTTATAGTCAAGCACGAAGCGACAGACAGAATAATGAGCTAATATGTTGTACTTGGAACTGTGCCTAGAACATAGATATTGTTCTCATTGCCATCAAGTGGCGTCCCTCCATGCTGGATGTCCCACCGTGGCTCTGTGTGGCTGCAGCAGCAGCCCGGATAGTGACACCCTGGCCTCCGGTCCAGAGGAAGGAGGGCGTGGCTCTTCCTCAGGCATCTGCTGAAAGTTTCATCTTGGCCCCGCACGGACCAGGGAAAACACTGATCTTGCTTACACCCATTAGACGCAGGCCTGATACTGAGGGCTGGGCTTAGGGTCACCTGATTTAGTGGATAAACACACAGGATATCCTGCGCAATTCGAATTTCAGATAAACAATGAATTGTTGTATGAGGGCGGGGGAAGCTGTGATGAAATTCTGGGGCTGTCTTACTGAACACGGGGGAGTGGCTGGTTGGGCCAGTGGGGGGGTCACACACTCACGACGTCCTCTCCAAACATCTCAGCTTTTGGAAATGAAACAATGTACAGAAACTGAACGGTGTATATGGGAAAGCTATAGATATGGGGAGACAGCAGGGATCTGAAAATGCATGATATAAAGCATAAAAAACCCTACTTGCATATAAGGTGGTTGTAATTTAACCACGGTGATGTTTATGACAAAAAAAAATCTCAATTTCTTTTCCTCCAGTCGTTCAATTGCTGGATGAAACCCCCAATAAGGCATAAAGGAAATCACAGCAGAGAGTATAAAGATTCAGAAAGAATATAATTATATGATAGGTGTGTGTTAGCTGTAAGCTTGTACGTATCTATCTCTTCCTTAAAAATAGACTGCAAAAAGAAAACCTCTGATTTCATTGAAAACAATAATTATGTCAGTTATACTAAGAAAAGGATTATAACACTCAGAACTTAGAATACTTAGTAACTTACGGCTTCATATTCTGCATATTTATTGCAAACTAGAACATGCTGGCATGATTTATAGCAGAGTGTATGTGTGTGCACACCTATGTACATGTACATTTACATATTTTGTTCTCATTTCTCCCCGGTCTTAGCCTGTGATCCACTTGGATCTAGCAAAAATCCATTGTGAAGACATGATAGGAATTAACAATATTATGTGAGTTTCAATGGTCTTCAATTAGACAGCTCTTAGGATGCCAGGATGCAAGCCCTTTGATTTTATATAACTGACAACTTCTGCACAGCACTTTGGTCAGGCAGCCGCAATTAAGGAAGAACAAAAGCATCTGGTGCTGACATTATTGCAAATATATATAGGATGTACAGTTAATTCTCTCCCTTTACAAATTCCACTAACAGCCTAAGAGTAGCCTCAAGTCTCTCATCCTTTTGTGCAAACTCAAGCTTCGTGATAATGAGGGAATTGAATATGGCTCTTTAAAAAAACGTGATATTCCAGAACAGACAAAGGGATTTGACATGTGACTGGAAACTATTCTTGTTTTAGAAAGAAACTAATAGGAAATCTGTTTTTAAAACCAACAGCATTGCCTGAGAAACACTGCATTTGTCCATGTTGCCATTTATTCATCCAGTATAAACTGAGTACCTATTTCGTGCCAAGCACCAAGCACTGGGGACACGGGCGGGAACAGGGGACACTGTCTACCCCCCTGGAAAGACACTGTCCGCTCTGGATCATCAGGGTTGCTCTGTTCCCACAAGACATGAGGTCTTCATACGTTTGGTCTCTTGCCCACTAAGAGACACCCACTGTAGTCAAAGCAGATATTTTACGCCGTTGTTTTCCAAAGGGGGCAATGTGCCCCTCTTGTACACACTATTTTAGGTGAAGTGCCAGTGAACACTTTTAGAATTTTATTAGTTATATATTTATTTTTGTATCAATAACTTGTTTTCACATGGGTTTTTCATTTCTGTTTCCTTCTACCATAGATTTTTAAGTCAGTTAAAATAGAGAAAAAGCCAAGTAAAAAGAGATTACACCTGGATGGGCAACATTGGCTGTGAGTGACTCAATTCCAGAGACCCCAGGAAGAATCTTGCCTGCCTGAATTCCTCCCAGCTTGTCTGCCTGGGGCTCAGACTCCTTTCATTGGGGACAAAATCACAAAACCCCTTGGCAGATATTCCAAAGTAAGGTGTAAGAACAAACGCCCCTGGGAGAAAGAACACACCCGTTTACTACGCTTAGACAAAGGCTTAAAAGCGGAGGAGGTAAGGTTTATAGACGTTTTAGGGGGCTTCGCTGGAGGCAGGGGAGGTGCCTGGGCAGGGGTTAAAGGGCAAGGAGAAGCCGTGGGTGGGGCAGCACTGAGCTTCCCCCACCTCCACCTCCTCCAGCTTTGGATATGATGAGCTAGACGAGTGCCAAGCCTTGCAGTCTTACAGTGATGTCGAGAGCAACAAAAAGACACTAGAACTAACTCTTGGTTCTTTATGGAGGGCAAAGTGCTTTACACAGTTCACCCAGTCGTCCAAAACAAAAAAACAAAAACACCCCCATGAGATGATACTGTTACAACCCACACTGTGCATCTGAGGACACGTAGGCTCGGAGCAGTTGAGTAACTTGCCCCCAAGTCACTCAGCGGCCCAAGTCTAAGTCTTCGAATTCCCTGTCTCCTTTTCTATGTTCTGTCTTCAGAATCACAAGAAAAAGTACAAACATTTTGAAAATAGAAATGAGATGTTCCTTAGAATTCTTCCTCCAGTAATCACCGTTGTTAACCTTTTAGTGTATTTCTTTTTTCAGAAGTTTTACCACGCTAATGAAAGAAGGCTTTAAAGAGAGAGAATTCAACTTTAGAACATGTGTTTTTTTCCTTTTATCTTTTTAAAAAAATGTAACTTGATTTATATTCAGTGTATTCTTCTACACCCACCCCTCAGAGGGGTCTCACTTTGGGGCCTCAGCTACAGGGCAGCTCACTCAGCAGGTGGACCGTCAGGCACGGAGACAGGTCCACTGAAGGGCTTGTAGGGGTTCCTGGATTATTTTTCTCTGTTAAGCAATGATACACTGAACATCCTGGGGTGTATCTCCTCCCATGTTTGCACAGTGTTTCTGTGGAATTCATTTCAAACGGTGGATCTGCTAGGTCAAGGTATAGGGTTACTTTCAATTTTTAGTTTTTATACATATTGCCAATTTGCAATATAATCAGCGTGAGTAGCATGAACCAGTAACAATGCCAAAGGATATTTTTGCATAACATAATATCCAAATAGGACGAAACAACAGCAAGCCACACTTACCTAACACTACAGTTTGCAACATACTTCTAATGCTTCCAAACAAGTCTTCTCTTTTGAAACTATTGGCAAAGGAATCCCTCCTGAGTGTCGGCTCCCAAAATAAGGTAGGTGGCTGTGGCATGTGGAGAGCTTCACAAGGTTGAAATTCCTGTTACGTTTCAGGTCCCAGCCCTCTGCTCTGTCTAGAGCAAAGCTGTCATGCTTCCTGACTGACAGCACTTGGGGGGCGGGGGGTGTCTGCATGTACCCACAGTCAGTGTCTCAAAGACTCATTCTTTGAACTCCAATTGACTTGCCAAAAACCAAGTTGCATTATAAAGAGGGAAAATTTGTATTGTGGGCACCATTCGCTCTAGAATGGAAAATCCTCAAACTGAACTGATGTGGATGGTTAGGGTGCTTATAATGCGCATTTGGTGATTTTTTTTTTTATTTTTTGCTTGTAATCAATTCTTTTTAAATTATTTTATCCTCGGTTTTCCCCCAGTTGGTCCATTCACTGCATTTAAATCTCATTGATTTGATTTAATTCAGGAAATGCTACAGCTCCTGGCTACTCTAGAATGGTCCACAGACCCGCCGCCACGTTGGCTTTCTCCGGGAAGCTGGTTAGAAAGACAGCATCTCTGGGCTCCCCAGAACTCCTGGGCCAAAATTGGCATTTTCAAAAGGTCCCAGGTGATTCCTGTGCAGATTCAAGGTTGAGAATCACTGCAGAACACCTTTCCTCCATTCATCCAAGACAGAAAAATTGATTTCAAAATAATAATAACAAAATAAGGAACCAGCCCACAGGTCAGACCCGCACTAACCTGCATTGGTAACGGCAGGGAAGAAGGGAGGGCTGACTATTTAGCGATCTGGAAATACAGACCTTACTTCAAAGACCACTGTGAAAATATCCTTTTCCTATTCCCATTTCAAGCCCGGGGGGTTCGTGTTTCTCAGGGAGAGGGGCTAAAAGTTAGGGCATCATATATTTTGCAGAGGTGAGGTTTTAAGATGCTGCAGAACCCCCAGCGCCTAATAAAAGCCTTTTAAGTAAATCTCGCGAAGCTCTAATCTCACAGAGCCTCCCATGTTCTTCTCTGCTGTTCTTATTTAATTTTTAATAAGAACAATTCCACACAGCTCGAAAGCACGGCTCAATTAAGAAATGTTCCTACCAGGCGTCTTTGAAATCTTGCAGTATTCCCTTCCTTCTGTTTCTTGATGACCCTCGATTTGGTTGTGTCGAGCAGTTTGGGGAGGAGGGGACAACTGAAGCTTATTTTTTAATTGCAAGTCCAATTTCACACTGTTCCTTAGGAGATGGCAAGGCCGGTTTTCAAAGACAGAAACGCAATTCACGTATCTGCTGCCAGAAGGCTACAGTGGAATATCTGAGTACTGTATTTTGAAATTTCAAGTGGCATCTTTGAACCGATTCCTTAGGCATTAGATGTCCTTGAAGTTATAGCGAGGTCATGAGGAGTAATTTGAAAAGAAACAATTGTTTCTGAATTACAGAAGCCCAACCACAAGTATTTTAAAGTAATCTAAACTTAACTCCTTCCTAATGCTGTATGGTTTATAACAGAAGAAATATTGCCTAGCTCTTCCTAGTAAAATTCAGCTTGCATTTATGTTTCCTTTCTGAAAGACCAGTTTCTAGGGATTTAAATCTAGCCAGACTTTCACTATATCCTCCTATATTTTTGAGCTGAAAATTCATGTTTACATCTATCCATCAAAACACATCCGTGCATGGACACACGCATGTGTACGTGACACCCACAGCAAAAGACGCTGCCCATGCTGGTTAATTTCAAAAGCACAAAAGGATAATATATAATGTGTTCACAAACAAAATTATGTGTTCATTGTTTTTATTTGTAATCCACCTACTGCTTAAAATGTGAGGAAGCCTGTTGAACTAAGTCTAATATAAGCGGGACAAATTATATGGAGTCACGAGGAACAGAACGGCCAGACAGTCACGTGCCATCACCATACATCAGCGCCACAGCGACACCGGCCGCTGAATTTAACTTGGCCTCTCCTCACAGCAATGACAAAAGGGGAGCGTATGGATACACATCGCAGTGCATCACAGGAGAAAGTACACAAATGTACCAGCGCAGACTTTCTTATGACCCCAGAGAAACTGTCTTAGGGGTCGATAATTGGGGGATCTCAAGCAACCTAACAGCCAGTACCCACAAATACGGCTATGCTAAAGACAGAATACTGCAACATGGATTTCTTTTCTTTCTTTGAGATTTTATTTATTTATTTATTTTTAGAGAGGAGAAGGGAGGAAGAGAGGGAGAGAAACAGCAATGTGTGGCTGCCGCTCACGTGCCCCCTGCTGGGGACCTGGCCCGCAACCCAGGCCTGTGCCCTTAGACTGGGAATTGAACCAGCGACCCTTTGGTTCTCAGGCCGGCACTCAATCCACTGAGCCACGCCAGCCAGGGCTGCAATATAGGTTTCTGTTTGAATAATCTCTGTAGCAAGAACACAGAGGGGGGATTTCTGCAGGTCGGTAAGAGGATGCTGTCCAAAGTATGTAACATGGGGAGGTGCTAGTGGTCTTGGAGTGGACAGGTTGCAAAATGTCCAATGTTCCTTTCAAATACCAGGTGTTTCTAGCAAATTCATCAAGGCTACTTCTCAATTTAGCTAAATTGCTAATATTCTGTTTGACTTCACCAGAGACTCAGTATCTTTAGAAATCAGGTATTTCGCAGTAAGGATGAACAGCCTGCTGTGAGAATGGAAAAGCTTGGATGTTTTAACTCAGCCACAAAGCATCATTTTCTAAATAATTTTGTTGAGTTGCCATTTACATAATATAAAATTTACCCCATTCTAATGAGCTTTGGTGAACTTACCAAGCTGTGCAGCCATCGCCACCGCGCAGTGACAGGCTATCTCACCTCCCAGCGCCCTCCGCATGCTCACAACCATCCCCTCCCAGCGCCAGCCGCGCGCGGCCACCGACCGACTTTCCGTCTCCGTGGGCTTGCCTTTTCTGGGCGTTCCATGTAAATGGAACCACACCACATGTGGTCTTTTGTGTCTGGCTTCTGTCACTTAGCACAATGTTTCTGAGAGTCATCCAAGAAGCGATGAGTATCCGGGCTTAATTCCTTCTCATTGCCCAACAGCATCTGTTGTGTGGACACTCCACACTGTATCTACCCATTCACCAGTTCGCAGGCGTTTGGGCTCTTGCTAATTTCAGCCACAAAGAAGCTTCCCCATATGAGAGGGGTTCACAGATCATGGAGAAGGGGCCTGTATTTGGCTTGAAAAGTACTCTGGACTTATTCAAGCGCTTAGACAAATTGGGTCCTGTGACAAGCAAGAGATAAATTAGGAACAAGTTTTGCTGAATCATAAAACGATTTTCTGCATGCCCTTCCCTCAGCTAATATTTAATAATTACAAGACCTGACACCTACTGAAGGCTCAGAACAGTGCCTGGCACATAGTAAGAAATACTTAAGTTATAGCCCTTACAGTCATTATGATCGCCTGGATCTGAGCCCACTGCCGCCCAAAACAAACCTGCGGTTTATTAGCAGGAGAGAAGCCTGGCCTAGATGTCGTGACTAAATGACAGATAATGGTACATTATATAATAGCACATAAGCGTGTCAGCAACATCCTGTTTCCTAAAGCTGGGGATCAATTTCATGTAATAGCTCTACTAAGATATTGAAATATAAATAAAATAGGAAGGAAGTTAAGTCATAGTCCTCTCATATCATTTCAAACTAGAAATCCATCCATCATAAGAACTTGACTGCTTGCTGTGAGTTTGGAAGTGATAGCGCGTTGCAGGCTTTAGGAAACGCTGAAAGCCGGAGTTGATTCCAGGAGTGCTGCGCAGCTTACCCCGTTTGTTGTTTCTGTCCCTGAAGCCAGCAACCAAGGGGGCTTCTGGAAGCAGATGGAAACAGATGCCATTTCCAACTACTTTCCCGCCACAGAAAGGGCTAGTAACTGAAAAGTGTGCCCAAACCAGCGTGTTACCCATAAAAATCTATGAGAATTTCTTCATTCATTTAACGTAGACATAAGAATGCATATTTTTGAGGTCACACCTCTGGGCAGACTTGGCTCAAAGTACTAAGAACACAGCAGTGAGACAATCAGACACGATTGGCTGCCCTCATGGAGTTTATACTCTACTGTAAGAGACAAAAAGTGAACAAGATATGCGTAATACAGTCAGGATCTGAACTTGGGACAGGAAGACCCCGTGACATCTTGCCTTCCTTCCTTCAATGGTTTTGCTGTATGGAAACAAAGGCTTCGGTGAGGTTGATGAGGCTGGGAAAATGTTACAGATAACATTAAACCAAAGAACGCTGATGAACCCCTAATTTTAGAGAGAGGAAAATTGAGTCCCGGAGAAAGGAAATGCCTCCCCGCAAACCACACTGTGCATTGACCAAGAATCTTTCCTATGAAAAAACAAACTGACTCAATGCAAACTTGCTTAAACCAGAAAGAGGGTAAGTTTGGTTTCTGTAACTGGTGTCCAGGAGGTAAATCTGGGTATTGGGTGAGGTTAGATCCAGGGTTTCAATCCCCATTGCTGGGACGCAGACTCTGTCCATCTCTCAGTTCTGTTCTCTTCCCTGTTGGCCTCCTTCTCTCTGAGGCTCCCGCTGGGAATTCACAGAGGTGACCACCAGCAGCTCCTGGCCTGTGTGCTCTCTGGCCAAAAGGATGCAAGAGGAGCGTGGGGACACCCCTGTGCCCTCCCCTCCTGCCAACTGAAGGAAGGATACCCTGGGAAATGCACTCCAGCCTACCTTTTCCTCTGACACCCTTCCTCTGGGCTAACGTTTTTGGAGGGAGGGGAGGGAAAGGTGTTGATTTTGTGGTTAAATTCATTTAAGAGTTTGCCATTTCTTCACCTGTTTTCTCAGGGCAGAACTGTAGGAAAATTCCTGACCCTTGATTTACAGCCAGTGTGACAGGCTGGCTTTCCCAGGGAGACCTCTGGCTCTCGGACTGCCTCCTCTGACCCACGATGTTTGGTAAAAATTAGAGGTGTCCAATATTTAAGGATAAGGAGATTTCATACTCCACACAGGTTTCTGGTTTCTCTTCTGACAGATGAAGGCACCTAGGCGTTCTGGGGCTGGACCCTCATGTGACAACGGGTGGGGCTGTACTGCTCCATGGGACAAAGCTGGTCTGTTCCAGTGTCTAGGGGCTCAAAACGTGACCCATGGACCAGCGGCGTTAGCGTCACCTGGAACCTTGTTACAAAGGCAGAATCTCAAGCCCCATCACAGGCCCGAATCACTCTGATCCGAACCACACAGTCCCAGGTGGTTCAAGGCATGCTCACCCGTGAGAGGCACGGTGCTCACTAGTTCACCAGAGTGCCCTTTTGGGCACCACCCATTTTTCCCACTGAAGGCCAGGGCCAGGACAAGGGCGAGGCAAGGAGAGGTTCACGGGGCCTAAAATGGAAGGGGACTCACTCTCAGGGCCAGGTGAGCGCCTGCCCCTCACAGGCGCACTCGCGCGGCCCTGCAAGCGTGCGCTTCCTTGAGTCTGTGCCCTAGACGCTCATCCGGCCAGGCCCTGTTGAAGGTGGGCATCTGCTGTTGATGTCCTATTTATATCGTGGCAGGACCAGCAGGGAGCACAGGAAAATCTAGTACAACTCCCTCTTTTCGCTCTTGGAAACCTAAACTGAGAAGGGAAAACACTGGTCCAGAGCTGAGCTTCTGATTCACGGCAGAGCAGCGAAGAAAATCCTGGTCTCCTGGCACTAGGGCCTCTCACGCCCTTCCCACCACACCAGGGCCACTCTGTCCGCGTCAGCGTCGGCCTTGGACATGCAGGTAGAACACGAAGGAGTTTTGGAGGCAGGTTAAGGACTGGGAAAGTGGTATTTTTATTCCTTAATCAACAAATCACTACAAATGGTCACTTATTGATAAATAAGTTGGTTGCGTAAGGAATATGGATATACTTAAAGGAACCTAAAAGGACATTTTCTCTCCCTTGATGAGAAACACCAATTTTTAAAACAATCAAAGGCCAAGATTTCTTAGAGACAACACCAAAAGCAAAATCCATAAAAGGGAAATAATGATAGACCGGCCTTGATAAAAATTAAGCAAGATGCTATTAGGAGAATGAAAACACTAGCCCTTGATAGGGAGAAAATACTTGCAAATCGTATATCTGATACAAGACTTGTATCCGGGTTACACAAAGAACACTCAGAACTCAATAATCAAAAAACGAGCAAACCAATACCAAAAAAATGGGCAAAAGATGTGAACAGATACTTCACCAAAGAAACCATATGGAAGAATGGCAAAGAAGTGCATGAGAAATTGTCAACATTGCTAGTCATTAGGGAAACACAAATTGAAATTTCAGCAAAGTATCACGACATAACTATTTAAATACCTAAAACTATAACGCTGATCTAACCAAGTGTTGACGGTGAGGCAGAGTAGTTAGAACCCTTGCACATGGCTGGTGGGAACGCAAAATGGTGGAGGCACATGGGCAAACAGTTTGGCGGTTCAACTCGCACAGCTCAACCCGTATCTACCACATGATCCGGCCCTTCCACTGCTGCGGAGAGAAGGGAAAGCGCGTGTCCAGGCAAAGACCTGCGCGTGGGGGCTCCCAGGGCTTCGTCTACAGTCCCCCCGAAACTGGAAACAGTCCAAGCCAATGATTGCACAAATAAATTATGGAATATCCATACATTCAAAGACTACTTGGCAATGAAAAAAAATGAATTATTGATACACAATGCAACATGAATGAATATCCAAGTTATGATGATGAGTGAAAGAAGCCAGACCGAAAAAAGAAAGAGTACATACTGTGGGATTCCATACATATAAAATTCTATAAAAGGCAAACTAAGCTGGAGTGACAAGAAGCAGATCGGTGGTTGCAGGGGGATGAGGGTGAGGGGACAATGGGGAAAATAGAAGAGGGAACAAATTGGCACAGGGGAATTGCTGGGGATGAAGGGATTATCTTCATTGTAATGGTGGCTTCAAGTGTATATACGTGTCAAAACTTATCAAATTGTATACTTTAATATATACAATTAATCAAATGTCAATTATACTTCCTTTTTTGAACCCTCACCCAAAGATAATTTTATTGTTGATTTGGGGGGGGCGGGGAGAAACATGCATCAGTGTAAGAGAAACACTGATTTCTGACCTTCCATATGTGCCCCGACCAGGGTTTGAACCTGCAACTTTTTGGCGTACTGGACAATGCTCCAACCAACTGAGCCACCCGACTAGAGCTATTCTTCCATTTTTAAAGATGTACTCTGAGAACAACAACAAAAATATGTTCACACTTCTCCTTCATTTGGCCTCCTCACTGTCCTAAAAGCAACACGCTGCGTATCCACTGCTCAGAGCCTTTGCATTGCCGTTCCCTCTGCTGGGATGCTCTTCCCTAAATATTACAAAAGCCCCACACGTCTTTTGTATCTTTCTCGAGTATGACCTTCCCTACTTATAACCCTGATCCCTTTCCCCAATACTCCCTTTTCCTCTTCCCAGCTTCATTGCACTGCTCCCCACGTAACATCTGACATGACATATATTTTGCTTACAGGTTATTTATCTGGTTAATCATGTGCCTCTGCCCTTTGGAATGCAAGCTCCCTTAGAGCAGGGAAGTTTGGAT
Source organism: Mormoops blainvillei (assembly GCA_004026545.1). Taxonomy (NCBI): domain Eukaryota; kingdom Metazoa; phylum Chordata; class Mammalia; order Chiroptera; family Mormoopidae; genus Mormoops; species Mormoops blainvillei. Next base: position 263,592 of record PVJD01000102.1, on the reverse strand, counting down.
GGTTTTTATTCACTGGATGGAATTTATTCACAAAACTATGGTTTGAAACCAAAATTAAGGAAGAGATCATGGACACAATAGCACTTTATATGCTACAAAACACCACATCATTATTAATAAGACTTATAAATAACCCTAGATTAATTTTCTGAGTCTGGGGTAATGATTCTGAGCAAGTCACATCACAATGTCTGGAGCTCGGTTCACCCACCTGTAAAACAAGCAGTTTAAATTCAGCCGCACCCTCTACTTTTAGGCTCTGTGAGTGTAGTACTAAAGGCTACAGATGACCAGACAGAGCCTGGGTTAAAATCCCAGTTCTGCCCACGCACCCCCAGGCTTTGGGAAGTCACTTCACTTCTCTAAGCCTCTGTTTCCACGTCTGTAAAATGGGGGCCAAAAAAAAATGCCCCTGCACCTTTGGAATGTTCTAGGGGCAAAAGGAGGTCGTACCTGCAAACTGCCCAGCAGGTGATATGGGCTCACCCTGCACTATGTGTTCTATCATATTGCAGTTTTCCTTTCTGGAGTTGCTTCTCCATCTGAAACTCAACATCCATTTTGCCTGGTATCTCAGTCCCTTCTCCTTTCTAGGGGAATTTGATTTTAATTTTGATTCTAATATTTATAAATCTTGAAAGTGAACGAATTAAAGCTGCCAGCCAGTTAAACTTGATTCAGGTAGAAAGTTTCCAAAAAGCACTGAGTTCCACCCACCCATCTGCGCCTGGAAAGTCGGGAAGTTTAACCACATTACACACTGCTCTATTTTAAATGCCACAATGAACATCACAGGCTTAACTGCAATTAAAGAGTCCCCGCTGACCACTGAATATACAGTACATCATGTCAGGAGAGGCAAAACTGTCAGATTAGTGGAAATTCATTTTGGGTTTGCTGGGTAATTTCAAGAGCTGACAGCCAAGGAAAAATCCACAATCCCTTGCGTACGCCAGCGTATATCACTCTTCTGCAGCAGCTGTTCGGGAGTTCTTAAAGGCAGCAGTGCTCCACGCCGCAAAGTTCCCTTCTAGAAAGTTCCCTTCTAGGAAGCCGGAAAAGGAAATCTGAGTGATGTGATCGTTGTTTTAAAGGATCGAAAGTGGAAGGAGAGTCTTCTAGCTCCTCTTTATTTTGGCTGGAGAGATTAGCTGAACAAAGAGGAGGTGGGCTCCTCGAGATGGACCGGGATCTCTAGCCAGTCACTTCCAAGCGAAGGATCGGGCACCACTCACCTAGGCAACAGCTGGCATCCGTTCAGAACTCCGGAGGGGATCTTCTCACTTTGGAGACCTTTGCCTACATGGTCATATTTTTAGATGTTTTTCTGGAACTTGCTTGGCCCTAGATGAGAGTCTTCTAACCTTCCATTCCAGCCATCAGCCAGGCTGGTGGTAATTTTTTGATGGGCTACAAATATTCCCCTTAGTAGATAAGGTAGGGAGGACTTAGAAGTAATAATACATATTGCCTGCTCAGCCTGTCCCAGGCACTGCGCTGATGCTCTCCCTGGACTGTCTAGTCATCCCTACTTGGACCACATGAGGTTCCCATTCTTGTACCCACTACATGGATGAAGACGCGAAGGCCTGACGAGGCATAACAATATGACTGCCACCATTCCACTATTACAGGGATGACTGTGATCGGATTTGGGGGCCTCTCACTCTAGAGCAGTGGTTCTCAATCAGGGGAGGTTTCACCCCCTATCCCGAGGACATTAGGCAATGTCTGGAGACAATTTTCTGGTCACAACTGCTGCTGAGCAGAAGCCGGAGATGCTACTGAGCATCCTACAGTGCAATGGAGAATTCTCCATCCACAAGTACCCACAGTTCTGAGGTTGGGAAATGCCACTCCAGGATAGTGATTCTGAAGTGTGGGCCCTAGACCAGTGGCAGGAGCATCGCCTGGGATCTTGTTAGAAATGCAACATCTAGGGCTCCACCGGGTCCACTGAGGAGGGGGCCCAGTGGCCTGTGTTTTCACAAGCTCACTGTTCTTAAGCCACTGAAACATGTGGTCTGAGCCCCGCTGCTCACCCAAAATACTCACAGCCCTCAAAGTCCAAAACAAAATGAGCTTCAAAGCATTTGGCCTATGAAAGTCTACCACTGTAGGAATTCTGGATCAGCTGGACACACTTCCTGGTTTCTGGATCTACGAAAGGATGCCACTGGCCGGACCAGGGCCTCCCCCAGGGTGTGCAGGTTCCAGACATCTTCAGAAGGACATAGAGCCCCCCCTTTCCATGCTTCCCAGAACACTAAGTTACACAAATTGGTGTTCACTTATATGTTGCTAATTAAGTGAGATGCTGGGAGAGGTGCTTGTACACATATCACCTCAGTTATTGTCATTAATAAGGACAATAACGATTACCATTTCTGGTGGACTTTTCATGTGCCAGGCATTTCACCTGCACGATCTCATTCTTCACCACTGCCCTGGGGGGTAGGTTTTGTATTATGCCGATTTCACAGATGAAGAAACTGAGGCTTGTGGCTGGGCGTCGGGGTCGCTCCGCTGAGGCAGACATGCTCTAACTGGGTCGCCGAAGTCCAGCGTTAACCTCGTGGGGTGCAGCATGTGCAGCGGGCAGGGGTTCACAGCACTTCTGCAACTAGCATCAGTATCTCTTGTGTGTGTATGACGTGAAAGGTTTAAACTAAAGCAGCTCTAATTTCCTTCCCCATCCAACCAGTTATAATTATAGTGGGCCGTATTCATTCCATTTTCTTAGGACCAGCACACCAAACACTTGAACTGTGCACACTGATATTTCTATAGATTTCACTTCATTGCCTTGGTGCCCATTCACATCGACACAGCATTTAGAAACGTTCCCCCCGCTTCCCCGTCCACGCCCTCGTTTCAGTTCGCCAGTGTGCTGGGAGGGGCAAGGGTAGGCACGTTGACTTCAGCTGATGTTTGAACACTCGCGTGGTGCATCGGTAGCAAACATTCATTGGAGCCTTGCTACGCGCCTGGCGAATGCGGAGTGCCTTACAGTCCTCGTGTCTTTTTAGCCCCAGCATGATGCTAGGCAACAAGCACGACTATCCCCACTCTTTAGGTGCGAGGTGGGAGAATGAAAGGAGAGGCACTGTTCAGTGCTGCATCCGCACTGGAGCCAACTGCCAAGCCCAGGGGCCCGGCCCCACTACGCGCGGGGCTTCCAGGAAACTGACGCAGAGCACCAGCACTACCCTAGCAGTGTTTATCCAGTTGGAGCCTAGAATAAAACCCAAGGCCCTGCCTCCTGTCCTGAGCTCCTGCAACCAAAGCACGATTAAACTCGACTCTTCCCTTTCAGGGGAGGGGGCAGGCGGGAGTCAATGCCTGGTTCCTCCTGGCAGTGACTGAAAAGACGCTCACCTTCAGCCTGCCCTGCGCGTGGGGGGCGGGGTGGGGCGGGGCGGATCTGCATACGCTTGTTCTCTTTAAACGGATACACTAGCCTCTTGGGATATGAAGCTCGTTGGTTCTGTCACTCGTGAGTAATGCACCATAGCTCCCTGGTGGGGAAAATGCCAGATTATACAATCACATGCTTTGGTGTGCAACTGTCTTTAGAATAACAAATCTCCTCTTCTGCTTGTGAGCATTACGCTTTAATAAAAACCAAAATAGTGGTCACAAATCCCGGCTCTAGCTAAAGGGCCTGCCTTGTAAATTCATGTTAGTTACACCCCTCACCATACCCACCCCCCAAAAAACCACATACACACACCTTTCATAATTCATGGGGAATGGGCCGACCTATGGCTTTATTTAGCTTTTTCCTTTGTGTGTGGAGTGAGGAGACAGTGGGGGAAGCCGAGTTTCTCAGCCCAGGCACTATTGACTATTGACATTTTGGGCCAGATAATTCTTTGTTGAGGGTGGGGCTGCCTTTTGCATTGTAGGGTATCAAGTAGCATCTCCCCCTGCCCCAAGTTGTGACAACCAAAAATATCTCCAGATATTGCCAAAATGTCCCCAGGGGGCCCAAATTGCCCCCAGTTGAAAACCATTGCACTAATGAGAAAATAAATGGCCGACCATGTCATGGGTGGGTGTCCGTAGAAATAATGCCTCACCGTTGAAACTTTTCCTTCCTAAAGAGGAACACAAATATATTCCTCCACGGGGGCATTCAGTCCCAATACCATGCAACACAAATAGGTCTTCAGGGCAGTGGGCCCAGCTCAGCCCAGCCACTGCTCCTCAGGCTGACAGAGAGAGGTGGGCGGTGCTGAAAAGCTCCGGAAGCCGGGCAGGGAGCGCAGGCGGGGGTCCGGGGAGGGGCATGCTGCAGAGTGGACGCTGAGGTGCAGAGGGGAGGCTGAGCTGCTGCCCGCCCGTCTCGGCTGCGCTCACACCACCTCCACAGGTTCCAAACTTAGAGGTGAAGGCTGAAGTGAGAGATGTGGTGGAAGGCAGCCCAGCGACAGGTTGGAAATAGCACGTTCTGGGGCTTTGGAGAGGATGGGATTATGGCAGAAATAAAGTGTGGCATTTTTCTTTGCAAATGGACACTAAATCGCTGCTCACCTCCATGTACCCAGTCTAGTTTAGAGGCCCAATATGTCCCCCGAAATATTTCGTTTGCCCCACAGAGTTTTTAAAATTTGGAATCATTGCCAACATTCAAAAAGTGGAATATTGCTCATAAAAAGGCAGGTGTCGCGCTTCTCGAGGAAAGCCGGCAGTTCTGGATGCTTTAGGTCAACGAGTCTGCCTGGCGACAGTGAGCTGGGGCTGGGTGGTGATGCCCCCTGTTGGTGGGGAAAGTGTTTTGCTGTGCGCCCGGGGCCCTCCCACACTGCCTGCCAGGATTCTGCAGGCACTTAAATTAAGTGCCCTCTCCTCTACATTTTTAAAATGTATTGTACTAGGCAATGTTTGATATATTAAAAATACATTTAACACACAGATCATTTAGGAAGCATAGCAAAACAAGCATCCATGAATCTGCCACCTAACTTTAAAACGAGAACATTACCTTGAATACACTCATTATTTTCTCTCCCTCCCTCTCTCAGGTATACATTATTTTACACTTGATGTTTAGCGTTCTCCTACCTTTTTTGTACTTAGTCTTAGCACGTATGCACGCCTCTCTTGGTTTTGCTTGTATTTGAGTTTTGCAAAAATGATACCCTAGTGTACATCATTTTGGATGATTTGTTTTATCACTTACCTGTATGCTTCTAAGATTCATCCACATTGTTGCATGTAGCCATGGCTCTTTCATTTTTCACTGCTGCATAATACTCCAATGTGCTGCGATTTATTTCTTATTTCATGTTGTTCCTGCTCCCTGCATTTCTCTTAGATCACTCCTTCTTGGGGATCAGGTTTATAATGACACTTTCTCAGAGCCTTGGCTTCCAGTTATCAAAAGGATACACTTTCCAGTTACTTTCTATATAAGTATTCAGATTGTTACTTTCAAAACACATGCCACAATATGTCATACTTTTTAATTTTCTCATTTTCTTGCTCGTTGCTGTTTACAATAGACTGTCAGTTCCCTAGAGAAAGGGTTTTACCTGTCACGTCCCTTCAGTACTCTGCACAGGTATTTGCACATAACCACGAATACATGTTAGTATTTTCCTTAAAATGTGATCAGCATTTGTTGGTATAAAATTAAGATCATGCTCCCTGCAAAATACTATCTGGCCTTTTGCACTGGTGGTAGAAACTAAGTATTCCTTATTCATGATGCCTGGGACAGAAGTGCTTGGTAAACAAAGGGCTGTGAGTGGAATTGATATGTGCAAGTTCTAGACCATGACCTTGAAAAGAATGGCTTTGCCCACTGTTTTCCATTTACTTCCCCCCTGGCAGAAATGTGAACATGATAGTGAACTCTTTTGAGCCAGACAGACAAGAAAGTCACTCTATGAATGGACCACAAGAAAGCAGGTGTCTGAGTGACAGGTTCTTTGATGGTCACACCAGCCCCAGGAGTGGAAAGAAAATGAACTGCTCTCTTGCTTGAGCCAATGTCATATTGGGTCCTTGTGGCAGTGGTCACACTTCTATGCTAATGGACACAGTTCACTGGTAGGACACTGCTGGGAGGGAATTCTTCTCCCCCAAGGGTATGAACCTGACCTCTAAGCAACCTTCTCACTCTGCCTTCCAACCTGCTGTCTCCATCATGAGGGGGACTGGGCATCCAGGACCCAGGGTCCCTTCCCCGAGCACCACCTCCTGCCCTGGCCCCAGGCTTCCTCGCTCTCGGACGTGTTCCTGTTGCTGGCACAGCAACATTCTCTCTCACCAGTTGGTTCCGTGACAACGCTGGTGATCGGACTTCATTCCTGGAGGATGAGAGGCGCTGAGGGGAAGGTAGGGAGGAGGAGACAGTGAAAGGAAGGCCACGGAAGTCTGAGGAGAGCCCAGTACTGAAGCCAGGATTCCCAGATTTTGCCCACAAATTTTTCAAGACCCAAGAGAATCTCACATTTCCCACATTTCTATGCACAGAATTGCTTGAGGCAGATGGAATCAGGCGCCTTCCTCAACCAAAACGAAATCTTAATAAACTACCTGCAGCTCTGATAGGCGACTTCCCAGAGAACTTGCCAAAACAAACCATTTGTGAAATGTACACCAGAGATAACGAAAGAAGGGGACTCCTTGTCTGGGATCATTATTTATACTCCAGGAAAATGCTGCGGAACAATCATCTTGGAAGACGGGTTGTCTGCCCCACCATCTGACAATAATCAACTGGCAGGACCTATTGTCTACTCAGGACCCTGCAGGACTGACATAACGAAAGCAGCCCATCTTAGGGATAAGAGACGTCTTAGCTTTTCAGTTCAGGTTCCCTTGCAGCTCATCTAACAAAGGCACGAGCTCGCGGAAAAACAAGACGGAGTCGGAACAGCAAACGGCAACCATGTTTTAAGTGCTTCCCACGTGCCAGCTAATACACCAAGTGCTCTGCCCCTACGATCTCATTGCAATTTCATAGCAGAGCTGGGGTGTTCATTCTGTCCCTATCACCACCTGGGGACAACCCAGGCTTGGAAAAGATCAACAACTTGCTCGAGGCCACCCAACTAGCAAGGAATCAATTCAGGATTCAAAACCAGGGCCATCTGTACTCTCAACAGGTACGATGGTATTTCTCAAACTCCATCCAGCTGTGTACCTCATATGCAATTTTTGCCATATCTGTGCAACAAACTATTATAAAGATATGAAATACTTTTCTTTCAATCAGCTCTCCTTTTATTTTTACATAGGCAAATTTATTTCATTGGAAATGTTATGTGAAAACCATAAACATAAAACAAGTATCATTTCCCTTAAATAGATAACCACCTTGACAAAACCACAATATAAACATAAAAAAAAAAATGCCATTAAATGCTATCTAGACTTTGCTGCTGAAAGGTCCGAGACTGAAACGCATTCTTGCTTTGTCGGACAGGGAGACGAACCACGGGTAAAGGGATGGTAAGGACCATGTTAATGCCTAGGGAGGCTGCGTCCTCAGTCCGAGCAGAAGAACTGAATGAGAATTCAGCGGGCAAATGTTTCCCACTAGGAGAGTCAGCGTAATTTAAGGATGAGTGAATGTACCCCCAAACCATACTCAATATTATATTTTCCTTATTAAGAAATACCATAGTATATAGTATACTCTGCTGTCATCCAAGAGATGTATGCCGAGAACACAGACCTGCCCTCCTGGACGCTTTTAAGATCCTACATCTACTACCTATAGGCTCTGTTAAGCTTGTTCGTCTTGAAGCCCATTGCCGATTCCCACTCATGGGACTAAAAATCTGAGAAAAGCAGTAAGAGTCAAAATTAATCTATTCTGCTTCAAGATGGATCTAGCCATTGATTCACTGAACTGAACCCATGGACTCGTTTGGCGAGTCCTCACGGAGAGCCCCAGGCGCTGAGAGTAACATGGTAAGCCATGCAGACGTGGTCCTGCGCCCACACAAGTGGGATGGCAGCGTTTTCCCCATCACAGTGGGGGAATCGTGTAAAAGCCCTCCTCTTGAAGTAGAACACAGGACTGAGAGATCAGACTGGTAGACGGCGGTGCAGACGGAGGGATCATTATCTGTCCCACTTCAGACAGTTTTCTGGGAGTGACAGTCAGGGTAAGTGAGTCTGGTTTGTTGACTGGAGAGGTGCCCGCCTCCTCAGTGCGTTGTCCAGGGTCTGCGTTTGACAGCCATTTTACTTAGCATGTTTCTTCCTCAAGCAGGAGAGTCACGGAGCCCTCTCACCTTGCCAAAGAAGCAGTTGGGATCAACCAATCGGTGTCTGGAATCCAAAAGACCTGGCCTCAAGTCTTGGCTCTGTCACCAGCTACCTATATGACCTTGACATGTGACCTTCTTCTAAGTTTCTTCGTCTCTGAAACAGGATCAGAAATACGGCCACCTGGCAGAGTGACTACAAAGACTGAAGGAGACAACACACTGAGCCATGGTCCCCTGAGAACCAGAGACAAGTTCCCCTACGAGGTTTCATTGCAGCAGGAAACCCCACCACTGCAAAAATGAATGCGCCCAGACCGTGAGCACCAATGGGTCCTTTCTGTGGGGCGTCCAGACTGCCTTCTTCCTGGGAAAGAACCCCAGTCACTGCTGAGGGTGCCCCAGGGAGTCGGTGTGCAGGAGTGTACGGCCACGCCCACGCTTCCTGAATTGATGCAGGGCCCGCCTGGCATTCACGACACTGGAACTGGAACTACAGTGGCCCCAGGGCACATTTGAGAATGTTCGGAGACATTTTTGCTTGTCATCATCCGGTGGGACGTGCTACTGGCATGTAGTGGGCGGAGGCCAGGGGTGCTACTGAAGCCGCCTCCAGGGCGCAGGACCACCACCAGCCCCAAGAATCCCCTGGGCCAGAGCATCAGGGGCGCTCATTCGGTGGCATGGGGTGAACTGCCCCAGACCAGGAAATCCCTAACGTCTCCAAGTCAGGGCACTGTGCTTCAGTAGAACCAGCTTTAAGCCAATGGGGAACGACAAGGGCGTTTTAAAGGGAAAGAAGATGAGACGTGGGGAAGTTCGGTGAGACGGAAGCAGCGGGGCTCAGAGGAGGACCTCTGCTAACCCCGGGGTCTACTCCGTGGATCTAGAGAACAATGAGTGGGGATCCAGCCGGCAGACTGGCCGTGAGTTGTTCCTTTCAGGGGAGTCTGAGACAAGGACCTAAACTAGAGGGCATTAAATGTAATCAGAAACGTTCGTGAGTGATCCTGAGGTGTGATTCAGTGAAATTTCACACTTGTTAAGGAACTTTTTAAAAGAGAGATGAGAGTCTGTGGGCCACACCGGGCTCGTGCCCAATTGTGTGACCTCAAAGTGTTTATCGGTACAACGCGATGAGGTCTACACAGAAGCAGAAGCGGGCGCCAAGGTGGAGAGGAGCCCAGAGCTTCGTTCCTGCCGATGGGCAGGCCAATGGGCAGGCCAATGGACAGGCCAATGGGCAGGTAGCAGGCACCGTGGCGAAGGACCTGGGCTGCAAAGGAAGTACCGACGCCAGCTCTCTGCAGGGGAAGTTCTGTTTTCCCACGAAGTCTCAGTCACTGCATCTCTCAGGTGGAGATGCTGGGGGTGCCCCCCAGGGCTGCTGATAGGACACTGGGTGAGGTAAGACACACGAAGGGCATGGTAAGGGCGCCAGGCATGACAGCCATGATTATGGCATGGTGTGCAAGGTCCCGGCTTGGCTTTGAAATAGGCTCGGAGCCCAGTGCTGAAACCGCAACAGAATAAAGACTGGAGGTTTACAGCGTTAATGCCGGTCTGACAGAGAAGTGGGCTTCTAACACGATCTGCATTTGTTCATTTTCACTGGGGAATGAGGTCCAATCCAAGACAAATCACAGATATGCAAAATTTCTATTTTCTGTATAATTCACAAATCAGAATTTCCAGCGAAACTTTGGAGCTTATCCTGACTTTCTTTAGGATAGAAATATTCTTGAAACAGAAGACATTGCAGACAGTTCTCATTGCCTTCTGGGTAATCATGGCTATAAAGTAAACTCCTGAGGCTTATTATGAAACAAAGCGCATCTTACCGTGTCCTTGGAGAGAAAGTTTAGATGGATGGGTGTTGGAGTGAAAGCTTCCAAAAGCCGATCTCATTTCAAAGGAAAAGAATGTGCTTTCACTTTTCGATGGTGTACAGTGGATTATTTTTATACCCATTCCTGCATCTTTCATTGGAACACATCATGGCTGTCTGCTGCCACAACAGTGAAGGACTTTTACACTCTGATAACTGTGATCCTGTCTCATCTTTCCGATGTGCCTTGGGCACAAGCATTGGCCTGGAATTAGCAACTGGTGACCCATCTTCTCCTGGGAGCTCAGGATTCAACGATAGCACTTGGCCAATGTTTATTGAACCCCTCCTGTGTGTGTGATGCACTGTGCTAGAATCTATAGCTGCTGTGCTATAAAGAGATAGGTACAATGGGGGTGACCTCGGGGAAGGGGCCCGGGACCAGGATTGGAAGTGATGGTCTGGGTTAGCCAGGGCCTTGGCAGGAAGGGGGTGCATGCTCCAACGCGGGAGCAGTTAATGAAGGGGCTGCTCCCGCAGCAGGAGGAAATGTTCAAGGGAAGCAGCAAGGTGCAGAGCTGCACACCTGGAATGTGACAATGGGGACCGTTAACAACCGCAGGCCTGAAGGAGCAGGAAGACGAAGCACCACCAGGACCCAGACGTGCGGCCGCATGAAGAGGCACACTGAAAGGACATGGGGCCTTTGTTAGAGTGACAGCCCAGGGACCTGCGGCAGGGAACGGGGGAGGAGAAAGGCACCCCAGACTCCTCCTCTCCCCTCTCCGATCTTTGGTGCCCTTGCTGGCCACGCCCAACAGGAAACGGGAGAGCAAAGAGCCGACGGATGCAGACCCCATGGTCATCCTCCCAGAACCCTGAGCAGGTGGCCGGTATGAGCATCTAAAGAATAAAAGAAATCAGACATGGGGTCCAGAAAGGGGGCTACATTCCTTGTCGGGGATGTTTTGATTTTGTACAAGGAGCATGCGTTCGAGTGAAGAGGAGGGAGAGAAAGAGGTAAGGGACAAAAAGAAGCAAGAAAAGGGGATCACAGGTGAGGAAAGGCCCGTAAACAGGCCCTTAAGTCCAGAGGAAGAGCGTCCTCGTACCAAGCTCTGGTTGCCATGGAGCACCAAGAGGAGGCCCTGCCCCAGGCCGGGGCGTCAGGGAAGGCCTCTGGAGGAAGGGCTCTGAGCGGAAACCTGAAAGGCTGGGAGGGGCTGGCTAGGTAAGAGGTGGAGGAGAGTGGCGTTTGCCAAGGCGCACCAGTGCACCAGGGCTCTCAGAGGCCCCGGGCGAGTCTGGGGAGGAGAAAGAAGTCAGGCAGGTGAAGCAAACGGAGAGAGGACCACGGAGACCTCAGACGGCATCCCGACGACTGCGGAGAGACACAAGAAGGGACAGGGCACACTGCCACTCCCGTGGCTCCCTCCGACTCGACTCCCAGGAAGGACATTTGATGCCGGCAGCCTTTTGGCAAACGCACACCTGTCTGTCCCCATCCTTGACAAAAGAGTGTGGGAGATCAGTTGGTCTTTTTAATCCATGGAAAAGATCCAAAGCCGCCCCGCTGCCAAAAACAAAAAACAAAAACCAAAAACCCCACACAGGTGGCCCTTTTGGTTAGGTGAATGTTTCCATGAGAAAAGAAATCACGCAGGAACCTCTCTACTAACCAGCACACGTCTGAACAGAGATGCCAGCGTTTCGAAAGGCGATCCGACACACCTTTGGCATTTAAGAAATAGAAGTCTTAAGCCCCAGCGTCACGAGCTGAGCCCAGATTAATGACCTTTCAGACTATAGGCTCAGGAATTAGAAATAGGTCAGCCTTGCAAAGAATTTTAAGAAATCACTGAGCCACAGCAAATCAGACATCTCATTGGTTCCATTCACCCTTAAGAATGTGACCCTTTCCATATCCTGGGAGCCTCTGTTTCATCTGCTCTCTTCATTTGGGGGGTTGGGAGAACAGATACAAGCTTCTTGCAAAGACAACACCGTTGGCGCAAAACAAAGGACACACATAAATAGACGTATGTGAACTCCTCCTTGGGTTCACTGTTTGCAGGTCACCAGTTCACGGAGGAAGGCCGATGTCCACAGCTCAGGAGAGCGACCTTTGATATTTGCTTTTTTTCCATGAGATGTGTCTATCCAATCAATGAATCGTGCAATAGACTCATAAAATTCCCAGGTCCTGGTTTGTTTTTATCCTGGTAAAAATGTATTCTGAAATTGTGAGTTTGGAAATAGAAACTGTCTTAGCATACCCTGGCACTGATAAACACTTACAGGACACCCCCCCACCCCCACCAAACCTGGAATCGAACCTGAACAGGATCCTTAGGATTAGCCAGTGTGTCTTTCAAAGGACAGACAGGTACTTGCTTTTCCTGGATCCCCTACTCTTGCTGGGATAGGAACATCAGCACTCACCTGATGCCATTTCCTAATCAACCACAGAGACCCTCCAACGACCTCCCTCCCACAGGCTCACGGAAGTCTTAAAACGCCTCTGCTTGCTCGGGTCACGCAGCATTGCGGGTCTACAAGTCAGATGTCAGTGCACCCCAGGAAAAGTGGTGTTTGCAAACTGAACTCTTGGGAGGTGGACTGATAAATCCACAAACCAATTTATTCATTTACAGCAGGCGACAGAGCCAGCACAATAACTCAACCAGTCTCTCTCCCGGTATCGACTTACCTGAGAAACCAAATTAATTACCAGAAGGTTGCTCTGCTAAGTATGGAATTAGAAAGAAAGGAAATTGGATGGTCTTAAGGGATTGCTCTCACCGGCGTGGATAAGTCCTGATAAATTGCCCTTAAAGGAAAAGGAACGCCCTGCTCCCCGAGAACCGGCCTCAGCCCCAAGCACCTTTTCCTTGAACTCTGACGTTGACCCAAGTTTATCATCCCAGGCTTCCTGTTTACACTTGTAATTATTATATTACCTGATTTTTTTTTTAAATCTAACT